>VZDJ01000141.1:12246492-12792085 GCA_008694505.1 Cyanoderma ruficeps | reverse complement strand
GGGAGGGGAGGGGAGGGGAGGAGAGGAATATAAAAATGATGGTGGCAACCTCTCCCACCTGCATACTGGGACAAGCGGGGCCCGTGTGAGAGGAATTCCAGACAAGTGAGTGGGGACACTGAGGAAAGCCCAGAGTTAAAAAGCGGGTTGTAGCTGAAGTTGAAATGTAAATAATTTTCCCCAGCAGAATGGGAAACGGTATGCACGCCCTGAGGGCTGGACTCACAGGATGGGAAGTGGTTGCTGCCTCCTATGATGTTGCATTTTGTTACTCAGAGCTCATTGACTTGACCCAGATTGCAGTTTCACTTGCTGAAAATATACTGGTGTTTCCTCTCAAACTTGAGATGGTTCCTGTAATTATGAAATGATATGTCAACTTTCTCCTTTGAGATGTTGCTGCTGTTTCTGTTAATGAGGTTGTACTTGTTGCATTGCTACTGGGGAGTCGTATTTTGCACTGTTGCCCATACTGGGGACTCTGCTGGCACTGCTATCACCAAAGTCATCTCAGTGACAGTGGCTATTTAAGATTTTCTTGAAAAGCTAATTTATCACAGATGAAGCTCTTAAAAGTCAGCATACAAATTATTAATCACTCAATTTCTTTCCCCACATAGCTTGCCAAAATTGCCTTCACTTTTACAATACTAATTCATGGTGGTCACAAGCTACATAGGGCTTAAAATACAGGTTTTTTTCCCAGTGTATTACCCTTTTTTCATTTGTTTAGCTGAATAAATATTAAACTTTTAAATTTTGACAAGAAAGTAGATGTGGCTGTAGTTTGTGTCTGTAATCAAATCCAAATTGATTTTCAAATATTTTTTAATGTGCTTTAAAGATGACTGTGTGGTTGTGTGCAGGTGTGCATACAGGCATGAGGGAGAGACTCAAGTCTTGTGATACACATCTGAGAGAAAATTGGCTGGCTGATAGTAGCCAAAAAATAATTTTTTTAACACTGTAATTATGCCTTAGAGATTGAGTAGAACTCAAGTCCTAGCCGTATTTGTGACTCTGCTCTCTTTTCTGCTTATCTGGTGTGACAGATGTGCTGAGATGATTACAGATTGTTCTATGGCAGGAAAATACTAATTGCCAGACTATTAATACAATACAGAAGTCAGTCTATATTAAATGCAGAATAAATATTACAAATTAATTTGAAATTTATTTTATAGTTATATGTGGTAGGTTGTTTTCACAATCTGTTAATTACTGTCTTACTAATCAAATACTTCCCTATACAATGCTATTGAGCTAGAGCTGTGACCCATTGACATATTAATCTATCCCTGAATAATCTTACCTTCAGTTCAGCAACAGAATATTTAGAGAACATTTTGAGAGACTGTTGTTGTTATTACTTGGGGAACAGCATTTTTTATATTTGTGACTGCAAATAAAATACGAAATATTTTAGTAGTGACTCTGTGGTTTAATCAAAAAAAATTATTGACTTCCATTCTATGCCCTCTATAGACATTGGTCCTTAGGTAGACCAAACTCTTGTGACCAGTGACTCAAGGAAACAGCATGAAACTGAATCAGGGGAGATTTAAATTGAGTATCAGGAAAAGGTTCTTCACCCAGAGCACGGTTGGGCACTTGCACAGGCTCGCCAGGGAAGTGGTCACAGCACCAAGCCTGTCTGATTTTAAGAAGAATTTGGACAACACTCTCAGGTACAAGGTGTGATTCTTGGAGTGTCCTGTGCAGGGCCAGGAGCTGGACTTGATGGTCGCAATGGATTTCTTCTCGCTCAGGATATTCTTTGATTCTATAAATGTGTAACAACTTTTTTGAATAGACAATCTAGTATAGAAGGTCTTAAGATGCAAATAATTCATTTTATGCTCATTCTTAAAGAGCAGTGATGTCAACATCACATTCCAGTAATATATTCCACATTTATTTTCTTTAACTTTTTTTTTTAGTTATAGTAAAATCTTTTCGTAGTTAGTTGGAGTTAGAAAAATTTTTTGAAAGTGAGTTGCAGAAGACTGAGATTTGAGGGAAAGGTTCCCAGGAGAAGGTTTTCCATTCTGTGACATGGTTCACAACAAAAAAGATTTCAAAACTGTATTTTTAACACATTTCTGTTGAATTGCCAATTTAAGATGTCAGTTGTCATCTTGTCAGTTCTGCTATGTATTCTTTAAGGGATGTTAATTGCCTTTAGAGTTTTAAAATTGTTATGTTGACTCAGCAGTAGGTGGTTGTGGCCTACTTTGTTGAAGGACACCACACTGTAGGTGTCTGTTTCTTTTTAAACTTGTACCTGATCTTGATCTTGCAGCGCGAACTGCAGAAAAAAAAGAAACACAAATTCCTTGCATATTTGCCTTTCATAGTAGAGATGTGCATTATAAGAACTTCATCTTTGGATTTTCTGCAACTGGTATGACATATAATGTCTTGTAATATAATTAAAAGAAAATTTGCCGGGAGAATGAGCTTGGTTTTTTAAGTAGTGCAATTCTGATTTTACCAGATTTGTTAACACATTTAAGTTTTGTTTATTAGCTTGTATATAGCGTAGATGCAATTAGTACATGATTATGTAAGCAAATATAAAAACTATTATATATTCTATTTGTGTTTCCTAGGGTGGGTGGGGGAAGTGTTAAATTGATTGTTGCATTTGAAACTGTGGTCTGTTCTGCCAGCAGCTGGAATGTGATCAATTAAATGGGGCATATGAAAGGCACTGCTGTTGCACATTGTTAAAGGAAAATTACAAGTAGTAGTGTAATACTGAGGTCTAAAGATATACTCTAGAAATGGCTGGAAATAAAATTAACTGCATCAAAGCAAGGGAATTCACTGCTGGATTATTAGCCTGTTATAGAAAAAATAATAGATTAGTATCTTTCATTAATGCTAAGAAAACAATTTTAGTAAGGATGAAATGTAACCTAATCGAAGTAAACTTTCATTAATAAAAACCATGTGATCATAAAATTTCATTAGTCTTCTGAAAATGAAACTGAAGTGTAATTTAATTTTTAGTTAAACTGTTGGGCAGGTTTCCCCACCTTATTGTTGTGCTTTCATTCCTGCTTATCTTACTGTACTCGTTAGAAAATCTGAATCATTACTGTGACTACTGACATTTCAGATTTTTCACAAGCTTCTAGTAAATCATGTAACATTTCACCCCACATCTTTCAGTTCTGAAATACTTCTACAGGAGGGTGTTGAAGGGAATGTGGTAGCTTGTTTCCTACCCCAGAGCTCCCCAGGGCCTTCTCTGAGCACCAGCAGCCGGGGACGCTGCTGCTCGGAGCCAGGGGCTGTGGACGTGGAGGGCAAGTGCCCCGAGAGCAGGTTTCTGAGCTACTACCAGCTGTGCTTGGGAACTGTGAGACGGAGAAGAACCTCACTCACCTCCTAAGACCCCTAATAGCTGAAGAGGACTGTGCAACACACTCAACTACTTGCCTTTTCGATAAGAAGTGTGGTCAAATCTCATTAAGGCTGTTCTTCTGAAAACGTTTTAATTAGCTCTCCTTAATGCTGTTGTTCTGCTAGTTTTTTAAGTAATAGGAACTAATTGAAAAGCTACTTGAACATTTTACCTAATTCCTGAAAAATCACACGTGAAAGCATGATAGCTTAACAAAAACATTAGGCCTTCGTTATGTACACATAGTTGTATTTGTGAGGGGGATGAGTTTGTGCCAGCCATTGTGCAACTGAAGTAGTGAAGGGTTTTGCAAAGAAGATTAGAGTTGGCTTCTCAAGTGGATTCAGAGTGCTTCAAAGGATGTATAGGAAGCGGGGCAGAAGAGTTTTCAATAGTGGCTCTCCAAAAGACATAGGCATCTCTTTGTAAAGAGAAGTTTCATTTTAAGGACACTATGGAGTAAAGTACTTCCAGTTAACTGAGTGTAAACTAGTGCTGCTTCACTTCAGAAGAGCTGCCTCCAAAGATTTGCATGGAATTGCTGGGAAGAGGAGGTAGTTGTGTCTGAGAATTGCCTTGCCTTCCTGGGTTCTGAGCAGGGAAGCAGCAGAGCTGAGGGGAGGGAGACCTGTGTGACAGGAGGAGAGCTGTAAACCTCTGAGGAGGTGTCATGTAACCTCTCAACCGAAGGATCCTCTTATGCACTGACAAGCTGCTTCTCTCTTATGCCTGGCTGGGGTTATGAACACTTTCCAGGGCTTACTTGGGAGTGACATGGTAACAGGATTTCATTTCAAAGGAGTGAATTTTTCCTTTGCTGCCTCAGTGGCTTGGGTAATGCATGGTTTGGGAGCTGGGGTGGGGGAGGAGGGTGAGTGGGTTGTTTTGGTTTTTTTTTGCATTTTGCCTAAAGGATATAATAGATTGTAACAATGTCTTTTTTGTTTTTCCTCTATCACAGCTCTAAAGCTATATAATAAACATAGCGATTAGAGATTTTTTCAGTTTTCTTGTTATGAACTAGATTAGGAAAAACATCTTTTATAGGAGTGAAGAAGTTGTGTGAGTACAGTAAAGTTGCATTTGCTGTTGCACACCTGTTACTCCCTGTGTTGGGATCACTAGTTGCAATTGGGAAGGAATCATCAAGACCTTCTAGTGGCTGGAACAAACTGCAAAGAATATGAGGTCCGTAGTGGACAAATTACCAGCAGGTACTTTTATTGTATAGAGCATTCTGTGGCAATTAGTTCCAGAATTTATCAAACATTGTGTGAAATGCCTTTTGCTTTGTTTTAAGCATATTTAAGTGGTATTTTCCTTTGTTGCCTCCCTTGTTTTGTTTCTGTGGGAATCTGGTAAATATCCTCTCTTCAGGCTTTGCATAGTTTTCCAACATTAGGCCTATTTTTGAAGGTGTCAGTTATATCTTTTGTTGTTTGTTTCCCTTCCAAGTTTATTCCTGTTTGAAAACTACATCTTTTAGCATACTTACTGTTCCTACTGCTACCTTTTTGTGTTATACTATGTGTTTGTGTAGGACAGCCACAACAGCATTATTCAGGTATTAGAAAATGTTGAAAGTGTGAAATTTTTCAGTGGAAATGTTTATTTACATACTTATTTGGACCATCTTTAAAAGACTTGTCTACTTGGTATTTATGCAACTCTGTCATTAAAGCAGTAATCAAGAAAGGGCTCAACTTTGGAATTAATATTTAATTGCTTCTGTAGAACATTGCTCACATATCATTTGTTGTGTTTCTTTGACAAGGGCAGAATAGTTCCCTTATTTTCTGTTGGGGAACCATGATAATGAACCTGTAGTTAAGCGTTCATGAACACTTTTTCTTTGCTTCTATCTGAGACAGTGTTCAGATTTGAATTTTTTTTATTTTATTTAGTTTGTGTGTAAAGTCTAGCTTTTCAGTACTTAGGTACTTAGTGACTAGAAAGATTTGGGATATTTCTAGAAAATAAACGTAAATTAAAAGCATAGAATATTTTTGATTGTTCTGTCAAGAAAATAAGGGGGGTAGACATGATGTTAAAATGCAATGAACAAGATGCCGTTAGATCCTGGAAACACAGAAGTGTTTCTCAGATCCACTTAAGGATCCTACCTGGGTCCCTCAGCTGTGAACCCTGGCTTCTGTGAAAGAATATACTCCCAGGAAGTGAGGCAACGAGAAATCTAAGCAGTCTGCGAGGTGAAAGTACTCCTTTACAGTCACCTTTGCCTCTTCTAATTCACTGTCCCATTCTAGGTCAGCAAAATTGCCGCTATTTCACTTATTATGCAAAAAAAACCCTCACGGTTTCGACCAAGTAAGGATAACAGTGGCTGAATATATACTGTAGGGAAAAAGTATTCTGTGGCTCAACGCAAGACCCTGGCTGCATCTTGAGAACATTTTGGGGTAAAACTTCTAAACAGATGAAACAGGCAAGCTGGATGGTTGAGGAACTAGGATTGCATATGGGTTGCGTTGGGAAAACCTGTCTTCCTTTCGGTCTGGAGAAAGTGTAATCTCTTCTGCAGTGGGAAGGGAGAATAAGTTATACCAACACTAAATGTATCCATTCTCTGTGTATCAAGTGGAAGTCTTGTCAGAGTGTTACATGACAAATGGTGGAAAAACTACAGAATTTTAGGGTATCAGCTTTTTGTGAAGAAGAATTTTAGTAGATGGGTCTTAATAAGCAACACTAATAAGATGAGTGATGTAACTTGCCCTCTGGGAAACTCCTTCCAGTCAGTGTCACGGGTGCAGAAAATTACCAGCTTGGATTCACAGCCTGAGACAATTCTTATCCTGTCTGTAGAACCAGTAAAGACTCTTGCTGTATTTGCCATTTGGATTTGAAAAGTGTGAAGGGGTAGGATTTCTGAGTCCTGGAGGACATTGCACCAGAAGTCTACTGTGGAGATTTTCATATTCGGAAGATGCATTGTTAGCTGAATTGTCAGTAACAGTGTAGGGGGAAGGACAACATCTCTTGCCTTACCTTGACTGTCTATGATTTAAAGTGATGTTCAGATTAGAAGGGTGACTCCTGCTGGTTACATGACATAATGAATGAATCATATCTACCTATGGACTGTAATAGACAACAACTAGTTTGACTTTGACCTCATAATAAAAGGACTTTTTGTTGGACTTTGCTTGCCCCGAATAAGGAAGTAGTCCATCAAGAACACAATTATTCTGTAATGGTTTTCTACTGCAGAGATTTTCCTGTCTTTTTTAGGGGGTGGGGGGTTTAGAAAAAAAACAAGAACTGTAAGAAATTGTCACTTCACTGGAATCTGAATCAGGTAAAGATTTAAAGAGAGAGAATGAAATAATCTTTCTTTGGGCAAAGAAGAAAATATTTAGATACTCACAGAGCAATGAATTCCATCAGTACTATGGAGCTATTTTTATCTGCTAGGATTAGTCAATTTAACTTCAGACATAACCTGAATTTAAAATATTTACAATTAAAATTATAACAGTACTGTATCTATTTTCTTTGCAGGTTTGCTGGTCCTCTGATACATTTCAGAATGCCGCTGGTAAAAAGGAACATAGACCCCAGGCACTTGTGCCACACAGCTCTGCCCCGAGGTATCAAGAATGAATTGGAATGTGTCACCAATATCTCCTTAGCAAATATAATCAGACAACTGAGTAGCCTAAGTAAGTACATTGTCTTAATAGCTGTATTTAGAACTAATATATTTTACAGTCACAGTGTTTGAAGTATGAACACCTTTTCAGATTCTCAGTAGAAAATTGTCACTGGGTCTGGGATGTAGTGCTTTTGTGTGTAGTGTCTAGCATGGACATCTGTGAAAGAAAACTAGGACCTTTTCTAGCAGCACCTCTTAAAACACTTCATCCATACATTTCTGTTACTGGTGGAATATGACAGGAAAAAATAAGCTGGTAATTAATGAAGTCAGTAATTGCTAACTTTAGAGCAATTCTTGAGTAGGGAATGTTACTTAATGAGAAATATATCACTAGTTGCTTAATTCTCTCAGCTTAAACCCTTGGTCATGTTGTGGTCATTCAAGAAAAAAGAGGAGTTACCTTTTGAAATAGTAAACCCAGAAATGTAATTATTATATGGTATTTAAAATAGTTAAAGATTTTTCTTCCTTCTTCTCTGTCAACAATTGTACCCTTGGTGCACTTGAGAGGAGTAACTACTTCTCGAGCTCTGAAACTCTGAAGGAATTTTGCTGAAAAGGCTGATCTCTGGCTTGTTTTTTCTTCAAGTTACAGCAACTTAATAAGTTGTCAGATGAACCAGCATGATCACATTTTGAATTCCCAATACTACTTTGTGCTTTTTAACCACTAGGACATTATTAAAACTGGCAACACATTAAATATTTAAATGTGCATGTATATATATATCTACAATGTGAGAAGTCTTTCAGCTTCATCATTTTCTGAGAGTCACAGGTGATGTAGCCTGATTTGTTGATTAGATTGATTTAATTATTGGTTTGATGATATGCTGTATGGTGAGTCTGTTGTGGCAGCCTTTCAAAGCTGTTAGGGTGCCATTGGGTGGAAGACTTAATTGAGGACACTGAATTATGGAATTGAGACAGGAATGCTTACAGCACATAAAGATGAACATTATTAATATAGCTGCAGCAACAAAGGAAAATAACTATTTGAATACTTTTTAGTGAACTAAGAGCAGATCATGTCAGGTTGCAGTATATGATCACCATCAGTGGCATTGCTTCATTCTGCCAATAGTCCTTTCCAGACTAGCTGCTCATGTACTAGCCTCCCTTTCCAAGTCACTCTTACTAATGTTGTATTATTTTGTTTTAATATGCTTGTTTTAAAAATTCTTACTTGATTATAAGCTTAATCTGGGGGAATTTGTTTTTGTAGGTGGCATGCCAAATATCTATTTGGCATTTTCATTTGGAAGTATTATTTGACCCTAAAAAACCCAACAGTAACTTCTAACTCAATATCATGGGTCTCAGATTGACCTGTTGAGATTCAGCTGCCTTTGCTGTTTTCTTGGTATACAGAGCTTATATCTGATGTTGTATGTACTGCTGCTTATGAGGAGTCAGGATGAAGCAATACTAGAACAGAAAGAACTCAGTTAAGGAAGGAAAAAGAAATTAAGACTACAGATTGAATGCTCACACATTTATTACATGGTTTGCCTAATATATAGCATAGGGGAGCACTTGCAAGGGAATGTAACTATAATTGTGTGTAATTCCTCTTTGTAAAAGCAGTGTGGATCTTCCTTAAAACATGCATTCATATGTTTATACCAAGTTTTCATCTGATACTGTGTATGTTTTCAACAAAAAAAACCCAGACTTTTTTCCTATAATTAAAATAGAACATATTTTGCAAAATAGTCCTTATTTCTCAGCAGTGCTAAGGACTTCTTTAAATATGGGGATCATGTTACAAAGATTTGGGTACTTGTGAAAGTATTTTGTTCCAGAATTCTTTTAGCTTTTCTGCCTGTTTATGCTAGAAGCAATGCAAATCCAAAAATATTCAGAAGTTCTGGAATAGGAATTTTGTGTCTCATGCTTAAACCCAAATAACCAGTCTTCACTTGGTGTATCACTGTTAGGGGTGTACAGTGAGGTCTGCTGACATGCAGATAAATTTTAGTAGTTGCCTGTGAGTCACAGCCAGCAGGCATGGTTTCGCAGCAGTCCCCTGGCAACCAGCTTCTCTGCAGTCCTTCCCTTTTTGTTTTCCATGGATAATGTGTGTGTTTGAGAATCAGCCTTTAAGTTGTAGATGAAATGAGGCTTTACTCTCAGTGGAAACTGAGAGCTCTGGTAGGGTTTCTTTTCCTTTAAACTAAAGTTGCTTTTGCTTTTGCTGGTAAAGTTATGTAAATTTAAATGAATGGTTTTTGACCTGTTTAGCAATTAGTCATCTCTGCCTCTAAGATTTTTCATTTACTAACCCTCAAACAGAGGATCAGTCTTCTGCCCATTATGGTTATTATTCTCATGACCAGGCAGTCTTAACTTTTCTTCTGACATGATATGGAGAAAGAGTGCTGTCATGGAATTGGAGCCTCCAGTACTCTAAACAATCCCAGAAGTCATTATTGAGGAAAAATAAGCCTAGAGTTTTGTCATGTGAGTCATTGGATCTCCATTTCTTGGAGACATTAACAACTCAACTGGATTAGTCAAACAGCTGGGTCTAATTGGATCTGCTTTGCACAGGGTGTTGGACTAGATGACTTCTGGAGGTCTTTTAGCCTGAACAGGATTGTGTTTCTTTGATCTTGGATACTACATTTAAATAGGATATACAAACAGAAACAATACCTATGAAATGACAGAAATTCTGTTTTCCTGTGTTTCAGTATAAAATTGAAAGAGCTTTACATCAGTATGTCAGTAATAACTACCATTAGGCTTCATGAAGATTATCAAACCTTTCATAGCTTATTTGATGTGCTGCTTCTAATTGTTCAGTTTGGGAAATTTTTTGACCTTTGAAAGAAGTAGAGATGAAAGGACGAAATAGTTATTTCTGCTTTGAGTGATAGTCCTTGCCTTTATCCCTGGAGCATGAAAACACGTCAGTCTGTCTTGATGCAACATACAAAATTGCCAGTAAGTAATTTTTTTCCCCCTGTCTATTCCCAGTCTTCTCTTACTTCATAAAAGGATCTGTTTTCTGACAGCTTTTCTTAGCACTGTGGCAGAACAGAAACTCTCTGGACAACAGCAACAGCTGTCTTAGTTTCCTAGCCATTCTTCCCTGTATTTCTTTCGTTCTAACAGTATCTGCTTTGAGGAAGTGCTTACCTAATGTTTGCAGCAATATTGCACATACATTAGTACTCCAGTTTTCCATACATTGGTGTATGTCAGGCCATAACATTCCCGCATACATGAAACACAACTGAGAGCATTGTGCAGCTGTGCCATTGTTAGAAGGCGGATAAATAGTTCTCTTGTGTGAATGTAGCCTCATCATTTTGTTCACAGCTATTGAGCAATCTTGTTTTTCCTTTTATTCAGCTGTTCCATGGACACAGAACCTCAGTACCGCATAAGAAACCTAACTGATGGGGTTTGTTCTCAGCCCCTGTCTCTGACAGCTCCATCTAGGGAGGAGAACATTTCTCTTTTTGAGTATGTGCCTTTAATTTATATTGCAGGCATTCAGACTAGGCCTTTTATTCAATCATAGCAAGATGTCGTTCCCCCCTTTTTTTTTTTTTACCTCTGCATAACCAAAGAGAATGCTGCATAATTCTGCTAAACTGGAGTGCCTTTTATGTAAGTGAAAACAATTTTCAGTTGACATTGAACCTTTTGTAGCCTTTTCCCTCTTTCTATCTTTTCTGTGTATCATATCTATTTTTGCCATTTTCTTCTAATTCTTTCTTTTCCTTGCCCCTTATTTGTTAATTTTCAGGAGTGAAAGCCTTACTTCGGAGCAGATTATTTCTCCCCCTTATTTTTTCTTCTCAGACGCGCTTAACTTTTCTTTCTTATTTTTTGCTTACTGTGCCTTCCCCAAAAGCGTTCATCTTGTGAGAGACACTTTTATCTTGTGAGAAACACTTTTTCAGCTCAGGAAAACCTTCCAGTTTGTCATTGCTTAAGGTGTTAACATTCAGTAAGTGGGAAAAATTTCTCCAGAAATACTTTGCCGCAAAGTGTTGGGACTGAAACTAATTTTTAGAACCAGGCCTCTTGAGCTCAAAGACCAGCCTCTCTCTTCGCCCTGTGTGGACAACATCTTCAGCACATGGCAAGGTTCCCATATGCTGCATGATTGGAAGTAAGTCTCAGCAGATCTTCAGCTGGAGTTTCTGTCAGTATTCCAGAAACTGCAGAACCCGTGTGTTGCATCTTTCCCTGCCCATCCTCCTTCTCAGTGTGTTCAGGAGGACATTAATTGTGAATTTTCTTTATTAGTCATTCCTCTTCATTCATTATTACTATAATTGCCAGGGAACACAAGAGAAAGTGCTCTTGTGCACAAGGGGGTAAGGAAACTAAAGGCTAACTCAGCGTGAGAGAACCCTATTCTCTCAAAATATTCTGTCTGATTTCTTGCTGTTGTCTTTGCAGCAGTTGTAATGCGACGCTGTTTTGTGTCCATCCCAAATGGTAATGAGAGGATGAGCAGGGGCTCAGTAAACTTTCTTTGAAAGCAGAAAAATGTGTTAGCAGAAAAAAAGTCCCACCTATCATTAATTCCTTGCCTACATAAAGCAGTGAATTCAGGTTATGTTAGAAATGAAAGGAAGAGCAAGACTTCCCCGTGAAATGATCATTAGCACTGCTACTTTCCACAGAAAAGCTCTCAGCTCTCAGCGGTCTCTTTCACAGATTTCTGAATACATAATGATAATCTCAGCTAGTTTACTTGATAATGTCCTCACTGGGTGGTAACAAATGATACCTCAGACTTCCATGGCAGAAGATTTTTGAAGGTTGACTTTTTGGACGTCAACAAGAAGCATCAGACCTGCTCTCGATAAAGCCTTTAGCAAAGTTTATTTGATACTTTTGATGCCCTGGTCAGGTTGTCTGATAAACATCTGGTTCAGTTTTCCTGGCTAAAGGAATCAAGTTGTCTCCTCAGTACTCTGATACTCCTACTATAATCCTTGTGGACTGCCCTCAGACTTTCATAATGAATGTTCCTAATTAGCATCAGTGCTATGTATTTAGTATGTCATTTTTCAGAGCTTGCTCAGCCGTAACCAATGAAGTTCCCAAGGATCAACCAAGGTTCTTATCTCCAAGTTCAGTCTCCTAGCTTTTGGTCTGTTTCCTAATCATTGAGCTTTGAGATTGAAATGATCCTGATGAGAAATAAGCCCAGACTTTCAAACTCAGATACATCTCTTCTTGTTCTGTAAAGTAAATTATGTAATAAAGATCTGAAGCTGAATCAACAGGCCATGGACATATTAAATTTTATATCAGAAATAATGGAGGAGGAAAAATGTATTAATAGACTTAGAATATCTTTCCTGTTTTGCTTTATAAAGGAACCTTGGTTATATATTGTGAGTGGCTTACGTGGTAACTAATTATCCTGAGAGAATATTTTCTAATGAATACACTATATTGTGTAGAAAGGAACTATTCAGTAGTGAATAATGTAATTTTGCATAGTGTAAGTACATTGGGAAGGTATTGGGCAATGGGACATGACAGGTTTTACAGCTGCTCTTGTTCTGTACCTTTATTTTCTAAAAAATGTAGGGGACAAAAATATTGTGTAGTGTGTGAACAGGAATGAAATAATAGAAATCAAGGAATGATAGTGTATAGGTGGGTAAAAGACTAAATTCTAAGCTTATTCTTTGAGATGTTTTACCAATTTATACTTTTTTTTTTAAACTGCCAAACTCATTTTTAAACTAAAAATATTTTGGGGTTTGTGTATTTAATATATCAACATATTTACTATTTTAATATCAAATAGTATTAATATTAATTTTAATGACATAACCATTGTACTTTCTACTTAATAATGTCACCCCATATTTAATATATTATGTATTTTTGTAATTGAATTCAATGATAAATGTGTTGGATTAGATTTTAGGTTTGTAAATGTTAAAATATGCAAACACACACACACACANCACACACACACACACACACACGTGCACACCACTGAGCCCCAGAAGTCTGACAGATCGCTTAAGGCTGAGTTAATTAGGATCAATACTTCTGGCAAGATTGAAGAATTGTCTTACTTTGAATGTTCTGCTTGCTGCATCTTGCATTGGCCTGAGTTTTACCAGTCATCCTCTTGAATTTCAAAAAATATGCTGGTTTATGGCACTGAGCACTGTGCATGGTCAATGTGTTTATCCAGGTAGCTATATCAAAGTCAGACCATGTTTCACAAAGGCTGCCAATGCCATGACTGATCTTCAGGGTGCTGCTGCAGGCTGGGATGCAGTTGAAGGGTTTGGAATTCTTTTCCTTTAACAATGCAGAAGGATAATAAAGAAGTGACTTCTTCCACAAGTCCTGGTTCAGGACTCATGTCGTACTCTTTGTCTGCAAGCCTGTAACTAAATCTGTCAGTAACTGATCTAGTGTTGCAAAATGATTAATTTAAATGGCCTTTCCTTAAGGTTTGCCAACAGATACAGCATTGAGAATGCCAGAGTTCAGGTGGATTTAAGGACTGGAGTTTTGAGAGGACTCCTAGTGTATGCCCTGATCCTTGGTGTGGTTCTAAGAATTTGAACAACACAGTAATAAAGTCTTTGAAGACATTTCTTTGTCGTACTTTATTTAATTAGGCTGAAATACTGTCCAGAAGCTGATGTGGAGGTTGTGGTTGACTTCAGTTCATCTGATACACACCCAGTCCCTCAGGAAAAAAAAAAATTCTTTTACCCTAGTGTGTCTTCATTTTAGTGTGTTGGATAATTAGCAATTATTCATTTGTGGATAGAAGCCAGGGAGGCTGGACAAATGGTTAAGAAATTTTGGGGGGGGAATTTAGGAGATAAATTAGAAGGAACATTTGGTGAAAGCAGAGCGCTGTGAAACTGATCAGTATTTTTTTTACGTTTTATAAAACATTGTACACTTATTGCCATGGTAATGGGTGGAAATGGAATGGATGATACATGTTTTGGTGGGTTTAATTTAAAAAAAATGAGGAAGGCAGTTACAGAGTTAATTTTTACTCTATTTTCTGTTAGTAGCTACTAGCTACTGTTCAGTTTTCAGCTCATAGCTCTGTTTTAAAAGTCAAAAAAATAATTGTTAAAAAAGCCATCAAAATATTCACATGTTGTTGAGGGGCGGAAGGACAGAACATTGTTTCCAAGACATTTTATTTGTCTGTCACACAAAAGGGTACTGACTGACACCTGAAAGAGCTGCATTCCTGTATCCCTTTCTTACTGAAGGTTTAATTGTCATCAGAGCCCTTTGATACATGACAAAAAGTTATGGAAAGAATAATAAGGTGAATAATAAATTCTTTAATTAAAACCAAATAATAATGTAGCCTCTTTTTTGAATTTTTTTATGTGCTCTGTTAATAAAAATAAATGCCAAGCAGGTTTTGCAAATACGGTAAAATAAGCTTTTCAGAGAAATTGAATTAATTTAATTGCAGAAGTCTATATTGTCATTTAATTTAGTAAGCAAACAAGACTACTGATCTCTCTGATCTGGTATTACGTATCCAACTGTGAGCAGGATCCTAAGGCGTTAATATTTTAATTGTCATAGTGAACTGTAATTGTCTTTATTGTATTGTGTGAAACAAGAGTAGAGTTATTCAACAGGCCCATAATATTGTAAATTTTCTGAAGTGTAAATGATACTTTATAATATTCATTGTGTATAATGGAATTAATTTTGCGTTCTTACTCTTCTGACATTTTACCTATGAATTATGTGGAATGAGATCAGTTTTGTTCACTAATGTGTTTTTTTCTCACACTTTCTTTTGCTTATTTGTGCTTGTGACACTTTATTCCATATTATCACCTGTAATTGTGTGCTTTGTAATCCATTCAAAACTGAAGATAGGTTCCTACAGAATACACAGAGGTGGCGACACAAATACCAGATTATGTGTATCATGTAGGTATTTATACATTCATATATATATTCATATATAGTATTCTTTGGAATGGTAGTAGTACATTTCACAAAAAGCAAACATTTTACTTTGCTAGAGGAAGCATTTGTTTAAATATACCTCTGGCTAGATAAAGAGACCACCAGCACACAGGTAGGTGGAGACATCGTTGTTGGCATACCACTTCAAACACAACAGGTTGCTTTTAATGTATTTCCCATCTGAGGATTAGTGTTCATAAGCATAGCCAAATTATTCCTTGCAGTATGTTTGTGGCTGTACACAACGTGATGAAAAGATTTCCAAGACAGATTATTTGCAATTGGAGCTCATTAATGAGGTAGATTAATTTTAAGCCTGATGAAATGATACAGATAAAAATTTAGCCTCAAAATATACACCTATAAAAGGGAAGTTACTGGATTTTAAAACCCTGCTCCTAAATTAATTTTTGATTCTATACATGAAATTTTATGTATTATTTTAATTTTGGTTTGTATGTCTCTGAATGTTACGTGAATTACCTAATTAAAATTAATATTTCTGAATATATTATCTGAAATGCACAAAGTTTTTAGTATCTGTGTATTAAAACTTCAACAATCATGTTCTTAATGGATTGCATTTTTAAGTAATTTCACTTGCTTCAGAAACAGGTTAAAGAACATAAACTTTTTGGAGTTTCAAGACATATTAGAAAGTCTTATGTTATGTTAGTTTCCAGATGAGACTTTTACTAACTTTCCATCTGTAATTTTCTGTGGACTTGTGCTATGAGACAAAGGACCTCAGAATAGGAGTGCCTTTGATCTGCGTCTTGCTGTGGCTATTAGCAATTGCTCCAAGAATGAGAGCAAGACAGCATGTAGGATATTCCTACTAATCTCCCCGCTTCCAGCACTTTTCAGCCTGAAAACCTCTCCAATCAGCTGAGGTTTGTCTGTATTTCCTAATGCTCAGTGTGTTTCTTTTTCATGGCTTTGTATCATGGGCCAACTTTAATCTCATTTTTTTTCAAGTAATTTACACATATTTACACATAAATGACATGGATCCTAGCATAGAAACAGTAAAACTCACCTTTCTCAACTGTGAAGGCTGGTGACCTACTCCTATGCCCTGTTTTCTACCTTTTGAGCAATTATTTATCTGTGCCATTTCTTTTGTGTGCCCCATCTGTTAAGTTTTCCCCAAACTGTTAGATTAAGGACTTTCTAAGGTCTCTTGGAAATCTCAGTAGATCATGGCTCTCTATGCATGTGCTTCTAAACCATTCAGAGATATCCCTTTCCAAAAGCTGTGCTGCCTCTTCTGTCATGAGTCATCCAGATGTCTGCGAATTCATTTCTTCATAATGATCTATACTAATTTGTATGGATGTCAGGCTTACGGGTCTGTAGCTCTCAAGCTCTCAAGATGTTCCATGAAAAAATTTTTGACCCTTGTTGTTGTGTGTTTCAGTGTGTATAAGGAGATTTATGATTGTTCCTAATATTTGCTGATTTTTTTCTGTAATTTTGGTTCTGTAATTTTTATTTAGTCCCTTCGGTTTCTTTGAGCCTCCCATAATGAGTTCTGGCATCAGGGTCTCTCCAGTTCCCTTCGGTGGACACCAGTGGAAAGTGTTAAATTAGCTTGTCCACAGGGGTCTTGTCTTTTCTGTATTCCTTCATATATTCATTGCCTGTCAGCTCTGCAGACTCCCTGGCAGCCTTGTTCCTCATGTCTTTGAAGGAATACTTATTGTTAGTTTACTAGTTGTTCCTCTTCTATTTTCTCCTTCTGTACATTTCTTCTGATATCCTCTTTTATATTCCATTGTTTATAGTCATGCTGCTTTTCTATTGCTGTTACCTAAGTCTTAATAAATTGTATGTGCTGGCCTTGTGCTTACTACACAGCATCTTTAAGTAGTTTCCACAGTACCTGTAGGGATTTAATTTTTGTCCTTTTGATGTGTTTATATTAAAATGTCCTTGCTTTTATGTATACTTCCAGATGTATGGCTCACTGAAGGCAGAATTTCCGCAGCTATCCTTTCCTTTTATACTTGTCAGAACTTGAGTGCAAAGCAGGTAGTTAGAAATTTGTGAGATTTATACTTCCAAAACAAACATAAGTGCGCAAACAGTACATGAATTACATATGCACAGTATCATAGAAGGTTTTGAAAGCTATCACATTGTATTTCAGAAGTGTGGCTACACATTCTGCTGTGTAATCTGGTGGGGTTTTTCCAGTGACATTGGCAGACTACTCAAATGGAGTCTTGAGAGCATTAGAAGCAGTATGTGGAGTACTCTGTAGAAGAGAGTACTCATCCTTTTCTCATAATATTTGAATCCCCTGCTCTTTTGTACTAAAAATATGATGTCCATTGATGTGAACAAAGGAGGGTTTTTTGGTTGTTTGGGTTTTTTTTTACTTCAGTGTAAATGGGTCAGTCACTAGAATTTTGATCCTTCCAAGTAAGATTTATTATTTTATTGTGTATTTTTGAACAGGCTGGTTCTAATTTACCTAGATGTGAATATATAATCTTCCTTTTTTTTGTAAAGTTCTCTATACAGCAGGAATGGAGGCTGTGCTTCATTTTGAGAACTCACCTCATGTTGAGGTAAATTTAAAGATTAGTTATCACTCAGACAGGAGCAGCTTCAGATGCTAGAAGTTGTCCTTTTAGAAATATTCAAGAAACTGTGCAGTCTAGTTCCATGCATGTCAACATAGTTAAATCATTTTATAGCAGCTGAATATCTGTTCTGTAATGTATTAAATAATTTCATTTCTGATAAATAAGTTGCATATTAAGTATTTAACTTCTGTTTGCTTTTCTAAAGGACTCTGAATGGGCTCAGTAAGTACAGGTTGTTACAAGTGATACTCATACATTTCAGAATTACTTAATTAAAACAGTAAGACATTATTTGCCTGTCTTGTGGTATGCTTGATTTTTTTTTTTCCCCCCACCATGTTTCAGGTAAATATGCTGAAGATATATTTGGTGAACTTTTCAATGAAGCACACAGTTTCTCATTTAGAGTCAACTCCTTACAAGAACGTGTAGATCGCTTATCTGTCAGCGTTACACAACTCGATCCAAAGGAAGAGGAATGTAAGTTACCTCCTGCAGGGAGGATTTCTTATTTTGTCACTCAGACAGCTCTGATAGGTGAAATGGAAATAATAGTTTAATACTTTGGATTATATTTATGAGAACACAGAGCAAAGCATCATAAGAAAGGTCCATTTCTATTTCTGCTACAGGCTATAAAAGAATAGCCTTGAGCAGCTTTCTGAGCTCAGCGTTTTCATGGTTACTGAATGATGCTAAGGAATTTAGATTAAAATGGCCACAGGAGTATCTGTCACTTCAGTAGTGTTATGTACTTGGAATATTAATAATACTATGTAATATTATGTGAATGCTTGGAGATAAGTCTTTACACTTTTTTAAACCTTTCTACTAGTTCTCATGGAATGTAAACACTTGTCCAAGTAGTATTTTTGCATTTAACTTGTACCGTCTTGCTTTCTGTATGACATTATAGTTGTATAGCTTCATTTATTGCTGCGGTATAACCTCTTGGATTCTTTCTAAATAACTTTAAGTATTGTAAATATTGGGTTAGCACTGAGAAAACAAGTAGTCTTGAAAGTCATCAGCTCATGCCTATAAGATAGAATTTGTATGGAATTTTAAAGGATGCCTAGGCTTTGTTTGACCACCTAATGCATAAAAGCTCCTTTGCCTTCTTTGATATCTGTTGATTGCAGGTGGAACTGTGAAAAATCTTGTAACCCCAAACAATTTAGGGTGTTCTAGACTATGTGGTTAAGACCTAGAAAATAGAGGAATATCCTATCATGAAAAATTGTGGGATGCAATTTTGAACTACAGAAAGCTGTTTCAGTTCTGAATGTCTAGATATAATAATTGTGTATTATTACATTGTGTGATTACAATTGTGTATACAGAAAAAATGAGGTGTCAAACCAGGAGAGTGGTCTTCAGGCTATCTTTGGTTATAGATGTCAAAATTTCAGTAGTAGCAAAACTAAGCAAAGAGAAGTTTTGATTCTGTATTTCGCGTGACATTAATTTTAGAACAGGTTTTGAAAGACAGCTGTTCACAGCTAGTAGCAGATTTTCCACAAAATCATGACTTGCCTAGGGGAATTCTTACATTAATGGGATTTTCCAAGTCTCTTGATAACTGAGCATAAATCACCCCCATAAACCTCTTTTTCCAGTTGTGGTTTAAATTGGCAGACAGTTAAACACCACACATCCACTTGCTCACCCCTGCTCCACAGTGGGAGGAAGGAGATAATTGGGGGAAAAAAAAAGTAAAATTCATGGGTTGAGATAAATAAATTTTAATAGGACTGAAAAGGAAGGGAAAACATCAATAATAATATTAGAATATACAGAACAAGTGACACACAATGCAATTGCTTACCACCTGCTGACTGATGCCTAGCTAGTTCCTGAGCAGCAGCCCAGCCCCCAGATACCTTTCCCCCTGGGTTTATATGCTGAGCATGACACCATATGGTATGGAAGGTCTCTGGCCAGTTTGGGTCAGCTGCCATGGCTGGGTCTCTTCCCAGCTCCTTGTGTCCCCCCATCCTGCTCGCTGGTAGGGTGGAGTTAGAAGCTGAAGAGTCCTTGGCCACTGCTCAGCAACAACTAAAACGTCAGTGTGCTATCAGCATTATTCTCATCCTAAATCACAAGCACAGCACTATACCAGATACTAGGAAAAAATGAAATCTCCTCCTGCCCAAACCAGGGCATTTTTGCTACAATTGGATAATGATAAAAAATCCTTTCCGTGTATGGTAATAAATAGTCAGCAATTGTAATCTTGTAAAAACTGTAACACTCTGGAGTGTTAGTGGCTTTTCTGCATTTACTCTTGACAGCCTAGTTTTGGTTTAAATCAAAGGGGGATGTATGTTGATATATCATATCTAATATGTTAATCATTCATGTTTCCGCAGAATGGAGAGACCATATTAAGCCATTGAGTTAAAGCATTCAGGGATGTTACACAATAGCAAGATGGAAAATTGTGCTATCCTATGTAAAAGGCCTTTGACGAGTTTGGCTCTAAGTTTCAGAACCAAGAATCTGTAACTATTTGATGTTAGAGAATTGCTAGAATAGTTTTAAATAGTGTGTAGTCCCCAGTGCACCACCATACCAACACATTTTCACAGAACTGTGTGTGGTGTATAGCTAAAGAAAGGTACAGACACCACAGTTAAGGAAACAGGGCTGGGAATAGGTCTACACAATGAAGTCCATTGTGGCTCAGGGTGACTTAAACCTGATCCCCTGGATTTGTGTCTCACACCATAGAATAGCAGTGGCTGCTTGTACTTCAGAGGAACACATGCAGTTCTCAGTGTCAGGAGCTGTTAAATGACTGGTTTTATTAAACTAAGAATATCCAGTCCCTGAGTTGTACCCATTGCTCCTTATTCACAAGCATCTGCCTGGAATGAGCCACCAGATGAGGACAAAGGAGACGAGGAGACATTTGGTATTCTATTTCCTTAAAAGTTAGGGATCAGGAAACTTTTCCTTCAGTATATTGTTTTGGGCTTCACTTTAGAAATCCATCACAAATAGTTTAGGTTTAGTCTTAGTGTGGACTAGAATAGCTGAAGGATGTTAATGCATGAAGGGGAGGGAAGGGAGGGAATATCTGAATTTACCTTTTTTAGCTCTCTATGCAAGAATTAAGCAACTTTCAGTACTTCTACTCAGCTAACAGCATGAGTAAAATGGGATATACTTGTGAAATGAGTCTCATCTGCTCTTTGCCAGGAGGCAGTAATAGAAGATTTAATGGGTTCCTTTGGGCCCATGCTATTACACAAGAGAAAGAAATTAAGATTCATTTAAAGCTAAGTGGCATGAACAAAAACAGCTCAAGTCAGATTCACTAAACGAGATGCAGATACTTGACAAGATGTTTCTGGTAGAGTCAGAGTGATAAAAAGCTCTGAATTTGTTTGAACAGTCTATGTGTTTTCTCATTTTGAATTATTACAGTATCTCTGTGAAAGAATAAAACCAAGGTTAAGATTGTATCTTTAGGAGCCTAATTCCTTGTGCACAATTTTTCTGCCATAGAAGAGTTGCTATGAACTTGGTTTGGTTTGAATTATTACACTGTTTTCAAATTCTTGATTTCTCAGTATTATTAATTTAATACTTTAATAGATTTAAAAAAAAACTTTATTCTTTTCGTATACACGTGGGTTTTTCCCCTCAGAAGATACCAAACTTGTATGCAGACAAGAAGAAATCCTCTGTTTTCCATCAGCAAACTCGACTTTGTTTCAAATGTATGGGAAACAAGCCCATATGCATCCAAGAGTAATATTTGGGGTCTTTTTAGGACTGAGAAAACACATTCTTGCTATAAAGCTGAACTAAGGT
Organism: Cyanoderma ruficeps; assembly: GCA_008694505.1. Taxonomy (NCBI): domain Eukaryota; kingdom Metazoa; phylum Chordata; class Aves; order Passeriformes; family Timaliidae; genus Cyanoderma; species Cyanoderma ruficeps. Next base: position 12,770,610 of record VZDJ01000141.1, on the reverse strand, counting down.
GAACAGCATCACTAGCCCTGCAATATAAGGTGTCCTCATAGGTGAGAAAATAAATCCTGAATATAGTTTCTTTGCAACCATTTTTTATTTCAGTATTTACTTTGTCAGTAACATTACTAACTCTGTCCATATATATGCAAATTGTATATTTGTTCAATTATTAATTGATCAAAATTTTGTGAATTTAATTGTGCCTTTTAAGTGTGAAGTACTGCTGAAAGTGAATAATGTCATAGCTGTAGAAATCTGACAGTTTTGAAAAGAATATTAATTTTAACGTTTTGGTTAAAATGTTAACCAAATGTGGCTCTTTTTTGAAATGCTGATACATGGTACAGTTCTGACTATTTTGGTATTAATTTAATGGTTCTTTCAATGTGAGCTGCCTAATTCTATTTAAACCTCAAACCAGAGAGAATTTTAATCTCAAAGGCAGCATATCAGATTCTTGATTTCTATAACATATTTGTTACAACTGTGAAAACCCACTTAAATAAACCTAATGGCAGAAGTGCTGTGGGTGAGCTACCTGGCACACTTCAGGAAAGGAATCAAACCATGATGTGAACTGTGTTTCAGTAGGCTTCTTCCTGTGAATACATGTGTTCCTTGTTTTTCTAAACATTCTATAAATGTTGCCCTGTCATTAAAACAGTAGTAGTTCAGACGTTTGGCTGGACTAACGCCAAAACCAGATTTGATGTTTTGCTATGGGAAAAAAAATGACATTTGGTGGGGAGAAACCTAAAAAGCTTGACAGATAATTGTGGTCTGTATAGTGCTGGAAATGGGAGACTTGGTCAACTTTAAAGTCTGGATACTCAGGCCATTGTGAAACTTAAAAGGAAAGGTTAGTAAATCCCACTTAAAGGGCCGCTCACTGTCTTTATCCTCTGAAGAATATTTTGCTGAGTATAAAAGAGTGCAAACGTAATCAAAATTAAGAACAGGGAGCACATGAAAATTGGGTCATGATCTCCACGTGTACTATATTCGGTGGAGAGTAACACTATTGTCAATTCATTCATTAGAAATTTTACCCTCAAAGACAAATAAAGACATTAAATCATATAGCAGGTCACTTTCCCTTGCATGTCTCTACTTAAAAGAAGTTGGATTTGAGTGTGTCTCCCTCTCAAGATTCTGAGCAGGTGGGCTGGGCTTCAACTGCTCTCCATGTCCCTTCTCCAATTTTCTTAGGGCTTTGATTATATTTGTGCGTTATTTAGTAAGCAAATCAGTTTTAAATTAGTGTGTCCAAGGCTTAATAGTTCCATGGTAAGACCATGATAGTGCATATTTTGTGTATAAAAAGAGGGATGTGGACAAAATACCATTTGCTGAACAGTGTGGTGGTTTTGCTGAGACTCACCAGCAGATTCAATGCTTGGGTAATTCACATCTTAATGGGGCTTGCTTGTTCTGCATGCTGCATTTGAAACAACTTCTAAATCTGCCTAAAATGATAGCTCTGATATTTACATCTTCTTTTTGTTTACCTGTAGTAGTTAAGCTACGTGCATTCTCTATCCAAAGAACTCTTGAGCTGTTTTGGATTTTTTTACAACAGTATTTCAGAAAATTTTTATTTCTTGTGCAGGGGACAAGCCCAAGAGTCGTGTCTGATCTACAGAAATAATTTTTCCCTAGCAACCATCAAGCCCACAGTCAGAGTATTCTGAAACGTAATATGTGTGCATTCTGGTCATTGTTTAAATGGATAATCATTCAAAATATAAAACAAATACTGTAAAAATCAGACTTTGAGATTTCAGTGTCTTTAGGAACTGAATCACACAAATCTTTACCTTAAGAGAATTTTCAACAGCACCACTCCCAACCAATTAATTACCTTTAATGGGAAATTTACGACTAAGTTATTTGTTCAAAAGTGTCACTCTTTGCACTTTTTAAATTGCTGGGTAGGATTTTGAACAGAGAAAGGAAATTGTGGGCAACTGAGTCCCTTGATTTATATGAAATTTCCCCATGTCATTTAATTCTGCAGGGAGTCACAGCTGTGATATTCAAGAGTTTAAGGTCTTGAAAGTTGCCAGAATGAAATTCTACATAAACTATTAAGAGAGCAAGTTTTTAAGAGAATATATATGATTTATTTATTTACTGTCTTTAGGAGAATGGTAGTTTTTGGCCTAGAACCTAATCATAAATTGTGTAGTTGAGTGAGTGTAAAAGAATAAAAACAAATCTAGTATCTTTTTTTTCTTCTGGTGAAGTAAAATGTGGTATTTAATGTATTTGAAAGTTTGAAGTAGCTACTTTCTGTCGGTGCTCTGGTGTGCTCCGTACCTGACTTTTACTACAAATTGGGGATTGCATTTAAAAATGCTTGCCAAGAGATAAAATATTATTTAGTATACACATTAAAGATGTGCTTTTATTTAATTTTTACTTCACCCCAAAAGAAACACAGTTATTGTATCTCATCACACTGCAATTTAAATACCCTTTTTTCCCCTCCCCGGTTTGTATTTGATTATAAGTAAAAATGGACTGGCATCTCTTTTTCAAAAACCAAGTGTACAAAAGGTTGACAGTTTAGCTTTCTGACAGACAGTGTTTGCTTATGTGGAAAATATTGTTGTGTGCAGAGGGTTAGATTGGCTGATATAATGCGTCTTTTCATACAATCTAAACAACAGACACAATAAAGACAAGCAGGCATTTGTTCAGATTGTTGAATCAATCTTCAAATAAAATGTGAATATCTCAACATGTAAGGAAATTATTTAAGACCCCATTTTTTCCTAATTGCAGTGAACACAAGTAATGTAGTAGGTGGACTTTCAGCAAAATATATCCGTATAAAATTTAGGATCTTGGGCTATACAAAAAGTTCTGGTACTAGTTAGGAATTAAGCAACTGGAGGCATAAATTTACCAGCATCAAGTCAAATGCCTGCAGCATTTCCAACTCCTTCTTCAGCCTCTCGTCTCTTCTCACACCTGAATTCATACATCCAATTTGTCTGACCTGTCCCCTTGCAGTGCCAGTTTGTCAATCAGCCAAAGCCGGGTGGCTGTGGGACCAGCCAGGTTTTCACGTCTTCCCCCCGCTGAGGCTGTAAACCAGGCAGGGCTTTTGTCTCTTTGCCAGCTGGCAAGCTGAGCAAGTGGCTTTGTAAGCCAAACCCTGCACAGCCCAGGATTATGCTGGCTGTGCGACGTGGGATTTACCTGATCCCTCTGTGTAGGCCAGTTATATCCATGTCATGGTTCTCTGTATTTTGTGTGCCACATCCTTCCGTTCCCTGAGTAATGCTGTCCTCAGGTAGTCTGTTGTTTGGAATAATGGTGTGCTTTTCAGGGAATGCCTGTTACAAGTTACCAGCATAGGAAATGCTGCTTGAAATTCTACAGTGTATCTTTTCCATGAAGCCCTCTGCTGTGTATCTTAAGTTTAGAGGGAAAATAATTTTGCTTATTGTTGGGGATTGATTGATTGATTATCCTCTTGTGTGCTATCCACCTGTACATGTGTACAAAATGTAGGGTTTTAAGCAAGAAAAGGGAAATTATTAATTAGTCTGGCTGTGCTTGCTCACTGGAGAGATAGAATGCTAATAAGGAGTTTGTAGAACAGTGTCAATAATATGGTGTCACATACTCTGTGAGCATTTTAATATTAAACCAAAGTACTGTATTTATTTATTAGAGTAAATTCATTAAGTTCATTGTCTTCAGAATGTACACAGGTTCAAAGAGAAGTATACTAAGTTTTACTTTTGTTGGAAATGTCTCCAATATATGACAGACAGAAATCTTGCAGGATTGCCAAACAGCTCTGAGCAAGTACATTTGGTGTTATTTGTATAACCAACAACCCAAAGGAAAAGCAGCTGAAGTATAAAAAGATCTAAGATTTAAATTGATAGATGAGATAAACCTCAGTTATTCTAACTGAACTTTTGCCAGCTAATAACAACCTGTACTTCATGACAGGTACAAAATATATAGGGTTATTTATGACTGCAAAAATACCTACAGAAATTGAGACTCCTAGCTGACATTCAGACATTATAATACTTCTTTCACACACTTAAAAAGCCTTCTGAGGAGCTAATTAAAGCTATTAAAAAGAATAAAAGACACTGTGATGAATTAGAACCTAAGGGTAAAAAGGAGGAAACTTCTCCAGGAATACACAACCTTGCCAAGTGTAATAAACTTCAAAAGCCAAGCTGAAAATCAAATAAATACCATCTTTAGTCTCACAAAGGATGTTGCCAATATGCTTAGGTAAGAAGACAGAACATTCCAGGAACTGCAAGCCTTCTGAAAAAAATCCTGCCTTCTTCCCCTTTGTGATCACACAGTAGAAATCCAGCTTGGTGTATGTACATATGTATGTGTACATTTTGTGTGTTACAGGAACCCAAGTGAAAAAAACCAATTTTCAGCTTAAACAGGTTTTTCTTTAAATTGTTGCCAAAGACCCTACTGACAGCAGAGCAGGGGTAGAATTGTCCTCTCATCTTGCATAAAGGGGCATTACTATCAACAGTCCTGTTTCTATAAAATTATTATAGAATATATAATTAATATACAATATATTGATATATGATAATAAGATTATTATATTATAAAGCATAATTATTTCTAGATAAAATGTATGTGCTGAAAATACTCCTTGCTACTATGTTGGAAAACTGTTTTCAGTATTGTTTGTGATTTTAAAAAAAGAGCCCAAACTAATGAAAAGATCTGCTGTTTTATCTAATGGAAGTCTCATGCTGGTTGCAAAGGTAACTTTGAGGCACACCTGGACTTCACAGGTGAGGTAACTGAAGACCAGGGAGGGAGAGAAATATGAGACTAAAGAGGTATACTGTTTCCAGAATTAAAAGTGCAAAGCTTATCAGTTGTGGTCACTTTTCCATTAATCTGTATCTAAATTTTAATGAAATAGAAAAAACTCTTTTGAAATCGAGAAAGGTATGTAGGCTTTACCAGGAGTGGGTAAAGATAGTTGAAATCCCTGTTTAATGTGTTGTGTTCGTGTAGTATTGTTTTCCTTTGGATCTTACATAAAGGTAATTGATTATTCCTAATGACTGTGCTTAAAAGTCCAAGGTGGCACTGAATTAGACAGAGAAGGCTCATGTTGATTAAACAGATTAGAAAGCATTTGACTATTTGCTTGTGTTGGAACATAGAATCACCTCCCATTAAAGCCCATTGATCTCAGCAGCATAAGCTTAAGTGATTTGCTGGTTTGGCATCTAAGTGGGCCCTCAGTGGAACACTTGCCTACATGCAAGGAATGCAAAGTTTGGCATAAAGATAAAATGTATACCTCAAGATAGAGAGCAGAAAACTGCTACTAAAAATAGTAGCAAAAGGATTGTGAAATGGAGTTGGTAAATGTTATTAGGTACTTCTGAACTACTGAATGGTATTTTACAGCTACAGTACTCAATTTGTGGAACTACTTAGGAGACACAGAATTCTGATATCTATCGAGGTGAGAAGAAATTCCTGTGAAGCTAAAAGAGGGTAATGTGCTAGAACACTACAGCCATGTTTTTCACATAGTCTGACAATGTCTTGCAACGGCAGTAGTGCTAGATGAGTCTGTATTTGCTGTAAAATGCCCAAGATGCAAGCTGTAGTGCTTTATATTTTAACCAACATTAGGCGATTCCAGATTAATCCAAACAAAATTTATTTGATGGGATTTTTTTCAAATGGCAATATCCCCTTTCAGTGTCACTGCAGGACATTACAATGAGAAAAGCTTTCCGGAGTTCCACAATTCAAGACCAGCAGCTGTTTGACCGCAAAACTCTGCCAATTCCTTTGCAAGAAACTTACGACATTTGTGAACAGCCTCCTCCACTTAACATTCTCACCCCTTACAGGTTAGTAAAACAAAATTAATCAAAAACAATTTCTAGCTTATTTTATGTAATAGAGAGGATATATCCAGGCACCTTGCCCACATTAAGCACTTGAATATTTAAGGATCCAGATGAGAAAATTGTGAAGCTTCTGGAGGAATGAAAGCAGCAGAAGACATTATAAACATTAAAACTTCACTCCATATTTCTAAAATCTTAATTCAGTGTAACATGGTAGGAAAAAGTAGTTTTTATTTTCTGTATTTATTAAACCATATAATGTACTTGGATGTGAAATGAAGAAATTAAACAGGTAAGTGTGTAGAAAGAGGCATCTTCAATGGAAATTAATGTTGTTCCTGTCCCAGAGATTCAGTTTGAATCAGTAGCTGAACGTGAGCAGGCACACAAATTTGCTCAATATTTTAACAGCAAGATTTGAGTTATTGGAATGAGGGTTCTCTGATTTGTGACACTTGTTTTTGTCTGGAGCTCATTTTAGAGTTATCTTTCTAAAATTAAGACCTTGAATGCCAGGAAAGATAGTAAAAAGTGATGGTCCAGGATGTCAATGATCATCTCTTTTGTGTTCCTCAATAAAACATTTCAGGGTCTGAGATACTATATATTCCTTAATATGCCCTTGCTTTGTCTTAATGTTTGGATTCATGTCCTGTCAAATAAATAGTATGCCCTGTTTGTGTCACTGTGTTTCAGGGATGACGGAAAAGAGGGTTTGAAGTTCTATACCAATCCTTCATATTTCTTTGATCTGTGGAAGGAAAAAATGTTGCAGGACACGGAGGACAAAAGAAAAGAAAAGAGGAAGCAGAAGGTACGTATGTTAACTTTATATGGCTTCTCTTTGTTTTTTCCTAGAAAGGATTTGCTCGCAGATATTCTACTTTATTAGCAATCCAGACTTGACAGAGTCATCTTTATTCAACTAAAGCTACTTGTATTCATGCAGTTGCATCAACTTTAATAATTAAATAATAATAATAATAATAATAATAGTTGTTCTTATTATCATAATAGTAGTAGTAGTAAAATAATATAGAAGGACTTAAAGCTTTCATGCTGTCTTAATGTAACCAACTTTTGCCAAAAGTTTTAAGTATCCTAGCTATGACTCAGAAAGGAAAAATGCAGCAGGAATAATGAATTTCACTGGAACATTAATTTGTAAGACAAAATTTTGACAATCTTACAGGTGAAAAAGCTTGAATGACATTCTAATAGGTATGTTTAAACTAGAAAAATATTAGTAGGAATAAAACACTTTGTTTATATTTTCTAAAAAATAAACAAGCACTTTTGCAAAAGGTAATGATACTTTTTTTTTTGACCATTATTCTCTATGTTTCATACATAGTAGAGAGAGTAAATATGAGTGTCAGGTTCCTAATTTGGTTTCAGACTTAGAATAAAAAGCTACTTAAACAGGTATTTTTTCTCTATATTATTCAGGTACTTCTCCACTAGCCTGATGTTTCTGGCTCTTACAATTCTTTCTGGTCTACATATTATGTTTAGCCTGAAAGTAAATTTTTCTTTCATTTGAAATGGGATTGTTTTTCATAATTTTGTGGCTGATGTTTATATGCAAGTAATTAGAAAACACTGTCTCAGTTGTCAGTTTTGTTTGCACAACTCTCCTACAGCAGAAAAATCTAGATCGCCCTCATGAACCAGAGAAAGTGCCAAGGGCACCTCATGACAGACGGAGAGAGTGGCAGAAGTTAGCCCAAGGTCCAGAGCTCGCAGAAGATGATGCTAACCTCTTACATAAGCACATTGAAGTGAATGGCCCAGCTTCACATTTTGAATCAAGGTTCCTTTTTTGTTTTTTCTATCCTTTATGAAGTGTATTCGTACTGCGTAGTGAACACGCGTGAGAAATGGGCAATGACGAGATGCTGCTGCTCCTCTTGAAATGCACTGGAAATCTCTGATTTAGCTTAATCAAAATTCAGTTTTAAAATTCTTAGTGTGTCCTTAAAGGAGTAGTTACTATGTTGTTAGTTTTAAGGGTAGCGTGTATCCTCGTTGTGTCCTTAAGGATGTATTGTCCTGTGCAGCTTGATGGTGTAGTGTCACTGCTGCAAGCTTGCACCCAGGTGTGTCACTACATTCCAGTCCTGACCTACAAAATCCCCATTATTCCAGCCTCTTGATTTTTCTTAAGCAGACACTGCCAAGACTTTATTGTGTGTGTGATGTGAACAAATGTCCACTTGGAACTCAAATGAGAATGCTGAGCTTCTCTTTACTCTTGAGCAAATCCATGATTTGATTGACATTTCTGGTTATAGCCTATTACAAAATCCAACCTGTTGAATTCTCATTTCACAGCACGTATTTGCTGGTGGCTAAAAGTAGCATTTCAGATGGTAAACACCTGCTGTGCTTATGCTTCTGGTCTTGGTGCAAAATCAAGTCCATTTTACCAGCCAAGAAACTTCTGATAGAAAAGAGGGCTGACATGTAATGTTAGGACATTACATATTTTTGGTTTTGAGTGTTTTGTTTTGTTGGGGTTTTTTTGTAACTAAGAAGTATTCATTGTCCTCTCAAAAACTGGTTAATTTTTCCCCCTATCTTTCTGTGGTTAAAAGCACACTATAAGGGGGTATTTTGTTTAGCTTTGTAAGGCTTTCAAGCAAGCTCAATAGTGATGGTGAATAATTATGACAACTCTAGGAGAGAGTATTTGTTGCCTGAAAAGTAGAAAAACCTGCTTGTAGAAAACTTAGCTCAATTCAGAATGTGAAAATGCTCTCAGTGAGTTTCACTCAGTGGGGTACAAGTTAAGTTATGGTGATTAGCATTTTTCAAGGAGCAGCTTTATGGTATCTCTGTAGACTGCTGTGTCAAGTCATTGGCAGAAACTTCTGCTTTCCTGCTGTCCTTTTGTTGTGGTTTGTATGTTGGGTTCCACTTTAGATATGTTTGTTTTATATCCAGGACCCTGGCCTAAACCTTTCTTCTCTCATTACTAGTAATGCAATTATTAATAATGCTGAAGTGCTTGGGTGCACTGCATGTGCAGAACATGTTGTTCAGATACAGAACAGCACCATGCTTTGGAATAAGTGAGGAAGATTTTCACCCCTGAAGAATTTAATTTGCTTAGATACTACAGTGGTGGCAGTATGTGGAAATGTAGGGTCTTGCTCTACTTGTTGGAAAGTGTTCTATGAACACTTTTGCTCTGAATTTAATAGAGATTTTTTACAATAAAACTCTGTGATTGAATAGTTAATTAAAATTTAATAACTGATCAGGTCCTTGAGGTGTGTCTAAAGTTGTCATTAACATGTTGAATCATCTTTATTTACTGCTGATACTCAATAAGAGGTATTGATTGAGTCCTATGTCTATTACAGCAGCGAGTTCTCTGTATCTATTGGAGTAAAGATCCTCTAACAGAAGTTCAGCTAAATTATTCAGTTGTAAATTCTACCATTCTAACATCCATGGATGTTTCATGAATGTTATAAAAGAAGAGTAGTTCTGATTGTATTGCTGTGTTTATTTAACTCAAAATAATGTTAGTAATAAACACTAAGGTCACAGACATACTGTAGAAGCTATCCGATATACCTGTCAAAATCAAACCCTTGAGCTGCTAGAAGTAATAACAGGAAAGTGGGATAAATTATTGACAATCCACACTGTATAATATGCAACAGTAGTGGAGCGAAGATCCTTGTATTCAGAAGTCAGACTGAGTATGGAACAGTAGCTGAGGGCACCAATACTTACTCCTACTAAAGGTGGAGTTGGATCATTTCTCCCTGTTTTTCTCCAGATCTCAAGCATACGTGGACCACATCGATGGATCATATTCCCTCTCTGCGCTGCCCTACAGCCAGATGTCTGAGCTGCTGAACAGGGCCGAGGAGCGGGTGCTGGTCCGGCCCCACGAGCCGCCGCCGCCGCCCCCCATGCACGGAGCGGCCGAGGTGAAGCCCGTGCCTCCCTGCGTTAGGTAGGGGCAGAAAAGCCACGTGGGGGTCTATTGGGGCTGGTTTCGTTTTCTGTCACCCCATTAATAGTTGTCAGCGTTATTCCTGTGTTGCCCAGACATCCCAGGCATCGCAGGGATGTCCCACAGCCCACAGCCCCAGCGTGGCTGCAGGAACTGGGCTGCCAGGAGCTGGATGGGAAGGCCAGTATCTAAATCCCATAGGCTACTCTGGTGGAGATGAGCCTCACCTTGCCATTAATACTGTGACCGTGTTGCCTCCTGAGTTAAATGGCAAGACAAATACCTGTATGGAAAATGTTTCTGTGAAATATGTTGGCTTTTCAGGATGTAGCTTTGGAGCTTTGGAAATTTGTACAACTGAGCTGTGTTTCAGCCTACACGAAAGGAAGAATATATCACAGTAAGACAGTCAGCTGTCAAAACTCTGCTTTCATCATATTTGCTAAATTGCAAGTGCTTCCCTCTTCCAAAGTGTTTTTATTTTCTATTTCTTTATACCTTTTCAGAAGTGAATACATACATAGTATATTTTCTAGAGGTTAAAATTTCTTTGTCACTTCCCTATTTTATACCAAAAGTCTTGCTTTATGGTCAGGTACATATAACTCAGAATAGAGGACAGTTGATGCAGATGGGGTTATTACATGAGCAAGATGTTGGTCTCTTGAAAAGAATGATTTTTACTGCTTACTGCATACTCAAAAACGCATAGCTCTAGATTAATTTAGCTAGATTAATTTATCACAACAGTTTAACAAAATCCTCTAGTGGTCCTTCAGGAAAATAAGTTTGCTGTTCTCTCTTGTTTTCTTCATTTCACCTATTCATTGTCCTATAATGAGTATCTAGCTGTACCTCTCTGTATGCAGTATTGATGACCTTTGATATTAGTCTCACTCATTTTGTCATCACATCTTACATATATATTTCAAATTAACTTGTCCTCATTGTTTGCATTGTTTTGGTTTGGTTTTCAAGTTCTGTGAATCAAAACATTTAATCAACTGCTCATTTCCTGACTTGTGAAAAATAGTTTGGATTTACTTAGGGACAACAGGGAAGAATTATGCTAGTATCGGAAACCTTTGATAAAGATGCAGGTACATTGTATAAGAACATAAGTCTTGGTTAATAGCTGAATTTGAGCCGAGGTCTTTTGGAAACCTGATGCACGCTCCATACTGAAAATTAGACATCTTTGTTTATAGTTAATTGTGGACAAACACCCTGAAATCATCATAGTACATAATGCTCTTTAATGCCCAGGTTTCAATGTTCTTAAGTTGCAGAAGTGAATCTATTACTATTTTTTTCCACTCTCTAGCTCTAATAACTTGGTTCTGTTATTGGATGTTGCAGTTCTACTCCTGGCTTGGTAGAAAATCGTCCTCAGTCGCCAGCAACAGGCAGAACCCCGGTGTTTGTGAGCCCCACTCCTCCTCCTCCACCACCACCACCTCTTCCATCTGCTTTGTCGACTTCATCATTAAGAGCTGCAATGACTTCCACCCCTCCACCCCCAGTCCCACCCCCGCCACCCCCTCCCACAGCTGCTCTGCAGGCCCCAGCTGTGCCACCTCCACCAGCTCCTCTCCAGATAGCTCCTGGAGTTCTTCATCCAGCTCCACCTCCAGTTGCTCCTCCCCTAGCACAACCCTCTCCCCCTGTCACTAGAGCAGCCCAGGTGTGTGAAGCTGTACCTGTTCACCCAGTTCCTCCACAAGCTGAGGTACAGGGACTTCCTCCACCACCCCCACCTCCTCCCCTGCCACCTCCTGGAATTCGACCTTCCTCCCCTGTCACAGTTGCAAACATTTCTCACCCTCCTCCTGTTCTGCACCCTCCTCCCACAACCATTGTCCCCAGCCCTCATGCACCTATAATGCCTCCATCTCCACCATCCCAAGTGATTCCTGCTCCTGAGCCCAAACGCCATCCTTCAACTCTTCCTGTAATCAGTGATGCGAGAAGCGTTCTGCTGGAAGCAATACGGAAAGGTAATGTTGGCTGTTAACCAGCAAAAAGAACAATCTCAGAAACCTCCTAAATACACCTGGCCTTTGAGAAATGGGATATTTCACATGTGTAAGAAGTTAGAGGAATGCATCTTGAGTCTGTTTCAGTGTATGCACTGCCAAGTAAACGGGTTTTTTTCAATTTGTAATTCCGCTTATCAGATGTTTAGTTTGGACAGCAAAATTGGTTCTCTGTGGAAGTTAGATTACAGAAAAAAGTACAAGTGTTTGTAGATGATCTGTGGAGGTTATCTTTCCATTTCTATTTACCTGCAAATGTAGCTATTTCTGATCACCTGCAGATTGTGTAGAAGACAAAAACATCGGGTTTTACAGACTATTAGATAAAAGCAAAACGGATCAATTGACATTGGAATTTTGATTATCTGTCACTCTATTACAAGATATAAGTGATGTTCAGAAATCATTGAGTATTTGATCTGGACACAGTGCAGTAGTGGAGCAGCCTTTGCATTGCAAGGTGCCCATGGCAGACTGCAAGGGGAGAGCAGAGCTGCAGGGCAATGTTTTCCTGATGATCTCATGAGGAGCTGTGTGCCAGCTGTACCTCCCAACTGATGGTGCCCATGGCCAGGAAAATCCCCACTGCACTGTGTTTGTTGCTGTTTGACAGTGGGGTATCTTTGAGTAGTTAAGATCTCTCAAATGTTTCAAGTCTTATATTCTTCTTCTCTTCCCCTGCACCTGCAGCACAGCACAGAATCAGTATGGTGCTGTAATATCAGCAGATAGGCTATAGCACTAATTAGAAATATTTTTGCATGTCTACGTGCACATGAATCGAAAAGATCATTGAAATCTAAGGAAAAGTTGACAACAGTTGAGTACAACAGAGGTGCATGAACATGCATGGAGAATGTCAGCAAAATGAGAAAACAGAGCCTGCTGGTATAATCTGGTTGATTGCTGAAAACACTTTTGACCAAATCATGCCCAAGAAACAAAGGCTCGAGTTACCACAGCTTTGATCTCCAAGTAATACTTTATCCCAAACCAAATCATTGCATGATAAAAGTTCCCAGTTTACACAAAGTCCTGTCTTGTTAGGATACTCAAATAGCTATAAATTTTCATTAAAATTATGAATAGAGAAGAGTCTAGAGAAGGTTTGGAAATGCAAATAGCAAAATGGCTTAATCACTTACAGTGGTACTAAAAATGTATTTTAATGGGAAATCAGAACCAGGATGTTATAGTAGAAGGACTCGAGATCTTGTCTGCCGCTTCTACCTGAGCAGGGCAGAAGAAGACAGAAGCATCTTCTGTCTTCGTTTTTGCTTGCAAAGCATTTTGTGAATTATGAGCTAAATACATTTCATTTATGGTGGTGAAGGAGGAGAGTGACATGTTTGTGATCTGATGTTCTCCAGGTATTCAGCTCCGCAAAGTTGAGGAGCAGCGGGAACAGGAAGCTAAGCACGAGCGCATTGAGAATGACGTGGCCACTATCCTCTCCCGTCGCATTGCTGTGGAATACAGTGATTCAGAAGATGATTCAGAATTTGATGAAGTAGATTGGCTAGAGTAAAATTATTACATTGCTGTACATGCAAAATCGAATGCTAATGTCCATTGTGGTGCTTGTTCTTTGAAAGTTTGATGGTCATTTCTAGTGTTTTTTGTATTCTTTTCTTAACATAATTAATCCATGTTTTTCTACTTTTCAGTTTACAAAGAGCTCCTAGTGCATCTTCAAAACTAAATGTTTTACAGTGGCTCTTCTTACACATCTCTTTTGAAAGAACATACTTTGTTCCAATAGACCACTAAGTATTAAGCATGGGCAGCTGTTGGTAGAGTAGCAGTTTCAATTTTTTGACATATCTTAACTGTGCACTTTGTGAATTTTAAGTTGATGAAAGCAACTGAGATTGACATTCCAAGGCAGCTGTATGTACTAATGAGCCTTATTCCACTTCTGATAGTGTTTTAAAACATTAAACCTAGCTATCAAAATATCACTGCCTCGATCACACCTGTACACTAAAAGTACATATAGTTAGCAGCACTGAACACACTGAAAAGCAAATGGATCTTTGGGGGAGTTTATTATTGTTTTATTGTTGTTTTTAAATAATTATGGCCTTATTTGAATGTTTAGAGATTCCCCTTCCCTTCTTCCCTCCCAGGTACATATTGTGTGGTACTATTTTTGCCTGCATAATGAAAGTTTTAAGGTTGTTTTTTTTTTCCCTTGTGAAATCTTTTGACTTAAACATGCTATGTAACTTATGTAACTGTTAAAATAACAGTTTGATTTAATAAATGGTTCATTTTAAATGTTCCTGGGTGTTGCTCTTTCAATGAAGCCTGCTTTTCACTGGTATACCTGAGAGATCCTTGGACTTCAGGTATTTAATCTGTGGTGTACAAAGTTACAGTAAATATTCTGTAACTGATCTAACAAGAGACTGTCATTAAATGATATCTATATGTGCGTCTACTGGAAAAAAACCCCAGCTGAAATCTTATAATGATCTTAGTTTAAAAAAGAAATAAATACAGAATTGGGAATTTGTGGCTAATTGGCTTTAGGGTTGTTGTTTTTTCTATTTAAAGTACTTTACCATCAGTGTATCTTGAGGAAATGCAGCAGTTAAAATCATGGTTGATGAAAGATGACTTTTGAAGTGCTGTCTAGCAGTGTAGTGCATGTTTTGCACAGCTTTTGTGTTTTTCTTCCCTGGAATAACTCCTTCGATTCCGAGCTCATAGTCAAAAGCCTGTTGAGAAGGTAAGCATGAGAGAGTGCAAGAGCTCTTTTATCCTGTGATCTCGTTCCTGGAAGATGGAATCCTATAGTAGAGGAAGATAAATCTTGAAAGTCAGAATGAGATTTCTGAAGGTGGAACATTGAATGTCCTATGTGTTACAAACCAGTTTGCAGGGACATGTGGTTATTAGTCTTCTCTTGAAACTGGGGAAAACTCCCGAGGCATAGACTGGGGTAGGAATAGTGTAGAGCAACCATTGCGGCTTCACTGTCACTGTCTCAGCCGCCACTGCAGTTTTGTACATGGCCTCCTATACTCAAGACTTTTTCAACTGCAACAGTAACACCTTTGTTGGTTTTGCAGAAGAAAAAGTATTGTCACAATTTGTGAATCTGCATCTCTGTAACTACGGCTGCAGATCTCTGAGCCCTGTTCTCTCTGATAGTTTCTTCACAGTAACACCATTTAGTTTGTTCTGCCCTTCTCCATTGGTCGACTTCCAAAGTGCTTGTCCCCTCATTGCAATGGTAAAGGAAGCACGTGAGGGGCACTGCTGCATGAATATTTGATGGTGTTTCCTTGGATCTCAGTAATCCTAACTCACCAAACCTAACTAACTTGTCCAGGAGCTAAATGTGAGATCCTATTGATGCAGCTGTAAAGATTTGAGATCATAAAGCAAAGTGCATTGTATGTACCTGCAGGTCCCCTTTAACCAGGGACCCAGATCTGCACTCCAGGCAGCTGAAAGAAGAGCTGTCCCTGAATTTCCTGTGTAGTTAGTTCTGCCATTCACAAAATTACATTTCAACTGATGTTTATACCTGTTCCTTGCTCAAGTCTCCATAAAATCCTGATTTCTCAGGCGGATCTTACAGAGAGCAGCCTACGTTTTCACTGAAGTGGAGCAGCAGCATTTCTGTGCCCAGGCTGTAACTGTTCAAATTAGAGCATCTCACCATCATGCCTGCATTGGTGGGTGTGCTCTGAATGTGTCCAGGAACTGTGAACTGGATATAACTTATATAAAGTAAAGAAAAAAAGAAGAAATTAGAGCAAAAGACAGCTCTTATGTAACTGCAGCTATCACATAGCGGACTTGAAGGTATTGAAAAAAAGATCCTTATTGACAAATGGTTGTTATTGACCTGCTTTGCTGTCCTGCTGATTAATAATATCCCTTCCAAGCTGGTACCCAGGGCAGACAAAGCACTCATTTAATATGACACAGTCAACCTTGTCTGTGAAAAGTCAAGAGTTAAATTCAGTTAACATTTCAAAGGCAGGATTCTTGGCCTTCTGCCACAGCTACAGCTTTCTGCCATAGCAACTCGTCTCCAGATAGCAATAGCATGATTCACTAGTAGCAAGAGGTGATTGTTGAATTTGAATATTTGTGTTTGTAGATCAACTCTGAGCCATGCATTTGCAATCTCGGTGATTTGTGTCCCTCTTACTGTGGTCTCCGACCACCTTTCTCGTTTGGTGGAATGCTGTGCAAAGGGCTGCTGGGCTCTTCATGCCTGTGATTAGATGTGTAATAGATTATTGATTGCTTTGTCTTGTAAGGTACTAAATCAAGTCCTCTGTATTGAACTGTTTACGGAGTCTGTTGTTTACCTCTGTACATTTGCAGCAGTTGGTTAAAACCAAGGCTTGAAGTCTGACACAAAAATAATGTCAGTAATGTTCCATATAAGTGAAGAGAAACCTTTGTTTGTCTTCACCCTTTTCTCAAACTGTAATCTGGGCGAGTTAAAAATTATCTACCTCTCCTACTGAGAATTGGTGGGTGTGGGGGGAGAAGAACAACATAAAGTGCATAGAAGAAACAAAATTTGCTTGATGGCAGATGACTAGGGAGGTGCAGAATTGGTCACTCAGGGGTTTTATCAAAAGATAAACCAGTAACGATGCAGCCATCATGGACAAACCAAAAACAAATCACTAAGTGGAAGAGAACAAGGACTGAAGAAGCAAAAATTAAAAAGAGACATAATTCTTGTTTGGTTTTGTTTTGTTTGGTTTTTTTAGTGGTGTGATGTAGACAGTAACCATTAAATACTAGACATTATTAAGGGATTATGTTATCTCCCAGTAAACTGGGATTTTGAAAGCAGGAGGTATTTTAAAAGATCTTTAGTTGATAAAATTATTCTTCTCTGCATGTTAGACAGGAGTGCACTCCTCAGCATTTAGGTGGACACTGACACACCAATGTCTGTCTGATGGATGCACAGACCAATATTCCTCAAAAGGTGCCCGAGTGTGCCAATAGGTACCCACAACAGGCACTGCAACAGACTCTTCAGGATGATGGGACCATCTTGGTTTGGATGCAGCTGCCACCCCTAAAGTGCCATCCCCACGTGATTTACCTGGAGGCTGTGAGCCTTTGTCTGCTTGGAGGATGCAGGTGGGAGCAGACTCTGCTGTGGGCTGCTGTATCCCAGTGTCCGCAGCCCACGGATCCCCACGGAGAGGGGGTTCAGGACATGGTGCAGAAGCTCCTGCTTGACAGGCAGGTGCAGCTCAGAGCCGTGTACCCACAGCAGTGCAGGGTTACGGCAGCAGCCAGAGCCCCGAAACGCAGCATTGCCACGAACCACTGCAGTTCCAAGGAGAGACACGGAGGGAAAGCCTCCGCACAGGCTCTGCCGCCCAGGGCTGCATCAGCAAAAGATCTGACAGAAATTCGACTCTAGCTCCATCAAGTGTCCGCTTTGTCTCCTCAGCCACAGGCTGGAATGAGCTTTACTCTCCCCGATTCTCTTTTGCGAGTGGGGACATTAAACATCCAGGAGAGGAATCACAACCAGAGACCAGGGGCAGCAGCAACCACGATCTCCCTTTCTGGGCCCTCTGCCAATTCTCCCTTCTCCTCTCCCCTCCGGACCACTTTTCACACTTGGACCATTCTCCGGGGTGGTAGTCTGCCCACGGGAGACTTTTCACACGCTTTTCGTGGCTGCAGCTGGGAGAGACCTCCCTGATCCCCAAACTGCTTTTTGAGTACATCAGCCCTCGGTAGATGTGAGTTCTCTCCGTCTGTCCTTTGAGCTGTTTGGGACTGCTCTCCCTTCCCTCGTTCAGCCCTAATGAGCTGGGTAGGGTTTAAGTGCTTAAAAAGCAGGTTCCTGGCAAGCCGAGGACTTGCTTTTTGCCAGCATTCGTGCAGAGAGCGCTCCCAGGAGCGAGTGGCTTGGCTGTCAGCTCGGAGGGCTCCATGGATGCCTGGCACACACTGCCGGGCAGCGGAGGAGGAGCAGCCAGGGGATGGGGACCTCATCCCCATCCCAGCTGCTGCTAGAAGGGGACACGTGGACAAATCTCAGGAAATGGGCGCTGGGGTACAGGGCAAATACAGCGAGGCAGGAACTGCGCACCCCATTCTGTTGCCATGGGACTGATTGATACTGCACAGCCTGTGCTTTTTCTTTGATCTCTGCCCTCTACAAGCAGACATCCCCCCCCCGCTAACTCCTGTGCCTGGAGAATGGGTTCTGCCACATTAGTCATCGCTCATGTTCCTCAGCTGCCATCAACCCTTGACAGCAGCATCAGTAACAGCCTCTAAAGAAAATTGCATCCATTCCCATTTCTTCTAAATTCTTATTTTTACCATATTTGCAGGCTCTGAGCAATTGGTCCAGCTACCCTCCTTTTGGCAGCTGGAAGTGTCTGGATACAGATCAGAGAAGTCATCAAGTATCTCTCACCAAACGGGGCTGAGTATTCCCCTTCTTACTTTTCTTTATCTGATGGTTCAGTATCTTCACTTTCAGACACCAGACGGCTGAGTGCCCCCTACGGACAGGTCGTTTTCATTTCCCACCTCCCCCATTTTAATGTCTTTAATGTCAGTGTTATTTATTGCAAGACTTGTGACATTTTTGCACAGCTCCACGGCAGTACCATTGCAAGAAAAGCTGAAAAAGTACCTCCCTTTCATGTGATCTTCCACTGTGTTTTAGCCACTTCTACCCCTCTGCAAGACATTTCCTTCACCACAATTTTAAAATCTCTGAGCAGGTCTCCTTCTCAACCCACCGCAGTGCCTCCTGTGGAGCCAGATCCATGCTCAGTGTCATATTATCACAGCTTGATTTTGCACTTCAGTATCAGTCTGAAATAACTCCAGAAACTGCCCAAGACTTCTAACCTTGTGAGAAAGCAGTTCACAGCCCGGGTCTTGGCTTGCTGGTGTAGTTTAGAAATTCCCCTTCATGCTGAGCAAATGCTGGAGGCTGGATTTTTCCCAGTTGCATTTTGGCAAAGCCAAAACCAGCTTGTAAGCATCACCAGCAGGATACACAGCCCCTTGCAGGGGTGTAGGAGGCCATCAAGCAGCCTGAGCAAAGGGCTGCATCCCAGATAAGGCTGCATCTTTTGGGTTTTAAAAGCACAAAGCTGTTAGCGATGCTCCCAAACAGAACAGGTGCTCCCCACAAGCCAGCATCCTTTGCTGGTCAGTAGGAATCCTGGCAGAAATTCAGCTGTGGTTAATTAGAAGAAAACATTAGAATAACTGCTTTGCTTCTGCATACTTTTCTCTCTGCATGATGGCTGTGCACCAGCACCTGCCAGGGGAAGTTTCAGTGCCAGTGATTATCTTTGGGTGAACCAGAGGTAGAAGGAGCAACTCAGTCCCTGTTCTCACAGCAGAGACAGCCCAGCTCTGGGAGCAGCCAAATATATTGGAGCTTCCCAGACAGCTCCTGCAGCACGCTCTCTGTAGATCTCCCTGATGGAGACATCTAACTTCACATGGAAAAGTTACCACCCTAAATCCCAGAAATTTAAAGGCCAGACTTGGATGCCTCCTTGGATTTTGAAGCCTTCCACTGACTTGCCAAATCTCTGCAGCCTGCAGAATACCAGGATGTGAGGTTCTCCTGAAGAACCTGCAAGTGGGGGTACAGCCAGCCCAATCTCCACAGTGTTCCCACAATGCTGACTTCACATCCCTTGAGACCAGAAGGCATTTTTGGGAAGATGTGTGCTGAAACTGTGCCCCAGCAGTGACTGCTGTGGCCTCTGCCACAATGCCTGAGAAGATCCCACAAGGGCAAGGTGAAGGGGCTCTCATAGCTGCAGCCCCACATGACCATCACCCCGCATTCAGACTTCACAAATTCCTGCTGGAGCACCCTGTGTCAGCCACAGCAGCTCCCAGTGGAGCTGGGCCAATCTGTGACACCTGTAAGAAGTGTTTAGCAGAGGTCTGCTGGCAAAATATCATCCCTTCCCAACACACATGGGAGCAATTGCTTTTTCAAGTTTTCAGTCTGTTTTTAGTAGTCCTCATATTCTCCATAAATTTCATTAGCTGGATTTATGTGGTCACTAAACTGCATGATACACTATTATAGGCACAGCAGGAAATTATTTGCTGTTCTGGTGAAAATGAGTATTTCCTAGTTTTGTCAGTGCAGGGAATTACATTATCAGGGAAATAATAACCAGCTGAACTGAAGGAGGGTTTGATTCATGGTAATTACTGATTATATGCAGATTACTTTATGGCTTTAATTCTTTGGTCTCCCACTGTTTGCTTGCTAAACCTCTAAAAAAAAAAAAAGGCAGTGAGTATATGAGAGTCTTGTTTGTAAGGCAAATTACAAAATCTAATTTGTTGATTACATGAAAGGAAGCAGAGCTCTGCACAGACCAGGACAGCAGTGGGAAGGAGCCAGCAGAGAGCTGTGCTTGCATCCACACTCAGCTGCAGCCACTTCTGTGCTGCTCTTCAGCACCAGGTTCACATTCCCAAGATTGCCCCCTAACCTGTGCTTAGGGCTGGCTTTACTGGGGCAACAGCAGGCCTGAAGGTGGTCTGTGCCCTTTGTCTTTCACCCCTGTTCTTCAGGTGGAGATAAGAGGATGTATCAATCCATTTGTGCTCAATATGCACCTAAAAACTTTTCTTCTAATTCAGTGCAACAACCAGGCCCTTGCAAACCTTCAGTTTTAACTAGCACTATGCTTTAAGGCATCAGAAGCTGGTTAGCAAACCGCTGCTTTTGACAGAAAGCTATCCAAAAATAGAGCAGAGCATCACCACTGCTTCTCAGACATTCCTGCCTTTCCAAAACAGCTTTTCTCTTACTTCCTACAGCAAACCTTCAACACA
Organism: Cyanoderma ruficeps; assembly: GCA_008694505.1. Classification (NCBI taxonomy): domain Eukaryota; kingdom Metazoa; phylum Chordata; class Aves; order Passeriformes; family Timaliidae; genus Cyanoderma; species Cyanoderma ruficeps. The sequence continues at coordinate 12,749,872 of VZDJ01000141.1, read as the reverse complement.
CTTGCAATCCCCAGGGATGAAACTAGCCTTTTGATCTCATATACTATTCTTAGCATTGCCGGAGCAAAATTTCAGACCATGTTCTCTCTGCAATGGAGAGACGGGAAGCGAGACCCTGCTCCCACTGCCTCTGGCTGCCTCCCTGACTGGGAAGCCTCTTCACTCCCATTGTGCCCAGGGCTGTGTGCTGATTGCATACTGCATTTATTCTTAAAAGACATAGCTACACCCTCTTCAGTAAAAAGCAAGTGCTGGGGTCTGCATCAAAAGATATCACCCTGTGTCAGAGCAGGCTTAGAAGCATGGCTGGGTGCTCCACAGTGTCTGGGTGCATTTGACTGGAGCTGCTTCGGCCCACGTGCCAGCTGGGATCTTTCAGCTGCCAGCACTTTCTCCAACAGATGAAAGGGAGAAAGAGGGAAAGCACTCTAATTGCCAGCCCAAAAGACAGCCCTCCAGGTCAGGCATGTCTTCCTGCACTCCTGGGGGTGTCAGTGTAGAGGAGCAGGGGTGAGTAGCACCTGTGGAATCCATCAAGATTGCATGACACTTGCAGCCAGTGTGAGCTCTGTCCTCATCATGACACGGTGTAGGGCCAAATCCAGGCTCTGGGATGAAGGGCTGGCACCGCCAGCATCCCTTTGGGAGCCTCCAGAAAAGCACCCTGTCCCCTTGGTCAGTACCAGCCGTGACAGCTCCCCCCCACCCCGTGCCTTCATAGAATGATACAACAAGAGTAGTTTGGGTTTGAAGGAACCTTAGAGATCATCTAGTTCCAAATCCCTCCTCTGTCGTGGGCAGGGACACCTTTCTGCTAGACCAGACTGCTCTAGGTACCATCCAACTTGATTTTGAACACTGCCAGGGATGGGGCATCCACAGCTCCTCTGGGCAGCCTGCGCCAGTGCCTCACCACCCCTGGAGAATTTCTTCCTTATATCTAGTCTACCCTCTTTCACTTTAAAGCCTTTAAAGCCTTTTAACTTTTGCCCAAAGTGCACATTACCATTGTCCCCGAGTCTACATTATCCCCCTCGATAGTAAAGAGTCTCTTTCTGAACACAAAATTGTATCCTTGGCTGCTCCCAAGTGCCCCAGTGGATGAAACATCGTGGCTCTGTGCCCCACATGCTGCAATGCAGAACCCCACTGAAGGGACAGTGTTTTCAGAAGTGGTCCCCATTCCTGCCATAATGTCCACAGGTGTATTTTGGGCACCTGGATCCACCAGTAGACTTTTATCTGCCTGTGCAGGATGGCCACCCTTTGGAATCCTTAATTTTCTGTTCGCCCTTTGCAGGTCATATGTGTTTACAAGAAAGATACATGCCCCTTTATGCTGACCAGTAAGAGCTATTCATCACCTCATTTGCCCTCTCATTTCTCTTATTTCAGTTCAAGAATGATAATGAAATGGGAATTATAATGAAAGAAATACTATTTAAAGTGAAGTATTTTCCTTTCGGCTGTTTGCTATGGAAAGGCTGCTTCTTCCTCTGCTGTTTCACTAACACCCACGATCAGATAACATTTGATGAACCACCACAAATTGGGTTGCGGCTGACGTCCCGTTTTTGTGCTGGTTGTGCCTGGAGTCAGTGTGCGCGGTTTTGCTTTATCACCGAGCTGGCTGCCCCCGGGGCTAACCACAAACCACTTCAGGCCACGTCGAAACCCGCCTGGATGTGTCGGCGTTTCACGCGCACCCAAAAAGCCCCCGGGATTCCTGCCGGGAGGAGCGGGAGTGCGAGGCCGAGCCAGGGATGCGCATCGGGAGGTGGCAGCATTTCACCGCTGCGCCGAGCGCGGCCCGGGGGGAGAGCAGCCCCCCGCCCGGCCACGGTGCTGTGTCCCAGAGAAAATCGGCAGGTTTTAATCCTTTCGTCGTATTTTCCAAGTATGCCACACTTTCCGTTTGCTGCTTGTTGCACTTATAGCTCTCCCCTTTTATCTCTTTTTACTTTCCTTCCCCCTGCCCCCCTTCCTTCTTTGTTTCTTTATTTTAAGAGTGGGAAGAAGTTAGAAGAGGCAGAAAAAGGGCAGCAAACCACCTGCAGCACCCGGAGCAACATCCCGGGGTCCTGAGCGTTGCTGGTGACCCCAGTCCTAGCGAGACCGGGCATCAAAGGAGTACACTGCCAGGTCACCCGTGTCACCCACGGGAAGCTCACGGCACGACCGGAGCCTCCACCTGCTCAGGAGCATGGGAATTGTGGTGGGGATGGCCTCAGGCTCCTGTTAACCGGGGAAAAAGTCCTGCAGAAGGCCTGCGGGAGCCCCCAGGGTAACTGAGAAATCCTTCTCCTCTGGTCGCCTCGGGAGGAGAGATGGCACTGCTGCCGCTCTGCACCACGAGGGGCACGAAGCCCAGGGGCTGCCCTGAGGAGAGACCTGCAGTGGGCTCAGCACAGCAACCAGACAGACCCACACCCACCCCTCCGTGCCCCCAGAGGGTGGAGGCACGGGTCACAGCCCCACCATCCTCGTCCCCTCCACCAACAGGAAGGCCATAAACCACAGGAAAACAGTAAAAACTTGTCTTTGAGCTGGTTCCTGTAGCAAGAGCTTTGCAACACCTCCTTTTAGAGCAGGTAGCCCGATGCAGGAGCAATGCCCGTCTGCTCCTCCCTGCTGCAGAGCTATTGCTCCTCTGGGTGATTTTATCAACCAGCCCACATCCTGTCAGCTGCACAAAATGCTCCTAAATCCCAAAGCACTTCTTTGCTCTCGATGTGCCAGGTTTGGGGTCCTGCAGACCACAGATCAATTCAGATCCAAGGGAGTTTAGAGCTCTCTGTAAAAAAAAGCACCCAGATGACTTTGGATGAACCCTGAGTTCTCTTTTCCAGAAGAATCCACAGTGTTTCAGAGCCCAGGCAGTCACTCGGAAGTGTGTGCCAGAATATATCCCCTTGTTTACAGAAAGTTCTGCAACACCTTCCTTTACTGCAGGCAGCCCAATGCAGGAGCATCCCTGGGCTGCAGCAATCCTCTCCCAAAGCACACCCAGATCTGGGGAGGAGCAACCTGCACAGAGTGGTTCTTTTCACCCCTGGGAAGAAGAGGATGAACACTAAGACCTCTGTGTCTCATGCTCACAGCACAAGTCCCATCCTCCATCTAAGGAAAACTGCTGGTCCATGGAGAATGGCTCATAGAGGTGCTTATCCGTGTGGAGCAAGCAGAACAAGGGTTTCAAAAAGAAATAAGTGAATGTGCATAAATTCAGAGCCTGTTGCCTCGCAAGAGCACCCATGTGTGCCTGGGGTGCTTTGTGCCTGTCCTGCTCCTTTCAGTGACCCCAGACAAGTGGAGCAGGGCTGAGCTGCGGCATGAGCCAGCACAGCTTCAGCCCAGGAGCCAGACCACTCAGAAATAAACATGGTTGGCAAGGCAAACAGCCCCCTGAGTCACTTTAAATTAAGTAACTGATCCCCCTCTCATAAAGGTTTTTGTGCAAACAGTGGGGCTGCACCTTTATTAGTGACCGGATATTGAGGTATCGGTGCCCATGCTTTTGGCAGCTTGTTCAGGAGCAGATTTTCCTTTTACAGGCTGCAATAAATGTGGCCAATGATGTTGGCTAAACTATTAGTTTTCTTTTGGCTAGTTATCTGCTGATTAGAGATTTCCTGTTGCTGTAACTGCACCTATTGCTGTGTCACATACCTTCCTAACAGGAAGACTTTTTAGTAGTACAGGAATAAAATGCTGTAATGTCTCCCCTTGTCCTCAAGGCAAAAACAACATGAAGAACCAACTGTAATACAATATTAACTCTTATTAAAGTCACATGGCTGTGCTAAATATCTGTATTAACCTGATGTTCACACAAAAGTAAATGCTCTGAGAGGATATCAAGAAGGATAACATTTTATTCGGCAGTGGATCCCACATGTCCTATGTGTTCTACTATGAGCATTTTAAAGGTGGTTACCAGCAGCCCTGGGTGTGCTCAGTGGAGAGAATAGAGAGACAGAGGGTTACATGTGTGCACTGCCAGAAATGAAAGACCAATGGGTAGTGGACTTGCTCTGTAACATAGATTTTTAAAACCATTTATAGGTTTTCAGACAACAATTACTTAGGGTAGTAAGGTTTCTGCGCAGGGTGATCAATGCACCGTACAGCTTTATGGATGTTGGACAGCATCTGGGCCCTGATCCTTATTCTGTCTTGTCAGCATGCCTGAGTGAGTCCAGAAAACTACATTCTTGTCTTTTTTTTTTTTTTTAATCTAACCAAGTTTGTCTAATTCAAACTCAGCAGCATGATTGCCTGAACAGATTACTTCCCCCAGGTTTTATATAAGGTTCTTTGTAGAAAGTTACTGTAATTTAGATAAATGTCTGCTGCCGTCACCAAGCCTATAACTTTGACAAAGGCAGCTATTGATTTTGTCTGATGTGATCTGTCCCATATGAACACATGCAGCTTCTCACTCATCAGCTTATCTGCTATATTATTACTTATTGATTCCTTTATTTGCTCTTATTTACCAGGTGTAGAAGTTGGTGGAGTTGTTCAGCAATTATGAGGACTGACTTTCAAGAAGACACTTTGCTTTACTCCAGCCTTCTCAGCAAAACTTGGCCAAAGTTTGTCAGAGGGATTGCATTATATTCTGCTACTCTCCATAGGTTCCCTGAACAGCCTGAGCAGGACAGAATCTGGGTGATCCCTTAAGAACGCTCCTATCCTGACCTTTCTGTCAAAGCCATGAGGTCTGTCCCCTGAGGCTGCAGACACTGACCTGCGTACATATGCACGTGCACACCTACCTCAGGTCTGCACTCCATCACCACTAATTGTCATTACCATTAATTATAATTGATGTCAGTGTCCTAACGACTTGAACTAGAATTTAACCCTGTTTGTTTACCCACATTGTTATGACTTAGTTGCCAGTCTTTATAGTGCTACAGAGCACATACTGCAGACACCAGCTTCCCAAGGAGATTTTCTTCCACCCCTTGATATTTTGGGTAGCACCAGCCCCTGCTCACTGTGGGCCTTTCACTCTCCCTGGTGAGCAGTTGCTCACACCATGAAAATGAGAAGGGCTCAGGTAGCAGTCTCTCCTGGCCATGGCCTTGCACAAAAGGTAGTCCAACTAAAGAAAAGCTGATTTTAAAAGATGTGTATATACACATGCACAGGCAACCTCAGAGTTGTTAATTCAATACTTGATTAAGACGATGCTGACACTCTGCAAGAAATATTTTGGGAGAGAAACCTGCCATATTTATTCATAATCAATTCTGCTTCTATGGGCTCCATTCTGCTGTCTAGACTTGGTATGAATTGGAAAGTAATCACAAAGTCTGGACTAAAGAGAAGGCAGAGAACTGTGGCATTTGTAGCACCTGACCACCTGCTATTCAAACTGCAAATTAGAGAAGTACCTGTGGTTTTAACAGTGACAAACAAATAGCTTGGGTGGAGACTGCACAGGTTTACTCAACCTGTCACTCTCTGTGGAGACAGGACCATTGTCTCTGTGCTGTTTCAGGCGGATCTTTGCAACTTGCTTTGAGAGACTTCCAGTGATGACGTCTCCATAACCTCCCTACACAGATTGTTCCCATGCTCCTTTGTTTCTGACAGTTTTCCAGTGTCAAGCCTGACCCTTCCTTGCTGTCATTTAAGCTCATCATTCATTGTTCTACAAACATGGATTTTAGATGCGCAAAATTTCTTCTCTTTTTTACAGCAGCTTTCGCATACTGGAGGAGTTCCCCTGACCCCTCACAAATGGTGGGGAGAAGCTGTTGATCAAGCTCAGCTCATGATACTCCTCCATGTGTTTGCTACATGGCTGTTCATTCCCCACGTGGATTTCCACTGCTGATTTCCCACTGGCTTGCTTTGCTTACCTCTGAAAACAAAATGTTTTCTGTTCTTTTCCAGAATCTCTTCCAGTCAACCCCCTGGGGTAACTGCAGCCCCTCCCTGATGCCTGGCAGTTGCCCACTGAGTGAGTATTGTCCCTCCTCCATCACCCAAGTCATTTGTGAGCAAATTGAATCACACTTTGGGTGAGACAGACACCTGTGACTCAGCAAATCCTCCCGCTCTGACAGCCCACCTCCAGTGAGTGCTCTCACAGGGGGCTTTACACAGAAATTTCACCCAAAGGAAGGTCTCCTCCCTTGCTTTTGAGAGGTTACATGGAAGAACAGGGGGTTGTGTCAGGCTTTCTTCTTTCACTGTAGCTGTGAAAGATATTTTCACAAAGCAGCTGTCATACTTGTAGAAAGAAAAATAAACACAAACAAGGCACAAACAAGCAATAATAAGGTTCCCAGGCTCTGTAGATTCTTCAGTCATGCTGCCTCTATCAGCTTCAGGTAAGACCTTAGCAATTAAAGCCAGAAAGAATAATGTAAACCATAGAGGGGTTTGCTCTCTCTACAAAGAAACATTTCAAAAAGTTAGAAACCTCTGCTGTTGGGTCATGGCATAAAGCTTGCAGAAAGACAACAACTCTGTTATAGATGGAGTGTGCAAGCAGCTCTTGGGAAACACAGCTTGATGGGAAACCGAGCTGAGCAATAGCTCTTCTCTCGCCTCTGCTGGGGTGAAGTGGGGCTATGGACCAGGCTAAGCACAGCACAGCGAGCACATCACAGCCAATCGATAGCCCCAAGTGCTGGAACAGCTAAGAAATTGTTGCTATGGATTTATATAGGGTTATACATTTTAAAGGGAGGCCACCTGAGAGTAATCTTAAGAAGCAGGAACAGCCTCTGTGTGGAAGCAAAGAGAGGTGATACCAGGACAGACAAAGTTATAAACATCATATTAAGGCATTTGGGAATGGAGCGAAAGGCAAGATGATGTAAAAGCTGCCTTAGGTTAAAGGAAATTTTTACTGCTTCTGGATGATATGTTCAAGGACATAAATGTGTATTTCTCAGTCTCAGTTTGTGATTAAAGATGCCAGCTAACTCCAGATCATGTCTGGAGCCTCTCTGAGAAGCAGTAAAGCAGACTGGGGAGGAAGGTTTCCAAGCAGCACGGCACACCACCTGCCCCAGACTTGGAGCTTGTGTGACCCAGCTAGGAGAGAAAAGACACCCTCTGCCCTGAGGTAGTCACAGAAGGGCTTGTGGTGGAGCTGGCAGCTGCAGATCCCCAGAGCTTGGTTGCCCTCCCCATCTTGCCTGTTTTGATCCCTCCCATCTGCTTCCTGCTCTCAGGCTTGTGTGTCCCTATCAAATGAGAGCCACCACCAGAAGCCAGAGGAGGCCACCTGCTGTGGGGTAAGAGTGTTTACCTCCATGAAAGGGTCTGATGGATCTCTCTGATACGTGTAAAAGCAGTTGTGGGGTGTTTTTAGAACAATCTGAGCATGTCTGCATATTGGCTGTGCTCTGTCAGTGGGATTACATTGCTACACCCACATTTACCTGTTCTGGTCCTACCCTGGTGTGATGAAAAAATGAAGCATAGGGTACTGCCCTGCCTATTGCATCCCACAGATAGGTCTTGAAGATGTCCTTCAGGAAGCTCAGTGGCGTGACAGGCCCTTCAGAATTATCCTGGCCATAAAACAGCACATAGTGGTGAGGCAGTCTAAGCCTTCAATGCTCACTCTTGAAGCCCTTAGGAGTGTAAAACACTGGGCGTCCTGAAAAATACCACTCTTGTTGTGTCTTTTCACCTCTGGTGGTAGGTGACTTTCAAAAAGCAGGGAATAAACTCCACCAGTCACTTGCAGGTGCTTCTAGGGAGCACTGTGAGACAAGTGAGTTGCAGGTCCGATAGATGCAGTCATTCTTGTTTGCCTCTCTGCCAGACTGGCCCACAGATCTTTATTATTTATGATTTCCCCAGATGTAGCAAGAGCAAAAGTGGCACAGAAATAACCCTGTTCTCCTTGGAGCAGTCTCCTCTGAGGGAGGGGACTTGTAGAAAGAAAAATAAAATCCACCCAATTCCTTACATGTGAAGCCCTTCTGAGGGAAGCAGCAGCAATGCCATCTGAAAAGAAAAAGAAATAGAGATGTGTTTGAGGAAAGGCAGCTCATGACAAGAGCAGGAAACATACCATTGTCACAGGCCTTTTAGGGAAGAGAGAAGGAAAGGCCACCTTTGGGGAAGAAAGGGATGTGAAGGGAGTGGCAGGGGAAGAAGACAGATTAAGAGTGAAATAGGAATAACAGAAGCATATGGATGTTGCCAAAATGAGAAGAGAAACCAGGCATCCTATCTGTGTGTTGTAAGCAGATACCTTTTTCCAGGAGGAAAAAGACTTTCCTGATGTTCTTCGGTAGCTCTCAGGCAATTTCACTGCTACCTCATCTTCCAATATCATCATTTTCTGCCCTGCAGAAGAGGAGGATTACAAAGCACAGGTTTCCACACAGGTGTCCAGCTGTCACCTCTGGCTACACACAGCAATATCAGACACCTTCCATGCCTTGCACAGTCCAGTGGTGTGCTGTACCCGTGAGAAGTGGGGACACCCCTCAGCACTGAGTGCCACCAACACACTCCATGGGTTGTGGCAGGGATTAAATGGGGAGGGGGTGTCAGGGGGCTCGTGCCCTGCTCAGCACTGGCTGAGAATTGGGGAATCACAGGAGAGGTGGGAACAGCCAAGTAGCTTGGCAGACAAATGGGCTAAGAAACCCGTTCTGCTGTCGGCATTATAGAGAAACTGGACTGACATTACCAGGTGAAGTATGAGACACATCCAGTGTGTTTCTGTCTGCTCAGATAAAGTAACAAGTGCTCATTTCAGACCACGTATGGCAGGATGAAAGGGTATTATTAGGAAGCTTTTATGGGTCTGACCAATACTATGAACACTATGGTTAGGCAAAAGGTCCCAGTTTTAATGACAATGAAGGCAGAGACAGAACCTTTTCTAACTTCTAAAAATGTCTTATGAAAGAAAAAATGTTCTGGTGGGCACAATAAGAGCTGTGTGCTGCTAACATAGCTGTGGGTTTCAGCAGATGAGACAGCAGCAGGGTATTTACCTCAGCATGGCTGGGAGAGTCGCAGGGCTCCACAGAGCCTTTATTTCCCACAAATGCATCTCACGTGGAACTAACACTGTGACAGCAAATACAGCAGTGTTCTAATCTCCCCAGTTTCATTCAAAATAAAAATAATGCAATTAGCTGTTCTTATTCATGAATAGGCAGTGTTTGATTACTCTTTGAGCTCACTGTCCCGGTGTTACAAGTGAGGCTCATACAATGGGCTGCACAACGCAAATGCCTGTCTCCCACGTGACGGCCTTGGACTGCCACGGGGCACCTGAGATCCCTGGGATGAAGGAGTCCATCTTCAGCCGTGTCCAAGTAAGGGAGCCACTCAAAGTCTTGGGTTTATGCCCAGCGCACAGATCACACTCTGTACCCAAACTCTCCCTACAAAAGGTTTTCTGATGCATTTATTTCAGCAGCATAATTCAATACCATTTATTACTTTCTTTGAGACATTTGTAGAACAGTGAGAACAGGAAGAGGGAAGCCTTAACTTACTTGTCTCCCATTTTCTTTATTTGCCACTGCAAAACGAGGTTTAAAAAAAAAACCACCCATGCTTGGGAAAATCAGATAAACTCTTTAGGAAAACATAACTTCCTACTTACTAACAAAAATTGGCCACAGTATCAAAAGTCAGACTGATGCTGGAATGTAGCATGATCCCCATATTAACTGACACATTTATTTTCCATCAGAACAGATTTCTTTTGACAGCATCATAATATTACCTAGATGTACTTTTTTCTATAAAAAGCAGCAACAACTAGAAGTGACAAATTTTATCTGGCTGCAGGTATACAATCACATTATCTCTCTGTGATGCAAAGGTGCTGATTAAAAAAACCAATTCAGTCATTCAAAGAGCGTCATAGATCGAATTACATTTCATAGGAAACTAAACCTTTATTTAGACAATCTATCTCTTGTAGAATATTTCCAGAACCACTCCTTCTGCCTTGGTTTTAAATACAATTATTAATATGCTTACCATCTTCTTGGTGGTGATAAAATGAGCACTGATCCACACAAAGTATGCCTTATCTCAAAAAAGACAGAAGTTTAAGCTCAATTTTCAAAACTATTTTCCAATTCTTTACTGAAAAATCTCAGTTTTTCAATTAAGCTACAAAATGAAACAACTGCACAGCAAGCAGGCTGCTTGGAGAAAACCTTCTCTGGAAAAACAACATTATTTTAAAACAGCCAGGAGCTAGACAGTGAGTAGCATGGAAGAAAAAGATCCAAAACTCTAAAGTATTCCCCCAGATCAGAATTTCTTTCCTTCCCCAACAGTCAATTTGCCTCCTCCTGACCCCATCCATCTCCTGTGCCTGAAGCATAGCAAGCAGTTTGTCCCCTCTTCCCTTGCGGAGAAGCAAGTGTTCCCAACAGTGCTGATCAACCTCCTTTGCATAAAAACACCCCCATTTGCCAGTGTCCTGGGCTCAGCCCCCTTCCCTGCTGGAGTTAATTAAGCGTGTGGAATTGCTGGACAGCGCAGAGACAGAAAACCTGGATAGTTCTTATTCTATGTGGTATTTCTGTGCTTTCCTAGCAAATGAAGCTGTGTGGAAAACACAGGTGTACAGACACCTAAATCCCCAGGAAGTGTGGTGGGAAAAGGCAGCTCTCAGGCTGCTGGTGTGGCTTGGGCAAAGCCACACTGTGGACTTATAGCTACTTGGCTATAAAGGCACAGAGGATAAAGGCACAGAGTAGCTGACTGGTTTGGTATTTGCATGTCCACTCAGCAAGCAAGATTGCCGAGAGGCCCACATTAGGAGTATGGGTGCTTAAATCCTTTTCCTAATTCTTATCCTAAGCATCCTATTCTCACTTTAAAGTGTTGACACATCCTTAAAAATGTTCCACTATATGGATATAACTCCAGTCTTGCACAGCTGGAGAGAGAGCTTGTGCCACCGAGGAAAGGGACAAGGTGCCAAGATGTTGTACCCCAGCACCTCGTGTCAGGGGCACAGATGGCAGCAGGGGATGGGAAAGACGTTGTCTTGTAGATGACTGCCAAGTGTGGGTTTGCAGCTAGAAGTTTAATTGTGTTCAAAAGCAGGACAAGAGTTGAATCTGGACTACGTTTCTCCTTTCTCTGGCTGAATGGTAGGTTGGGCAGCTCAAGAGATCTGCCTGCATTTGCAGTTTTCAGCTCAGGAGGTCTAGGACTGAGGATAACAAACAATGCTGCAGTGAAGAAATATTTTTGGTCCTTTGTCTTGTGTGTGACCCCAACCCGTTGCTGGAAGGGAACACCACAGCCAGCTGATGTATCTGAGGCACCTGCCGGAGAAGCTGTCCCCATGCCATGAGTCATACTGTGTACCACTGCACTCGTTCCTTAACCAGACACAAGCACATTCATCTTTTCTCTTGCTCTTTCTCTCTCACCATTGTGATGCCAACAAAGGAAATTCATTTTCAAAAAAATGGTGAGAATCTGCTGGAAAATGCCCTTCACTGTGGGGCTTTGCTGCAACATGTGGAGCCATCACAGAGACCTGACCATTGTTTCACCTCTCGCTGCCTTCTGTCACTTCTTTGCGGCAGACAGAGCTGACACGAGCAGACCTGCCTCCGCTGACCCGGCTGCCACCTCTAGTGTCAGCACTGAGTCAGCGCTTACCGATCTCCAGCTGCCCCGGTAGCAGCTGAGTTATTTCCAGGACACTGGAGTTACTGCCCTCAATAGATGGAACTGCCACAGGGGGAATGTTGTCCCTGGGAGAGCTTTCTGTAGTCAGAGGAAATAGCTTAAGCATCAAGAGGGTAGGGAAAGGCATAGTGATTTTCTACCCAGGGGATTTTTGTGAGGCACTCCTGAGTGAAATGAAGCAGCTTGGAAGCTGCTTTCTGTGAGCTTTCAAGAGAGGAGCTCGCTGGAGAAGGATCAGGTGATGGGGAGACACCTCACAACACAGACTGTCCCCCAAACAAGCAAACCCAGCAAACGTTAAGGTGAGATCCAGATGTGCTCATCCTCCATGCAGAGCTGAATCTCACCTGCTTAGTCACTCCTTCCAAGTCACACATCTCATCATAAAGCAGTAAGAAAGAGAAAACATTTTTTTAAATTTCCCTTTGTATTTTTTTCTTTTTAATAATGACTGCAGCATTAGTAATACAACAGCTAGCTGAAATGCTGAGGAGCAGCTGCAATATCAGAATTTTTTTTTAACCTCATTATAAAAAATTATCCTTCTTAAAGGGAGAGAGGCAGAACAGAGATTAGAGGTTCCAGTGCTTCGTCAGGTGTTACTTAGTACCTGTGGACCATTACGTTGATAAAAATATGTACAGACTCACTTTTCAGGTTTAAAAGTGTTTTGTCCTTTTGTTTGCTTAGCTAAATAAAGAGGTTTTGTTTGACCTGTGATTTTGAATCCAGCTGGCTTTTTAATATACAGTGACTCATACAAACCAGCCTGCAGAGTCTCCCTTCTCCACTGCTTTACTGCTGATTTAGGCAGAAGCCCCACAGAAAATCAAGCAGTGTGTGGGGCTTTCGGCCCTAACTGGCTCCCAACTGGATCTTCTTTCACCAGAGCTGTGCTCTTCATTCTGTAATTGCTCCTGCTGAAACAAGGGAGCTCATCACAGTGAGAGGTACTTCAAGCAATCCAGATAACTGGGATTTGGTCTTGCAAGGCATTGTAAGTCCTCTAAGATTTTCAATGGTAATGAACCATTAGTTTCTAATGAAGACTGGAGCTGAGGCCTGTCTCAAAATGGTAATGTTTTTGTAATGAGATACTGCCATTATCTTGGCTGAAGTGCAATTGAGCATTGAGGTTTCACTGGGACCAGGCTGGCAGCTCTTTAGACCAAGCCTGTCATTTTTGTACCTAGATCAGAATAAGGCAAAGATTTTTTAAGGGTGGTAAAGCAGGAAATCTCATTTCCATTTCCAGAAAAGACTACAAAGGATACACCACAACCAAACATTGGGTGTAATCTTGCACCTCACTCAGTGTGTGTCTTCTCCTCATAGACGGCACCATTGACATGAGAACATAAAAACCATTGAGCCCACGGGCCTGCAGGGAAAAGGAAATAGTAATGGCAATTGCCATTGCAGTCCTGGTCTCTATGCAGGCAAAGTTGCCCATGGACTTTTAGAAATAGAAGATCAGACACAGTTGCCCTTGAGCAGACGTGTGGTTGTCCCCTGGGCTGGTTTCCCATTGGGGCTGTGGGGGAGTCACAGCCCTGCCCTGTCCAGTGACTGAAAATGAGGCTCCAGGAATTTTTGTCTCCCCAAATGCTTTCATGATTAAGGTCAAAGTGCCATCATCTAATAACAGGAGGACTTTGTGGGCCTAGATACTGCAAATGTAACACCATTTTCTCAAATAAACATCTGCTGTTTCAAGAAAAAACTCAGAAAGGAAAATACAGGTGTCATGCAATGCACAACTCCTGGACTTCCTCCATCATCTAAAATGAGATGTTGTTCGAGAAGAGAAGAGATTAGGTAGCCTCCCTTATGTTATTCCACTAAGGTGTTTCTGCAGGTCTGGATTCACTTTGAAAATTAAAGCTGCATTTTACTGCAAGTGGGTTGGTGTCAACTCCACTGTCAGGGCTAACCAAAACCTATCAAAATACTCTCTCCTCATTTACCTTAGCTTTTCCTAGAAATTATGAGTCAGCATCTCTTTCTGAATGTGGCATATAGAAAATGCATCTTGCATCTTTTCATCTCAGGAAAATGAATGGCTAAGATCACTGTAACCTGAATTTTTTCCTGGAAGAGAAGAATGCTTGGGGAAACACTTTGAAAATGTCACATTTTTAACAGGAGCTTTATTTTTCAGATAGAGTGAATCATTGGGGAAAGTGGTAACTGAAAATGTGATCATATAACAGAAAAAAAAAGGAACAAAGTCTCATTTAAAGCAACACGGACTAAAATTGGAAGAGTAACTCACCTAAATCCTTTGCATTCCTCAATTAAGTGGTTTATTATTGAAGTAGGATTCCATTCATTTAAGTTCTCTAACTTTTATACAGAATGTCACTGTGCAATGAATTCATGGTCAAAATCCTCCCATGCCAGACTGGCTTAAAGGAGGGAGGTTGCATTAGAGGCGATCTGTGACAAGATTCTGCCCCCCTAAGGACTAAAAGTAAGGATAAGAAGTTTCTCCTAGGGGTTTTAGAGCTAATGCTGGTCTTCAAAGCCTGTAGAGGGCTGCCAGAAGCCTGCTCAGGTCCTACACAACACCTCACACCTGGGTGCAGGGTCAGTGCTAGGGTGTGAGGATCTGCGCTCAGCAACCCTCTCCCGTGGTTTTGTTGCAGTCAACAAAGGAATGACAAAGATTTATGAGGCTAAAACTTAGCAGATGGCATGTTTTCTGGTCTTAACAGAAAGCTTTGCCATGTCTCACCTGTCTGAGGCACCCACTGGTCTTTTCCCTCAGCAGTTACAGTTGTGGGTGTTGCAGCACCTTTGCCTGAGCACAGTGAGGATGCTCCAGCCAGCAGTTTGGTCCCTGGCTTTGCAAGAGGAAGGGATCTTGAGCACACCCAGCCACAGGGCTAGAGGGAAGGCCCTCTTTTATTTGCTGGCTTAGACATAGCATGAGATGTGGGCTTAAAAAGGGGGGTAAAAAAAATTCTTATTTACTTGAGTAAAAACTTGAGAGTTCTTAATTTGAGCAGTAGTTTGACCTATAATAAAATCTTGTTTGGATTATATTTGTAACACCTTTGCAACAGTTCCCTGATGAACTGCATGCCTGAAGGTAGTAATCAATTACATTGTCAGATTTGTGATTATTAGAATTGATAAAAACAGTGGAACTAGCAGTCCGGAACACAATTTTTTCTTTTAAATGAAACATCTTTGTATTATCAGTGAAATGATGCTGGGTTTCATAATACTTGCACATAATACAGCATTACTGATTCACAGCCTCTCTGAGGCTTGTTGAATCCTTGTGGACCCAACTGCTCCAGCAGGCAGAAATTTGATCCATTGCCCAGTCATAAACTGGGAAAAGCACCAGTCCAAACTTTTTAAATGGTACCATGCATAAAAAAGTAATCTATTTCAGCCCTTAAATACGAACAGAAATGGTAGTGGTAAACTATAACATAACCAAGAGGTAAGTGTAGCATAACTAATAATAAATGAACAGAAACAATGCTTTTGAAATCTGCTGCACTTACTATTGTTCTGAATAAATCAGTCACTGGTGGATTTGAACCTGAGTGAAGGAGTGTTCACAACTCCAAACAACATTGACCTCTGATAGACTCTTGGAAGCCACTAAGCCACAGGATTGTCAGAAGACTGTATGCTGCTCTGAGACAGGCAGACAGCAAAGGTACACTTAAATGGTTTTTCTACAGCATGCAGTCCAAAAACAAGGAGGCAGAAAAACAATTCAGATTCCCCTCAGAACCGTGGATGATAAGGAAAGTTCACATACTGTGGCATTTTACAGCTTTTAGGAAAGAATACTGCGCCTTTTTTCCCCTTTTCCTTTTTTCCCTTTCGGCATTAGACTAAAACAGGCAAAAAGAGCCCAGCTTAGAGAATGCTTCTCCCCACAGTGTGGTAATTTTTAAACGGGTCATAATTGTAAAGGGTAAATTTATAACTCGAAAATTAAAGCTACAGGGAACCTGGTGAACAGCTGTAACAAGCAGCCGATTTGACCAGGCTACTTGTTTCTTTGGTTGTTGGAGGTAGGAAAAAAAAAAAAGTTTGTGCTCTTCATTACTCTTTGCCAGACTAAAGAAGAGAACAAACAAACAAGCAGAAAGGTGCCTTTCTTGGTCCAGTATTTCATCTCCATAGTGAATGATGATCTCTTTAGGCAGAATTAGATGGGGAGCCTTCAAAAGTAAACAAAGGGACTTTGCTCAACTGGCAAATTTGCCAACTCTCTTCTTTCTAAATGCATCTAAACACACAAGGTTATATTACATTTTATATATTTTTATTTGTATACAAAATGTTATAATTTATCAATGTTGTGCAGCAAAGTATAGATAGACACATACATCACATACATACATCCCACCCCCTTCCCTCCCCCAACACACACACTTAGAAATACGACACAAACACAACTTTTCTTTCTCTCTGCCCTCAGAAAGGCAACACTGTTTTGGCAGGTCAGCAGCTAGAAATAAGGTGCTATAAGTCAGCGGTACCGGAATGTCTTCACTTTACAAATGTGATGTGCAAATTTATATACAACCACATTGTTTTTTGTTTTTTTTTTTTCAGGGAACCCAAAACTCCATACCCCGAACCACTCTCCGAGATACAAATATGTATAAAGTGCTAATACTTAAGCATGTTTCCAATGACTTCACGACGTAGTTTGAAGTTTAGAACAGGCACTGTAATAGTTCACTGGGTAGATTGTCACTGGGCGCAGTTTGACAGAGAAAAGTCACTCAGACATCGCTGGGGGACCGTGAGCGAAAGGACACTTTAGCCTGAAAGCAGCCACAGAAGAGCACCCACATGGACCTCTGGATTTCCTGGTTTCTGTAGGCATAAATGATGGGGTTGATCATGGAGTTGTAGGTAGCGGGTAGGAGCGTGGCGTACGTGTACACAGAAGGGTAGTCAGGATCCCCCACCACACAGTAGATGGCAAAAGGCAGCCAGCTGGCTCCGAAAGTCCCCAGGATGATAGCCAGGGTAGAGACGCCTTTTTTGGTGGTGACGTAGTGCGAAGCAGTCAGAAAGTGCTGCTGGAGGGCTATCTGGTGGGCATGCCTGCAGACGATCTTGCAGATCTCAATGTAGAGATGGAGCATGATGAGGAAAATGAGAAAGAAAGAGGCAGAGAGCAGCGTCACGTTACTCTTGGTCAAGGGTCTGACGACGCTGCAGGAGGTGCGGTCGTGGAGGCAGTTCCAGCCCAGGACAGGCAGCAGCCCCAGGCAGAGGGACACCCCCCAGGCACCCGCCAGCATGGTGTGAATGCAGAGCACCGTCCTCTCCGAGTAGTAAGTGAGGGCATTGTAGAGGGAGAGGTAGCGATCGACCGTGATGGCCAGCAAGCTACTCACGGAGGCGGCGAAGGAGGCGACGAGGAAGCCCACCGTCAGCAGGCTGACCGTCTCCGAGCGGATCACGTACTGGAAAACGAAGTTGAGGATGAGGCCGAGGCCGGCCAGGAGGTCAGCCGTGGCCAGGCTGCCCACCAGCACGAACATGGGGGTGCGCAGGGCGGGCGAGTAGCAGATGATGGCGACCACCAGGGCGTTCTCGCAGGCGATGGCGGTGCCGGACACGCAGAGCATCACATCCCAGGGGTTGAGGGCGGCGGGCGCGGGGGGCCGCGACGAGAGCTCCAGCGAGGAGTTGCCGCCGCCGGCCGGCAGCCGCGGGGCCGCCGCTCCGCTCTCGTTCAGCGCTGCCGCTGCCTCCATCGCTGCCCGGGCGGCCGGGGCTGCGCGGGGACCGCGACGGTGCGGCGACGGGGCGTGGGCTGAAGGGGCGGCGGTGGGGCGGCGGAGGGCAGACGGTGGGGCGGCGATGGGGCGGCCGGGCGCGCATGCCGGGCGGCGGCACGGCGGCCGCCCTGTCTGTGGTGCTGAAGCCGCAGAAGTTTCCCGCCGGCCCGGCCGCCCCCGCGCCCCGCCCCGCGCACACGTCAGGCGCGGGCAGGGCCGGGTGGGGGGCGCGGGGGGCGCGCCGTGATGCCGGGGCAGCGGGGGCAGCGCCGGCCGCTCTGCCCGCCCGGCTCCGGGGCACGGAGGGTTTTGTCGGGGGCACTGGGAGCGCCAAGTGGGCGGACGCACACACAGCGCACACACACACACACAGACACAGAAGGACCCGCTTCTCCCAAGGAACCGCTTCTCCCGATGCTTTCGCCCCGCTCCGCAGCCGGTCCTCCCGCGGTGGGAGCCGTCCGTGCGGCGCTTGCTGTAAGGGCTCTGAGCCCAGCGGGAGCTCCGTGCTCCGCCAGGTGGAAATGTGCCCGAATAGCGCTCGGAACAGCTGTGAAGAAGCTTGTTCCACAGTTGCGCGCTCTGAACAATGTATGCTCTGGGGCTGACAGTCTGTTCCCCACCGAAAGCACCCGCGCTGTTTTCTGAGGCCCCCAAAATGATAAGGTCAAACCACAGAAGACTCAATCCTATGGGCAAAAAAGACATCAGCTGCCTCCTTATCTCACCCTTTGTGTCTCGCAACGAGGCAGCAGCCAGCAGGTTTCCTCTCTAAAGTACGAATAGGTGAAGCAGAATCAGAATCACGAGGGCTGGAGGGGATCTCCGGAGATCATGCAGTCCCACCCCCCTGTCAAGGCAGGGTCAATGTAGAGCCCGTGACACAGAAACTTGTCCAGGTGGGTTTTGAATGTCTCCAGAGAGCGAGACTCCACAACCTCCATGGGCAGCCTCTTTCAGTGGTCTGCCACCCTCCCTGTAAAGAAGTTCTTCCTTAGGTTGAGGTAGAATTTCTTGCATACTAAAATGCAGCCATTGCTCCTCATCCTGTCACCGGGCACCACTGAAAAGAGCCTGGCACCATCGTCGTGACACCTGCCTTTGAGATATTTATACACAATGCTGTGGTCAAAGGATATCATTCTTGTGCCCATTGCTGGCAGAATCAGTATCAAACAAATGTGGGCAGTGGGTAACTTCCCTCTGCAGCAACACAGCTTTCCTAGGGGACAAGCCAAAAGGTGTCCCCACCTCAGTCTGGGAGACTGTATTTGTTCTGTGACTGACAATCAAAAGAATGTGGAAGTAAAATAACCTCTCAACTATGGGAACAGCATGCACACCATCTAGACACAATTTTGAAAAATACATTAGAAGAAAATGTGTTTACTGTCTTGAACAGTCCAAACAAAGAAAGCATGCAGGCTGTGCCACAGTAAAAGGTGGGCACATTCAAAGGGAATTAGTGTCAGCACTCATTACATCCACCCCCATCAATGTCCTCCTGCAGGCTAAACACTATCATCAAGACAAGCTGTGGACACTCTGTACCTCTGTAAACAACTGAAGCCATTGCTCCCCAGGAATTCTGAAACACAGATCTCAGAAAAGCTTAATTTGGAAGAGAACAGTGGAGGTCAGGTCTGGGGCAACTCTCCTGTCCCACCACCTGCTCAGATCAGGGACAGCATCAACTGTGCAAAGATTTTCCTCAGGGTCTCGCTCAGTCAAGTCTGAACATCCCCAAGGAAGAAGATTGCACAGCCTCTCTGGGCAACCTGTGGCTCTGCTTCACCTTCAACGGGAAAGATTTTTCCTTTTTATTTAGTAATTGCCTTCACTACAACTTGTGTCCGCAGTGTGTGTGGGGTGTTTGGCCATCTGTATGTTTTCCCTTACCCATCCAGGCATTACAACAGTGTTAGTAACTGCAGCAAAACAAATTTCTAGTAGAGTTAAGAAGGGTTTGCAAGTCTCCTCAACTCAAGCACTTGGTCAAGTACTGAATTATAGTTCGGAACGTAGTAGTTACCCTATACCCTCTGCCAACTGCAGAATGAGGCATGGCCAGTGTAAACTTGGATTAAGATTAATACTGAAATCACAACAATCCCAGTGCAAAAAGGGCTGTCACACAGCAAGGCAACAGAAGGCAAGGTAAAATCTGAAGTAAAGTAAAATTCTGTATTTCCCCAGAGGAAATCCTCTGGTCTACCCCGCAAACAGAACTGGTTAATTTCAACATTAATTAAAGTGACTGTGGCAGAATAAATTATTCCAAACATCTTTCAAAATTGATTAAAAATGCTGCCATTCAAACTTAGCAAGTCAGGTTTGCAAACATGAACCAGCTGGGGTCCACTATGCAGCTGTAAGATTTGCAGTATTTTTATGGCATCTATAAAGCAGAAAGGGAAATGTAATTTACCTGGTTTTCAGTAATGAGATGTGATGTGGAAAGTCTTGGTTGTGGGTAATTTGTCACATCTTTGACCAACCTGTTTCCACTGGGAAACAAGTATGTGGCAGGTCTTGGCTACAACAGCATGTATATCATAGGGCCGTGTATTTTTTATATTATGGATTTTAAACAGTTTTCCTTAACTAGAAACATTAAGAGCCCATACTGCCAAGGCATAAATAATTTCATGTGTGGTGAGACCTTGTGAGAGTGTTAGAGTCTCAGAGTGAGATGTAGGAAGAGTTTTTAGCCTGAGAGCCGGCTAGTCTCACACCCCATGCCCGTGGTCACATATTTCACTCTGAGAAAGGACTGCTCAACCACTTTAGCGTGTCTGAATGGGAGATGCACATGTCCAGCTTGTCTTTGCTCCTTGTGTCAGGTTTTGTCTGAGTTCTTCCAGCTTTTTAGTTCCCCCATTTCCCTGGGCTTTTACCCTCTCAAGAGGAGGATGCTCTGACAGTCCTCATCAGGTTCTTACGGAGCCCAGGGAGGAGTGCTGTGTGTCTTCCTCATCTCCCTCACGTTACCAAGTATCAATTGGCAGGGTTAGGGACCAACTCCACACTTATTAAAATGGTTACACCTCCTTGGGAACTGTTTGTATTTCCAGAGCTGTCATTAAAGGCCCTTTATCTTCTTAGCAGAAATTCTTGCATTCAGTCATTCCAACAAAAGGTGAGCCATCTGGATTGCTCTTTATTTTAACCGGTTGTAGGAAAAAAGAGGATTGAAAGAGTAGATACAAAGCTGGTGCCTAAGAGCCACCACATTTCCCACAGCACCATAAGGAGCAGCAGAGAGAAAAGTCTGGTCAGACCTCTTGCATTGTCATCAAGATGTTTTCATCTTGCCCTCCTAGCTGAGGCTGGATTTGCAGATCTCCTAGGAGAATATAAATATAAAAAGCTCTGTTCCAGCAGTGCATACCTAAGCATCGTGCATGATATAACTCAGTAATTATCTTAGTGAGTTTCTGAAAATTAAGCAGCAACAAAATTAAAAAGTTGCTGAAACAAAATGATTTGAAAAAACCTCTCTGCTTGAATTCTCCATCTGTTCTGAGAGCTGAGCAGTATTGTCATGTAGTTTTAATATGTGATTACTTAATTTCAGTTAACTATGGATTGTTTTGCTAGCTGGTATTTTTAATGATTAATAAGTAGGCTGAGTAAATGTTAAGTATTATTAAATGTGCTTTACATAGCAAGAGTTGGAACCAACAAAATTTTCTCTTCAAAATTTATCTTTCCAATAACACACTGAAAATATTGAAGACTCATTTTTCTTCTGGCAACATAAAGAAGCCTTAAAATAAAGGCAGGAGGAGGGGAAGAGAAGGGGGGGTAACACAGATGGTGAGCTAACCAGCGCTGGCATTTCAGAGATGTCTATGCAGCTGGTGGGAAAAGATGTTTTAAGCCCTTAGCAATCCATTTAGGCGCTTCTTCAAGTTTATAATTTTCCTGACTTGGTGAACTCAGCTGAGTCACCTGGTGACACCAATTTCTAGGTTTTTACTAATGATACCCTCTGCTTGATCCTTCATATTTGGACAGGTGTCCACCTGCAAACAGGCCATATTGCAAAACCTACTGGTG
The DNA here is from genome assembly GCA_008694505.1 of Cyanoderma ruficeps. Lineage (NCBI taxonomy): Eukaryota > Metazoa > Chordata > Aves > Passeriformes > Timaliidae > Cyanoderma > Cyanoderma ruficeps. The sequence continues at coordinate 12,728,363 of VZDJ01000141.1, read as the reverse complement.
ATATAAACCTCAGAGGGGTTCAAACACCATTTAGATTTTGATCCCATCCTCCACAGTCCTGTTTCTCCACCACACATCGTGTTTCCCACATGGACCTTGACTGCGCTTCTCGATGGAGCACTCATGTGCCACCACTCCTTTTTGATAAGTCTCCAGCTGTTTGGCTGCTGTGTCCCTCATAAAAATACATTCCAGAAAACAGTCTGCATGTCTGTAAAATCGGTTTCACTTGCACAGTAAGGCTACATGGGTCTGCATAAGCACATGAAAACAACTATCACACTTTTTCTAGCACATGCTTGGGTTGAAAATCCTGGTTTGCTCTGTTGCATTCACAAGACTGCACTTATGGATTTTATGGGTACTTTGGAAAACAATGCTGTGTCTTATGTGGTTTCTGAATCGCTAGCAGAAAGTACAGGGACAAGCTTCGCAACAGCAGGTGAAAATCTGCTTTCAATATTAGAAAAAACACCAGTCATCATGAATGGATCCAGGCTGAACCTCAGGTTGAAATTTTGGTTTGAGGTAGAATTCCCACGCAACTTCCCCTGGCCCTGCCCCACTCACAGTTTCAGCAGCTGCTGGTTCTGCCCTTGGCTGACAGTGGCAAGGTTCCAGGCTTTGATTCCTCCTCCCACTCCCACTGCAGACAGGATGAGTTTTGGATGCAGCTTTGACCTCTTAAACTTAGTCACACAGAGACGCCTTTTCTAAATGTTCACAACCCAGAGATGTTTATTTTTATTTCCTAGTGCTTCATATCATCATTTAGAAAGGGCACAGGTACTATGAGAGGTACCAACACACGTGCTTAGCAATCTCCACATCTATCAGCCCACTGCCAGCAGCCAGCCAGGCTAAGGCAGAGGAGCTGGCTTAGCTTCCAAAGAAGTAACTTAGGCCAGCCACTTTGGATGTGGAAAGAGCTGCACACAGGTTTGTATGGTCACTGCTTACCCTTATTGGAAAAGTTAGCCTCTGGTCCACTCTATTTATTTCTGGAGATTAGTGATGAATCAACTGAAGCTAAATACACAGATTTTGCAACCTTTCCTTCCTTGCCCTGCTTGTTCTGTTGATGGAAAGAAAGAGGCAGCAACAAAGGTCATTCGTCACTAGACCTTTGTTGTCATCAAGTGCAGTGGAACAAGGTCTTTTATTGTTCTTATTCTTTTTAAACTTTTTCAAAACCTTTTTGCTCAAGTTTTAAAAGGCTTCAAACTGGCCTTTAAATTGTGCATCTGAGAGGGAGAGTTCAGAGTTCACCTAACAAATGTTGTTTTGCAGCTTTGTAAAAAGAAACTACAAATTTATTTCGCTAAAATAACTAAAAACACCGGTTTGTGTTGTTTCATGTGGTCCTGTAAGTTGATGAACTGTGTCTACACACAGGAGGGTGTAGATAGATTTTTTTCATTAAAGTTAATAGTGAATTTGAGAACAATTTTCCAGATACTAGAATGCAAGCTAAAAATAAATTTCATTGTGGAAAAAGCACTGTGCCCATCTTCCTCTCTGAAACTGCTTTCTTAGAAATTGCAATAAGACAACCATCGTGACCCATGGGTAATTTCCCTGCCTGCAGCACAGAAGTGGCTCTGTGGGCCAGTCCCATTAAAGGGCTTGGGGGACAACAGTAAGGTACATGACTCCCCAAAATGGGAAAAAATCTATTTCTAAGCCAGGAATCCCAATGCTGAGGATCCATTGAGCAAGTAGAACTTGGATTGGGATCCAATTGGAAGATGGAATAAGCTCAACCGTGGGTATGGCCAGAGGGATGGGCTGAGATGGCAGTTCTGGACTTTTGCCCAAGAAGGATCTGCCCTAGGATGCTTTCCCAAAAATTGTTTGTAGAGACCAAAGAAGGGCTTATTCACTCATTTTTATAAAATCTAGGAGAGAACATTTGCCCAGACACAGCCCTTAAGATACTCACGCAATGGCTGAACAAGTCCCCATGGAAAAGGTAGGGGAGGTCTGATTCTCTGCCCCACATTTCCCACAGGAATGAATTATGCCCCACCTAAAATTTGGGCCAACAGCCATATTAAGCAGCCACTGCAGGTAATGCAGAAACATCTGGTTTGAGACAGGGCCAAATCTCCACCTTCACCCACCTACTGAGGCTGTAGTCAGGCTTTCTTTCCTGTGCTTGCTCTGGTACATCCCCACACAGCCTCAGTACAAAATGAACTGTACTCAAGCTATCCTCTGTAGCTGGTTTTCCAATTTTCCATCAAAAAAACCCCTTAAGATTGTCCTTAAAATTTCAATGATGGAGTTGGTCTGATCTCCATAGGCAATTTCTTCTAGGGCTCAACTAATTTCCCTAATTACAGGATGGAAGCCAAGAAACACTGGGTGGCCTTGAGTCACTAAACTGCAAGAAGTCCCAGGCATCTGAGAAGATTGCATCCTAAAAAGGCATAGTAGAAGGTGTGGGATCTTTTCTGGTAATGGCAGGAAACGGGGCAAAGAGCTGCTGCTTTCTTCTCTAGAGAGCAGTGGGGCATGTTATGAGGAGAAAGCAAAGTCCCTGCCTGCCAGTGAGAATGTTGTCCTGGGGTGCTTGGCCTGGGAATTTCCCATCCCAGGCACAAATCCATACATTCCAGCCAAATATATTACATATTGAATTAGATATTACCCAGAGACACTAATAACTCAGGTGTAAACCAATGGCATTTACATATATATACCCTTGTTATTATAAAGTTTAGTTCTTTACATATTTTACATGAGTCTTCCAGATACAAATATAGTTCCAAATTTTTTGCTTGCCAGCTTGGCAAACCTTAGAGAAGACATTTCCTCTAAGAGAACAAATTAAAGCAAGTCTAAAACAAGCTAGTTACTGCTCAACAGCCTGGGTGCCTGCCAGCAAGAAACAAATTGATGAATATTTAGCTGTGTCAGTAACAGAGAGTATTAAATTGTCAGAAAACTTTTTTTGTTTGGTGGTTTTTTTTGTTTGGTTGCTTTTTTTGGTTTTGTTTTTTCACCCCTGGTGATGTCAGCTTTACAGTAGTAAAACCAAAGGTAGAGCTGGCAAGGCTGAAGTGATCAGCATTGCAGGGTGCTTACAGGGCAGAGCACAGGGGCAGGGATGATTGCATCTCCCAAAGCAGAGGAAAGGCTGGGAAAAATCCACAGACAAAGCAATACATCCAACTTGTCCTCCTCACCCCACAGGTGAGCTCATGCTCAGCTTGGCAGCACCAAATGCAGGGACCCAGTGGTGAAATATCCACAGCTCTGGAGTCTTCCATACAAATGCTCTTGATGATGTAGACCACAAATAGGTAGTTTTCCAGGCAGAAGGACAATTGTGGCACCTCTGTAATCCCTGCAGAAGGGCCTGCTTCTTGACATGAGCATTAGAAGGACCTTCTAATATGTCAGGTTTTTCACCATTATTTCCAAAAAGCCTTATGAGATAGAAATATGAGTTTGAAATACAGTGCTAGGATATAGAGAGCTCAAAATTATGGGTTGTGTCACTAGCTAGAAGTTAATTAAAAAAATGAGGGATTTTGAAGAGCTGAAGGTAGCAATGTGCTCTGTGGAGGAAGGGAAAGAGCAAAGCCCAAGTTGAGCATCAATACTTCCCTGGTGATATATGTGCTAATTGGTAGCATCCACTTTTTATCTAATCAAGGAAGTGTATATATGTGCCATAGAAAATAAAAATTGATTGCTCCCTTCTATGGCCACAAACACTGTGGCATGGTGAGCAGTGGCTGAGCTCAGCCTTCAGTTCTTCTTCTTGGGAATACTGGAGTAGGGGGTCACTGTCCCTAAGAGGCTGCTTCTCTCATGAACATCCGTATTTGGACAAGGAGAAAATGCAGCAAACATCACTTGTCACCATTAATAAAGGCTCTCAGTATCTTAAAATAGCAAGAAGACCTTTTTTAATCCAGAAAGTGCTATATTCAGCTGGAGATAATTTGATGGTAAATTACACTCTGACAAAGAAGAGTTAATCACTGACCTCAAAATTAGCTGTTGCCTAGGTACCCCTGGTCAGGCTGTGTTGACATTTATGTTGTGCAAACAGAATGCAAAACCAAGCACTCAGATGTATATTTAGGGCTTTAAAAGTGGCCGGTTTTCCAAAGTGTAATGTGGTGCCTGGGACTGTGAGTTTAATGGTAGAAATGTTGATGCCAACTAGATATCATTCAGATCATTCTATGGGAGCTCCTGCAGATGCACTTCCAGAAATGTTGTAAAAAACTCAAAAAAAAACCCCCCAAAAAAACCCCAACAAAAAACTAAACCAAAAACCCAAAACAAAACAAAATCCTCCACAGCATGTTTTGTTGAGGAGAAGCCTTCCTGGTTAAAAAAGAAAGATGTGCAGACAGCTTTAGCAGCTGAGAATCATTCACTGGAAACTTAAGTAATGTCATTAATATGGCTTCTTAGAAGACACACTGCTCTAGATATTTTTTCTCTCCCTCTGTTATGGGATCAAATACCTCTTTAGGATGGGACCAACACCTCTATGCAGAAAAATACACTTGGATTTCTCCAAAGTGTGTGATTTGGTACTGCATGACAATAGGGATTTTTGTGACCTTAACAGGCTGTATGGGGTCAAAAGCTGACTGGCTGTCAGATTGCAGCAAGTGGCTGTAGGGGGAAATCAAAGCTTGTGTCTTCACTGATGTCTCCCAACTATTANTTGTTGTTGTTGTTGCTATTAACTAATAACCTGACAGGCAGTGGTGGTGGTCAAAGCAGAGGGTTCCCCACCACCAGGCTTTTTGTACCATGACACCTTCAAAATCGTCCCCATTAGTTTTGTGCCCCTTTGCCATCCAGTGAGGGGACTCTGATTTGAAAGCACAGACAGTTCAGGATCAAACCCTGCCTGGCATGGGGGAATGTGATTTTGGGGTCCTTAACTGCCCTGCAAGCCTCTGCTCCTTGGGTGGGTCTGGGAACCTGGGATTTTTCTCCCTCAGGCCAAGGGATCACTGGGAGGTGTTGAAGGTGCCGATGCTCAGCACTGCCTGCTCCTGCCACCCTGCCAGCCCCGTGTTCATCTCCTTGGGAACCAGCCCCAGGCACAGGCTGATGTGCCAGGTGGGGCTTGCTAATATTAGGTGTGAAGATTGGTTCATTTGCAAGCTGGGAAAAGATTGACAATTCCTTATTTGCACTTCCCAGACTCAGGAGCTCCAGCCGAATTTTTTTGCAGTGTGCTTTGGAAAAAACCACAAAGTTTTAGAGGATAAATCCAAAGATCTACTCTGATATTTGCCATAGCACCTACTTCTGCTGCACACTCTTCAGTCAGTAGTGTGTGTTCCCATGGCAACAGAAGGAATTAATTTAAAGGCATTATTAGGCCTTATTTACATGCACACACGCACACCTGCATGCCGTGCACACGGAGAGAAAGAGAATGAGAGAATCCTACTCTTCAGGAAGATCCCCATGAGAAGTCAACCCAGTACACGAGGTTCAAGTAACTGCAAGATCCTGATTTTTCACTTTACAGGCACAAACCCAAAAGCTGACTGACCATCCAGAAAAAATTCAGCAGCACAGCCCCACAACACTGGGCTCCAGCCTCATACCCGTGATACCGTTGTGAGTGGGGACACCACTAGAGGAGGATGGAAGATCTCCACTCTTGCTGTCCACACCTCAAGTGCCACCTCTCACCAGGCAGGTGGTGCCAGATGGGAAGCAGACCCCCTCTCCCTGTGTGCTCCCCACAGAGGAGTGGATTACCGGCAACATTTCTGTCCCATCCACGTTCCCTTTGCACTGTGGGAGTATGCTGCACACTGAACTGTGTTTTGCCTGCTTCATCCCAGATCCGAGGGCTTTTGGACAACCTCTGTATCATCAAACATGAGTCAGCGATTTCCATAAGCCCTGAAGCTCTTCTTGTTTATTGACCTTCTGCTATTTGCAGTTACACATTAGCCAAATAAACTTCAGAGAGAGCTTTGCTTCTCTTTGCATTTCAAAACACTGGCACTTTACATTAAGGTATCTCACAAAAATCTAGTAATTGAGGGACAGGACAACACCATTTATGCTCAGATAGCATTCTCAAATGTTTAGTAACTTTGGTATTTAAACTAAGTATTTCAGAAAATGTTGTTGTGAATTCCTTGTAGGAGTCAAAAGATGCAAAAACCCAGTTACTTTGTAAGAGCTCTCCAAAAATGATGCTTGCTATCTTTTTGACATTTAAAATGGTAATACGGCTTTTGCTTGTGTTTGTTATCTGAAGGCATAGAAATATTTATTTTTAAATGCCCAAATGGTTAGAGTTGATCTCTAGTTAAAGACATTTTGTAGATCAGCAAGATCAGACAACATTCTAAATTAATTTGGATTCTCAAGGTGAAAAAAATTAATTTTTAACTTATCTGAAAGTATCCAATGGAACTTTAGAGGTGAGCCAGTCCTGCATTCCCACACATCCCCACAGCATGGCCAGCTGCTGCCCTGCTCTGTGAGTGGGGGAAGGTTTCAGGTCTGGTTTGAAAAAGACAGGAAGCTGATTTTCAGGGAAGCATCACTTAGTGCATTTGTAATGATGTCCTTTTTGCTGGTTTTGGGTTCATGTGCAGGGTTAAAAGTAAGGACAAGCCTTTTTTGGTGCACTGATAGCCTTCTAATGGTGTTTTCTTTGTTGGTTATATCTCACCTTCCTCTAACAATACTCACTGTTAAGTCACAATTTTGTCACTCTAACCAGTAATTGAACTAATTGATCTGATCTGTAATAGTGAGGTTACATGTCTCTAGTATGGACCTGAAGATTAACAGTCCAATTATGCTCTCTTGGGTTGCATTAGATGCCTCCATTTCTAACACACAACTTCATTTTTACTCCTTTCCTGGTCAGCACCGCAGACTTTTAAAAAATCCTGGAAGTGAACAGCTGAGTAGAGGATAGTTGATGAGCAAGGGGAGGAATGTGATGCAAAAGTGACTGGCACAGAAAAACCTTCTGTTTGCTTGGGCACATGGCTTTTTAACCCATTGGACCTCTCCAAATGCAGGAGCTGCTTCTTGACAGCCCATTGTGGATGGACAACCAGTGCACCCCTGTGCAGGGACTTAGTTCTTCCCTCATAACCCATTGCCCTCATTCTTACCAGAGGAGGGAAAGCCACTGGCTTTCCCCCACTACTCTGACTGTGGTGAGAGGGGAACCTGTGCAGTGCTGCCCCTGCCAATGCTTTCAAGGCATTGCCTGAAATTCTGGCATGGGGGTAACTTGATTTCCGTCTGGGCAGCAGATGTCAAGAGAGAGCAAACCTCCATGCCTGCCCTCCCATTGCCTGCTCCCTGACCTCACCTGGCTCCAAGTGCCACCATGTTCCCACGGATCACACTCAGCCATTTGCAAAGCTCTGCAGAAAATCAAGATCTGAAAGCTTTGCTGTTAATAAATCAAAGTTATTTCAGATCATATTGTGGGGAAGGAAGCAGAGATGTGGAATTTGTTTGAACCCTGAAGGAATTTCGTAAAATAACTCTGCTGTACCAGTAGGCCCCACACAGGTAGCATCACCTTAATCAGACTGTGAAGGTGTGGACTCCAAGCCTCTAAACTGCATAGTTTTTAACACTTTTAGCCCCAGATTGCAAAACGTTAATAATCTATTTGCTTGTTCTGGGTGAGTGGAAAAAATGACCTTATACATATATTTAAACACAGAAGCAGACACAGGCTCATCAGTTTTGCAGGTCAACACCACAGATGCCACCTATCCAAGCAGCTACACAGAGGTACCTGGAACAGAGATTTTGGGTTGTGGCTATCCCAGGGCAGGCTTTTCAGTGGTTTCAGTCTTGCTGCATGACATGGTCATGTCAGTGGCTGCACCAGGAGGGGAGCTGCAAAACCTCACTCAAGAGCACATGTGAAAAACCAGCCTGCCCCAGCTATGCCTGCAACACCCTCATCTCCTGAGGGCAGGGAGTCAAGATACTGAGGCAGAAAAGAAGTAACCCTCTTCATCAAAGCAGCAGAGATAAATTTACCTTTATTTTGGTCACTTCCCCAACCTGCTGTCATGCTTTTTGTCCTGTCTAAATAGAGATTTCATACTCGGAATTCATCCATGCTCCAAAAATATCCAGGTACAGAGTGAAAGGCACTGGGTGAGTCACCAAAAATCCAAGCTGAAGAATTTAGGAATGCATTTTAATTACTGTTAGGATTAATTTAATGCTAACTACAATGCCTTTCATTACACATTTATTTTTAGCAGTGAAACACACAAAATACTCTTTTGGAGGACTTGGCTGTTAGCATATGCAAAATTCGAAAGAAAGACTGAACTGTAACCAACATGATAAGCTTTATGATATTATCAAGTCCTAAATATGTTTGAGTCTCACAAAGTCACAGGCGGGGCACCTGAAAAACCAAGAAAATTAAGTTGTTGGACATCAAGAATTGGGGGTATCAGTGCTCAGAAATAAACTCAGTTCCTGATGAATATCAAGCAGTGTACTGTGAAAAGGCAAAGCTGCTGAGTTTTAAAAAGCTGTTTGCAGGTCACTTTTAAAAAACAGCTCTGGTCATGGCTATTTCCAAAAAATCTACTTTTGAACCTGATGGCTTAGCAAATAATCATCTCATATCAAATATCCCTTTCAAAGCCTTAGTGCTGGAACATGCAGTGCTGATATGGCTCAATACAAGCACTTAAATAAAGCTTATTATTTACAAGTCTATGATATTAAAAAAAATGCATCAATAGGGAAACTGAGTTCAAAATGTGCTGAATAAACTTATTAAATGCTGATTCTGGTCATCTTTTCCTTTCTATTAGATAGCTGCAAACTTGTTAGTCCCTCTCTGCTGTAACAGTGCTGAGTGCTAACCTTCCTCAACAGCCCTTCAGGGGTAACCATGCCTCATTTCCAGGGAGGTCAGTGCACCCCCTTTTCTTATACTGCCAGGGCAGTGCTTTAAGAACCGGCCTTCAAAATCAATTCACACAGCTTGGAAAAATATCAGGCTTTTGTGGTCTAGTCCATCACTTCAATGCAGGTGAAATTTTGATCAGTTGCTTGATCCCCTGTTAAGAAATAAAAAATAAGGAGAATCCTCATGATATTGTCCTTTCATGTATTTGCTGCAGTCAGCAGCAGCTGCAGAGGTTTTCTTTGATGCTTCCATCCTTTGAAGCTCTCACTGCACACTGTGCATTGCATTAAGTGCCTTTGAGATCTGCACCTGGGAGTGCTCCTGCTTCTTTATGTGGAAAATCAACCCCAGAAATACATGCATGGTGTTTGGGGAACCCAACCCATACCAAATGCAGCTGTTGTGTGGCCTGGACATTTCTTCTAATGGTCAAAATAATCAAAATCCCTTCTTCCATTTGAACAGGATTCAAAGCAGAGTATGAGGAAAAAGATATACTCACTGGCTTGGCCATCGGGACCATGGTGTGGATCTTTGGAATTCAGATGGATTTTGGCCTTCTCTGTAGTCATCTTCAAGTTACTTTCAGTCAGTTTGTGAGCTTGTACACTGATTTCAGTCATGGCCCCAGTCTGCTGGATTTGGGTCAAAGAGTAGCCTCTGCCACTGAAATTAGTATAATTGCTAGGACATTAAGGTGGTCAGAGGAGGACAAAGGAGATAAAAGTCCCCCTTTAAGGTGTTTCCATTATTGGTTTGGTTTCATTCTCTTCTCTGTCTCAAATTTTTAAAATACTCATGACTGAAGGACATAACTGGGTTCTGTCCCTCCCAGCACCATGCCTTGCAGGGAGGAGAGGGACAGGGCTCAGCCCAGGAGGCTGCCAAGTGCTCTGGCCCTCCATCAACAAAGCACTTAATGGTGTGCTTGTTTGTAGGTATTGAACCATTGACAGAAATACCCATAGTAGAGAGCCCTCAGGATCCAAATCAAGACTACATGACACGTGGGAGATCTTAAAATGGCTTGTTTTTCCTTTTCCAGCAATGATGCAGGACTCGCCCAAATGAACAAACAGAACTCTCCCATTGAAAGGCTGCCCATCTGGCTCCTCTCCTAAGAGTGCTAGGACAAACAACACAGCTTATCTAGTTTGGATTATAATTATACAAACACATTAAAAAAGAGCATAGTGCAGGGTAGTGTATTTTAGTACAGCATAAATATAATATCTAATATGTATATGATATTATATATCTAATATATATATAAAGCGTAGATCCTGTCTTCCTTATGGCAGACAGTAACATACGTTGAAGCAACAACATGAAAACAACAGCAACTCTTGAATATCTTCCTGTCCTGCCATAAAAAAATTCAGCCCAAAGAACGAAATTCAGCAAAGGCGTAGCAACCAAAATTAGGATTCTGGAAATGGTCAGGGAAGCATGATGGATGTCACTGCCACCTCCACTGCTGCTGAGAAGACAGCTGGAAACACAACCACAGTCTGAGATGCATATGCCTCTGAGTGTTTCATAAATCTGCACAATCCTGGGATACATTTCAGAGGAAGATGCACAGGGACTGTGACAGGTTGTATGCTCTGGTGATTAAAATGCCTGTGTGCACTGTGTACAATGGATGATGGATAAAGTGTCACAGATTCTGCAGAATAAACACTCTAAAATAAGCACATTTTCAGCTCAAAATAAGTGAAAGGTAAGCCAAATCACTTCAAATTCAAACCAAATGCAGCTCAGTATTTTCTTATTGTGTAATCTTAAAAATAGATGCAATTTCTGTCATTAACTCTTGATGATTCATCCTTAACCTGGACTATTTCCTCCTGGGTTCTACTGACATTTCCCACAGAGATGGGTTGACTCTGCCTGGACACCAGTTGCCCACCAAAAGCCACCCTATCACCCCCTCCTCAGGTGGACAGGGGAGAGAGAATACAGCAAAGAGCTCCTGAGTTAAGGACAGGGATACTTCGGACTGCCCCAGAATCTGCCTTCCCCAGCAGCACATCCAAGGGACACGAGGCCAGCACTTTTGTTAGGACAAAAGAGTGTAAATACGTGAGTGAAAGCAAGTGAGCTGTTAACACCAGGCAGATGAGAAGACGTCATGCTGAAAAATAGAAGGGGAGAACAATTATAGCACATTCCTGCTGAAATCTGAAAAACAAAAAATCCCCAGAATTGGGGCCCCTGTGTCAGAGGATGTCAGGGAAACATGTATTTCACACTCTCCTTGTGTCTGGTGCAGAAGGTCACACCTTGCAGCACTGTTGGCTGCTGTATAGTCTGAAGTAATAAAGACCAGGGCCATGGACCCATTGACTTAGTGTGGCCGTGGACCACCTGAATAGGCTCCCAAAATTACAGTTTGAAAGTCAATGAAATTGTCAATTGAGGGAGAACATGAGGCTTTCTTTCACCCTGCTGTGAAAGGCAGTGCCTACAGACACAGCACCCGGACTCTGGGTAGCTGCTCTTGCTTCCTTCTGGTTTCCACATGGGCTTTTTCCCTGCTTACATCCCCACCTAGGAGTGGTGGCTTTGGTATCTAGCCACTGTGCTCTGCCCAGGTGAGCACAGAAAAGAAATCATTTTCAGGTGGCAAGGTAGGAAGAGAAGAAGAACCAGGTGGGAAAGCAAAGTGCACAAAAAACGATGACTGGAGAGCTGTGAGTCTGGCCAGGGAAGAGGCCACTTCTTCTAAAAATACCTTTCTGATGGAAATTGATTTTATTGGTTGCATTTCCTAGGAAATGAGGTAAATGAAAGATAGGCTTTGCGATGTATTCTTTCAGTTATTCTTGCCTAGTATAGGTTGAAAACAATACTTTTACTGCCAGCAAAAGACATCTACAGTCTGCAGAATCTTCAGGCTGTCACTGGAATGATGCCCCTGGTTAAACTGTAACCTTGCTGCTGTTAAACCTGGTGCTTCTGTACAATGTGAGGAAAATGCTGTGCATATAGAGTATAGTAATTCTACCCACATATCACAGGTTTAGGAAGTTTTTATGCTCACATTTTAAGCCTGATGCTACTCCCACTGAACTCAAAGCAGTATTTCCAGAAAGTTCCATGTGAGAAAGACTTGGCATATCAGTGTCCTTAAAAGTGAGATGTTCTTGATGAGGCAGAGACCAAGCAATGTGTGCACTTTCCTTCTGCCATCGGGTTTCCAGAGTTAAAACTCCATCATAGCCTTTGTAGCTGCAACCTCCCTTTATGTTGGCGTCATTCGAAATGAAGAATGTTTTTCCCAGACTGAAGTGAGAACAGCAGTTTTTAGGCACCTTAAAGCAAGTAGCAAGTCTCCAAACCCCCACTGAGATTATTGGAAGACCAGCTGAAAGGGTGACCATGGAGTGCAGCATGCCAGCATGAACAAAGTACAGAGCAGAGGAGGGAAAAGGGAATGAGAGAGTGAAGGAGTGAGTGAGAGTGTGAGGAAGCTTAACAGCCATGTTGGCAAGAAGCAGACTGTCAGCAAAGAGGATATTTACAGTCTTGAAGTCAGGATTCAAAGAGCAAGTGGCCGGCATGAGTCTGCACTACAGCCCCTTGAGGTAGGGTAAGGCTGAGAGCACAGAACACCAGGACCAGTTCTCAGGACAAATGAGAACTGGAAGCTTCCTGCTCATACTCCTGCTCATGCAGTTGTTGAGTTACAAGCAGGTCAATGTGCAAAATGACTCTAAGCTGAGTGCAAATGTATGTTCTAAAATCACAGCACTGAAAAACATTGGCAATTTTCTTTTTTTTTTATCAGTAACAAAAAAGGAACTGAGAAATAGAGAAATATTCATTTCATACAAATACCAAAGCTCATTAATTTCTTTACAGGGGTGTTGTGATTGCTCCATAATTAGAAGCTGAAAAACATCTTATGCTTATGAGGAATGCATGTGTATCCTTCTGAGAGTTACAGCACTTACAGGGAGGATAAATATTTTTCAGGGGATTTACAGACTAAGCTAATAATCAGCTCAAGGTAAACAGTTCCTTTGAAAAAATTCATACGATACCAAACACTTTGTAATACTGACAGTGCTTTAATGATAGCTTTATTTTGCACTGGAAAACTTATGCTCTAACAGAAAATAAAGCTGTTCAGCTTCAGGGACTTCAGTGAGAAAAGTGATGATATTTCAAAAGGTCTCCCACTTCCTGCTGTGGCCAAACACGAGCTGGCCCATGTCTGTTGCCTGTCCCTGTGTGCTGACACACAGCTGTGCGGAGATGCTCAGCCTGGAACACGCTCCTATCGAGAATACAGGCGGTGTCTGGGAATGTTTTCCCGCCGTCTGTGGAGAGGAGAAGCCGGCTGCCTGCGTGAGCACGGGGGTGAAGAGCTGTCGGGGATTTCAAGGCACAATAGGAGAGAACAGAGACAATTGTGAGAGACAAGCCTTTGATAAAGGGAGGAAAGAGACACTTTGTGTTTATGTCTCCTCAGGATTTTTCTGAACAGCCTCTCCTCTTCTAACAAGTGATGAAGTGGCCCTAGAAGGGTATTTTGGGACCACACCCTTAGCACTTGGATTTTGCTGCAATTTCAGTCAGTGACAACCTGTTGAAAGCATGGAAAGGATTTTAGCTGCCTTTATGAACTGCAACCTCTAATTCTACAAGCACACCTAATAGCCAGAACACTGAAAAAGAAAAAAAAATTAAAAGAAGGAAAATATTAGGGAATATAATCAGAGACATCTAGTTCCAAGTCAGCCCAAACATGAAGTCCAGAAAAAACAATGAAGGAACAAACTAATGCCTAGAAGAAGAATTAGCAAGAAACACATCCTTGACTAAGGTTTTTAGCTTCACATTTGCAACTATAGACCTGCAAGGTGAAGAGATGTTTTGTGATTGCTCAGAGCAATTGTGCTCAGACCCATGATACTGAAGATGTGCAGAAAGATCAATAAAATTAACAATGGCAACAATATGCAAAATGAAAGCAGGCAAACCCCTGTGCATATAAGTTATAAGAAAAGAAATCTAAAGGGCACATCTGGAAAAACAAGTAACCAATACAGTATTTGTGCTACCACCGTATGCTCTGCATTAAATAAATGGGAATATAATAATTCTAACAAATGGAGGAGATGCATGGTGATGATTAAAACAGACCAACATACTCAGTGATCAGGGGGACACTTAGTACTGCACATCCAAAAGCAGGATACATGAGGATCAGGCAGCATTCATAAGGCAGGTAAGTGAAGATTCCTAATTGAGACCAATTACTTCTGATCAAAAAGGCAGAGAACTCATCTTCAGGTGAATGACAGTTTCCTGAGCTTCAGAGTGAAGCTCTCTCAGAAACTTCCCCATATGGCTTTTGCTCAGCAGACTGCAAACACTCTCCAAAACCAGCATTTGAAGGGACAGCATTTATTGAGTGGGAAGTGGATTATTCAGTGGAGTCTCTAATGGTATAAATGTTACTGGAGAAGCCATCCCATAACATAATGTCTGTCAGAGATTCAAGCCAAGGCAGCAGATGGAGAACATGCTGTCAGCAGGCAGACGAGAAGCAGAGCTAAGCTTTGTGAGTCCCAGGGGAGTCAAGGAGAGTTGGTCTTCGCATGAGGCTCCTGACATGGGTGGAGAGGTCACCACGTCCCATCAGCAATGGAGACAGACAAAATTCTGTTGTGTTCAAAGCCACTGATGATTGACAAGCTTCTCTAACCCTGAACAGCCTGTTCTCTAGCCTGGCTGGTAATAGATCAGAAGTCCCATCTACCCCTGGCAACACAGGATGGCCCTGAGGTGGCACACACCCTTATTTTAGAGAAGCACTGTACCAGAGGAGTACTTAGCTGTGTCTGGAGTAGATGAGACAGAGGTTAAAACCATAAAATTCTTTTGTAAGGCACCCTACAATGTAGCTGTTTACTTATCTCACGGCTCTGCCAGGTTTTATGAAGGGTACCAAGGGACTCATCTAATTTTAGTTTTTTAAGTGCAGATGTTTTTGCTAAGCCATTTGTGTACGTTCCTCCAAGGAGGCACAATGGGGAGAAATAAACTCCTGTAGAGGAGTAACTTCTCATCTCCCAAGAGGGGTGATCTGACTCACCTCTGGAAGCCCTCCTCTCTGTTTATAGCCTCTGTTTATAGTGGCTTTGATGCCACTGCCACCAGGTAAGGGGGGGATTCAATCAGATGGTGCTACAAATCAGCCTACACCTCTAGAAAGCTGCTCTAAAGGTTTCATGCAACAGTTAGCAGGATGTGCCTGCTAGGTCAAAATCTGATCCCCTATGCAGTGCGTCCAGGACACAGCCCCCTTTCCTATGACACCCCAGAAGTGGAGAGCAGTGAGATGAGACTGAAGCCTTGGGGAAGCCTTGTGTGCACAACTTAGTTACAACAGCATGTCCTGAGGACACTGCATAGGGCCAGCTGGAGACACTTGTTAATGAGAATCCTGGTACACAGAGAATGAGAAATGTGACCTTTGGAAATTCAAATCAGGCTTGGCACATGTGTCTTCCAAATGACTGCTGTGACTCCCATCAGGGCTCATGTGGATACGGGGTATGTCTCAATGGCAGGCCTGCCACTTGTTTTCCACGTGCTGTGACCCAACCTCCTCCCTGCCACAGCAGCACAAGCTCTTTGCTCCATGTGTCCCTGAGCGTGTTGGGCCATGCTCACACACTGAGCTGGGCTCTGCCACTCCGTAAGCTCCGGCCCTACTCCCTCAACCTGCCCACCCGGCCGGCAACGTGAGAGCAAGTGCTGTGCTCAGCTCTTCTGCAGTTCCTAGCAACTGAATTCCAGCCTCCCTGCCAATCTGCTCTTCCCTCTGCATCAGTTTGCTAATTCAAATATACTTCACTGGCATCCAACCCTCTCTTTTCACCCAGACGGCTCCAGCTCTTCCCTTATTTGCCCTTTTCCTTTCCCCTTGCCTCACTGAGATGCATTTCAGCTCTTGCTCACCCCTGGTAAAGAATTGTAGTTTATGTGGAAAGAAGGGAGACCAGAAGGAAAAATACCTAAAAATCTCCCTTAGGACTTTCTGTAGAAAAGTTATAAGAGCATCTGGAGAAAATGATTTTCCACCGGGTAACTGGTCTAACTCTTTCTTAAAATCCTGTCTCTCTTAGGAAAGGTATTACTGAGTGGTTCCTCTCTTGCTAAGAAGAGAGTTTTTGAGCCTACCAAATACCCTTGCAAGCTGTGAAGGAGAAAAATAAAAAAAAATCCCTAAAATATAGTGTAGAATCTTAAACCCAGCATCAGGTTTCATAACTTGGGCTTGTGAGCATCTGAGTCAATTATCCAATAATGTGATCTGGGGAAAACCCAGGAAGAGGGTGGCACAGGGTATTTAATTTTATTATTGAAGAAGTTATTATGGGAGTTCTGGCCTGTGGAGAATGTCTCCAAGCAAGGTTTAAGTTTGATTTAGAGTCAAAATCCTACCACTTCCTTTAGTTTCTTCTTTTATTTTCTCCTCTTTACATAATACACATTGTATTTCTAGGCAAGTAGGTGGAAAATCAAACAAGTTAAGAAAAGTTACATTGTCTCATTGATGGCAACTCAGAATACATCAGTAATGAAACAAGCAAGACAGTGTATTGGAACTACAGAGTTTTGCTTCAAGAAGTGAAAACTCCAAAAGGAGGAGATGGATATAGTGGGAAAATTTCAACTTGTGGCACAGTTACATATGAGAAAAAGAATTCTGAACCACAGATGCTGAAGAAATCAAACACGCTACCAAAAAATCAGAAGAAGAAGAAGGGAAATAAACAAAAGATAACCCTTATGAAGGAAAAAGGAAAAAAAAAAGAGTACCTAAGAATACAAAATAACAAACCTATTTTAGGGCCACATCTGAATCTCTCTGGAAATGAGAGGTGGCTGTTGCAATGATTGAAAACCACACTGGTTTTAGCGCTGACAGCACAACTCCCCTAGAATGGGGAAATGCAAATGGAGCATCAGAGATGGTTCATATCATGCTGTTGGCTGTCCTACCTTGATTACACTATCCCTCTATGCTACAAAGATGAAAGTATTTAAAAAAGGAATACAAATGTTCTAGTCAAACCTTGGGTCATGCAAAGAGCATGTATTTCTGGAGGAGTAATACATAATAACACTAAACATTGTTTTTCATGCCTTTTCTCAGCACTCTCTTGCTTGGTTCCAGTGGACAGAACAGCACCTGCAATGCTTTTTTTGTAGCAGGTAGATTTAAGAACTCCAGCAGGGGACTCCTGATTATCAGTATTTGCAAGGGTTGTAATTTCAATGTATGATTTTTTATTATTAATATTTTGTAACTTTACACACTAGTTTCATATTACTTCTAAATCACCACCAAAAGTGACAACTTTAATTAGGTTTTTACATATATACAAGACAGAGGGAGGCATTTGGAAGCCAAGCACATTGTATTTTTCCCTACTGTGCCAGCAAATAGAACACTCCTGTGTACATACCTCAGTTTTACCCTCAGTGAACTGGACTTGTCCATGTAATTACTGACAGGGTAAAACCCCTATGGAGAATGAAATGATGTCCTGAGTGAAGCTGGTATTTCCTCTGACTGTAAAACATGACTATTTGACAGGGCATATGCTTTGGAGTTTATACAAGTGAAGGCTGGCACAAGTCTGTGAAAGCCCAGAGAGCCTTCATGGATGATGAAGAAAAATCTCAGAAAGTCAGTAACAAAACAAAGAGCTTCCACAAGTGTCACCCCAGAATTATACACGGCTCTTTTGCTTCTTCTCCCTGGCAGCTGTGTGAACACTGAAAGGTCCTATTTTAGCACTACAGATAAGTCCCTCTGGAAAATGAGAGGAAGAGAACAAAAAGTCAGTGGGTTTTGCAAGTGGACACAAGACTCACTGGGAGGGGAAACTACCAATGAAAACTGTGGAAAAGAACTGCTCCTGGAGTCACAGCACAAAGCTTAAATTATTGGACTGGCATCAAAATCCATTGGCACACAAATGGCACAGAAATGCCAAATCAGTCCTAATTTGATAATTTTGCTTCCTGATTCCACAGGAAAAGAACCTGAAGTCATTCTTTTCCATGTGTACATTCTGGGATTGTATTGCAATGTAACCTTTAAACACACTGAAACAAATGAAACATATTTTGGAGGAAAAAACAACATATTTCTCAAATATTTCTTTTGTCCATATGTGTAGGAGAAAGGAATACAGGTGACCTCACCCCCGATAGGTAACAGCTGTGTTAATTACCCAATACAGCTTCACCCTTGATGAGTCACAGCTATATCCAATAAGGATGAGTGAGATAAAAGAGGAGGTTAGTGGGTAAGAGGAGGATCATTGTGGAGGAAGAACCTTGAGGAGCATGAAGGAGAGTAAATAATCATGTGAAGCAGGACCCTGGGGAGAGAGAATCACAGCTGTAAGGTTAGTCTGGGTCTGCAGTTAGAGCCTGTCGTTGGAGCCTGCAGCCATAGCCTAGCCAGGTAAAAGCCTGCAGTCAGAGTCTGCAAACCAACACATGCAGTCACAATTCAGCAGGAACTAACCAGCAGTCAGAGGCTGCAAAGGAAATGGAGCTTGCTGCAGCCAGAACCAGTGAGTAGTTTGAGTTAAGATGACTAAGCTGTGAAGAGGAATAAAGTAGGACCCTTTTTATGCTGCGGTTAACAAGAAGTTTGTGCTTCACCTCCTTCTTACCCTCTAATGACAGGGCTGCTGCAACACATAGGGTTTAAAGTTAAAGGTGTTTATTAGCATTGAAGAGTGAAAAAGAGTACCATGTTACTCTTCAGAGCCAACACAGCCCACTCTTTTAATGTTTATTCTTATTTTACACACTTTTTCTTCTGCTTCTGAAAGGGAAATACATGTGTCTATTTAGAGCTTCTAACACTTGAGAACTGAACCTTATTATCACAAGAATGGAATAAAGTAGGTAGATGCAGAGGCAGCACCTTGGGAGTCCTTCATCCAGCTGAACTTGTTAGATGGGTGATTGAGTGTATTTCTATTTTAAATAATCATTTATGTGCATTAGGCAGCAAGTCCACTCAGACTGTTGAGTTTACTCAGGGTTAAGCTGGGAGTCTTGCTTTGTGCACTGGCCTTTTTTTTCTTTAAACAAGCCTATTGGAAGTTGATATTGGCACCCTGAAACATTCTGAACAGCTGCTAAGAGTATGCTGATGGTAGATCACACAAGCCATCACTAAGGTGTTGTTCAGCTCTCAGAATTGCAAACCAATCTCTTTTAATTGTCTTCTTTGAGGACTGTCTGAATTACTGAAGGCTGAACATATTTTTTCCTAGAGCTGTAAAATCATTACTATCCCTAAATTTTGCAAGAGCATCATTGGTTGCTGAAAAGAGAACTTCATCTTTTAAGTTACCTGTGGGTAAGTGGTACAATTTCAAGGGTAACTTTTACAAATTACCAGTATCTATCCACAACAAAAGTAAGGTCTGTGATAGTCTAGAAAACATTCCTTGGAATAGTTTACATGCAGTAAGGAAAGTGTGTGTTTGTCTCATTAAGACATGAACTCCAGCTCTACATCTTTTCAAAGCAAGCATTTATTCCTTCTAAATATTTTCATATTGGGCAAAAAAATGCAGTATAGGTTTATTTTTCCAGAGGGAAAAAAAATCATTGACAATTGTAATGAAGTATTATCTGAAGTGCCAATTCATTCTTGCATCTCCTAAAATTGCAACCATTTGGCTCAAAAGAACTAACAAAAGAGAATGGACACCAAAATCCTTTGGTAGCTCAAGGTACCATGTTCTTATTGAATACAAGCAAGTCCTTCCCTGAGACACATGAACTTGTATCACAAGAAACCTTTTTTCTTTTTCCCCACTGATCTTTTCTTATATTGAATTACTGACAGAGGTGCAACTTACTGCATAAAATATTCAAAGATATGCAAACATGTTTGGAACAAGCAGCCACAAATCTACAGTAGCTGCCTGAAAAGCAATTTACTGTGAACACAAACATGTTCTCTACATCTGTTACATGCAGTTGGCTACATCCCTAAACCAGTTATTCTGCTATTCTGGAAAATTCTGAAAGATGGTCTGTACAAGCTTGTGGAACAAAATGTTTTGTCAAGAATGCTGCTGATACTGTCAGTATTCTTCAAGGGAAAGGGCTACAAAGTGTAGGGAATTTTAGCTCGCAATTGGAAATAGTAGGCTTCCTCCCTTCCTTTTTTTTTTTTAAATTTCAAAAATGATTTACTCACAAGCCCAAAAGAACCTACTAGGCACCTACTGTCTCTTTACCTCTTACTCAGCACAGGACATGGTGTTCAGGCTTGTCTAACCCAACTACTGCTTCCTCTTGCATGATCACCCCAGCTGATCCAGTCACTTACCAACACCACTTTCCCCAGAGGCTCTAGGCTTGAACCCGAAGGCATCTCACAGGAGCACAAACACAGGGATGGGAAGAGTGTGCTTCAAAAGGATAATGCCTGTCATACAGAAAAACGACAGGATGGTTTGGCACTCTCTAGGTGTCCAAACCCTAGTAATGTGAAGAGCATTCCCTCATTTGCAGTTGCAGTCATTATGGGGTTCTCCTCAGACTCCTACTAGAAACCCGTGATAATTAGTCACGAGCCATCTTCACCCTGCAGCATGTGGCACAGATCCCGTAGCTACCAGCACCAGTGAGATCAGTTTTGACACACATTAGGGTTACAAAGTTTATTAGTGTTGATGCAAATTTTGATTTTGAAATAAGCCATGTATTTTTCACTTTTGCTTAAGAAACCAGAAAATTGCAAGCAGTCATTCTACCACTCACTTGGCTAAAAACCTCAAGAAATATCAGAAAATATTCTGCTGTAAAAGAAGATTGTTTTGTCATGGAAGAAAGAGGAAGGAAACTATTCTCTTCTGATTCTTGTGTACAAATCACTTCTGTTTTATTAGCAAACATAGCAATGTAAGAAATTAATATTAAAAACCTAAAGATGCCAGATTTTCTTTGCCACAAATTGTTACATGCTCTCTAGTGACTCTGGGTGCTCCCATTATTCACTTAGTCTCTTAGGATACACTTTCAGCAAAAAAAAGATATTAAACAACCTTTTAAATCAGATATTAAACCACTCTTCCCCCCTAAAGCACAATACAACAAATGGGTAACAGTAAAGAATAATAAATAGAAAAGTTAGTAATAAATTCATTACTGCAAAAGAACAAAACTAGATTTCCTGTTAAAATTATTTTTGTGACTTATCAGTACAGTAGTTTTGGCAGGAGAATCTGGCTTGGATTTACATGTATCTGTTTCGAATGTACTCTCTGTACATGAGGAAGTCATCTCTTCCCAGGGGCTGCATGTTTCCTCTTCCAGCCTGAATGTGTGCATGGAAAATCTCTATCGATTTCCTATCAGCTCTCGGAGGCTGGACTTCATAAATATTGTCTTGAGAAAAGGAGGAGATGGGTATTCTGGAAAAAAAACAAACATGCAGAATATTTGGAGCTTTAGGTAAAAATTTTCCACAGAGAGAGAGAGAGACGAGTATTTTTTTCCCTTGAAATATACAGGAGAGTCAATGAGAGGGCAAGTTCCCACTAGATAATTCATTTACCTAGATTTTTATCACTACTGCAGACCTGATAAGACCCAGCTTTCCAAGTAGGGTAATTAGGTAAATTGTCATTAATCCCATTACAGAATACCTTCTCACTTCCCTTTGCCCTGCCCTCATTTCTTCATCCTTCCTCAGATCTGCTAGAGTCAGTAGGTACCACAGCTAAAGTAGATCTGTGCCATGCATTATAGCAGATAAAAGACTTCATTGAGCTATGCACTTAGTAGCAATTATAACAAGTGATTATACTCTGAGCCAACACAGGGAAAGGATTAATTAGGTAAGAAATTTCCATCTTATTATCAGGAAACAGACAATTTATTATAAGCAACAGCACTCAGACATTTTATGAAAATACCTTTTAAATCTTCCTCATTCAACAAATACCATATTTGAATCTTAATATACACCTATTTTGGGGCTCAAAACTTCTTCGATAAGAATGTCAAAGCTCACTATTTCATAAAGCAAACATCAACCAGACCAAATGCAATAAAGATTCAGATATTAGCATCATTGCTATAGCCTACAGCAACTGTACTACCTACGTGCTTTTCAGGAGACAAGAAGTTATTTTTATGTGCAGAATCTCCTCTTTAGAAGGTAAAAAAACAAGTAAGAACTGGAACACTTGAGCAAAGGGAAAGCCCTTCTATAAATAAAATGCCCTAATAAACTGCTACTTGCATTGTGGGCACAAACTAATATTTGACCCTGTTTCTAAATGAGGATCCCCATTAAAACTGCCAAAAACTCTTGCTCCCTCATTTTGCAGCCTTTTATTTTAGTAAAATATATTATATTTTGGATGTTTCATCATGTGACTGTTCATCAGTCTTAAAAAATTACTGCAGCATGTCATGTAGGACATACTAACAGGCCTAATATTCCACTACAACTGGAATAGGGTACATAAAACAAAAAGGTTTCCAGATTGAAGTAATACTTTTCAATTTTATATTTCAATTTTGCAGAGCCATACATTCATTTGATTACTCTTTGACTGGAATGATAGAATTATTTATACAAGTATGCTATTGAACTTGAGACAATAAAATCACTGGTTATCCACAGAGTTTGGCTGCATACTCTAAAACTTTTTTTTCCCTCAACAATGTGGTAGTTTCTTCTCATCATCACTTCTAGTTTATTTAAGGTGGGTGTTTTCAGAACCGGTAAAAAACATTAGTCTAGATACTTTAAAAGCGGATTGCCTTTCAAAGCATCCATCCTTTCTGCAGTACTTATTTAACCAGTGTAAAGCATCCAAGCTGAGACTCTAGCAATGGCATTGCACACTAGAACACTGCACTAACTTATCAATGTCACTTTATAACAACTAAAGATGTCACTTAAATATAACTGTCTGTCTGGTCCACTAGCAAGTGGACAATTCAGTAAAAGAGCAAACCAGAACCATAACACTAAACTGATGCCTTGTCTGTTTATTGTTTGGTTCCTAAAGATATGACATTTCTGAAGCACTAATGACTCAAAAATCCTTTCCTTAGGTACAATGGAAGCTGGGCAGCAAAGTGCATTTCATTTTGAGCATTTAATAACTGAATCTCAATTTTCCTCCTACTTTCATTAATGATAAAAATATATTGAAAGAACCGCATGTTCATGCATGCCAACTTTGATTAATAACCCTGTATTAAGCTGTAACTATTTGTAGAGTGCTTGTATTATCCAGTCATTTAATTAAAAGTCATTTCTCTAACATATTAATGTAAAAATCTATTCTACTTTATAAGTTTAATATGTTACAGTAGCCATGAAGGAGAGCATGTTATTTATGACTTGGCTATCAGGTTTCCCTAGAGACCTGTAGCTTTATGGCCTCCCAGTGAAAATTACGTAGATAGGAACATAAACTTCATGTAATGAAGGACAGCACCCTTGACATGCAGTTTTCAATTATTTTCATCCCACTTGTGAGCAGGCTTCCTGGTTATGGTTTCACCAAGAGTATCTTTGTCTCTACTGCAAAAGATACAGTTAAAACTTTCAGTTATAATGAGGATGTTCCATATTTCCAAGGAAAAGTGCATGGTGATGTGGATTAGCTCTCAGACATACAGCAGTCACCAGAAAACCACTGCATTTGTTTCAACACGGATTAGTTCTCCTCAAGTCTCTGAAGTATATCTAAACAGTAAACAAAATGTACTTTTTCACCTCGTTTGAACCCTAAGCAAATATCCATGAAGATGATCAGAGGGCTAGAGTACCTCTCCTATGAAGACAGGCTGACAGAGTTGGGGTTGTTCAGCATAGAGACGAGGGGGCTCCAGGGAGGCCTTATAGCACCTTCCAGCACCGAAAGGGGGCTGCAAGAGAGCTGTAGAGAGGCTTTTTTAAAGAGCATGAAGTGATGGGACAAGGGGTGATGGCTTTAAACTGAAAGAAGACAGGTTTATTTTAGGCAGTAGGAGGAAATGTGTTTAAAAAGAGACTGGACGTGGCACTGGTTGCCATGATCTAGTTGAGGTGTTAGGGCTGGGTTGGACTCGATGATCTTGAAGGTCTCTTCCAACCTACACATTCTGTGATTCTGTGATTCTGTGAAATCCTTCACTGTGAGGGCAGCAAGGCACTGGAACAGATCACCCAGAGAAGTTGTGTTTGGCCCATCCCTGGCAGTGTTCAAGGCCAGGCTGGATGGAGCTTTGAACAACCTGGTCAAATGGAAAGTGTCCCTGCCCATGGTAGGGGGTTGGAACTGGATGGTCTTTAAGAGTCCTTCCAACCCAAAGCATTCTATGACCTGACGTGAAGCACAGGCACTGAAGAGGGCTTGGACCTGATGTATGCACCAGCCACACTCTGGTACCAGGATGTTTAAGTGTGCCCACACTCTTCTTTTGTGCTACAGTGAATCAAAACACTCAATTCCCTTTTCAGGAGGGAATAAAGTTTCTTGTACTCCTAGATAAATGTATGAAGTACATTTGAAAAGGTTTTGAGAGTGTAGTTTTACAACACTATTATTTATATCATACCAAAATTAAAACTAGGGAATTAGGAACAGGTGCACTGTGTCAGCCAACAGTAATTACACTACAGTACTTAGAGTCTCTCTTCTTTCACATTATAACAGATTGTGCTAAAAGTAGTCCAGCTCTGTTTTGCTCTATTTAGGTCTAAGTAAAATTACATCATTTTTTCCTTCATGGAATTTCTAAGAACAAAAAGAAGAATTTAAATATTCTTTCACATCCTCCACTCAAATTCAGTATTATTTCACTGCATCACTTTGGTCCCTGTTCAAGTTGCTGTTTTTTATTTCTATTCTATAATTATAGTTTCTAAATTTAAGCCAGAACCTTCTCTTCAGTATCTATACAATTCCTATTTGAATTCATAAATATCACTGCAGCAACAGTATAAAAAAATAAATATTTCTTCTTCTGTAGTGGCTTCATATATTTGGTTAAAATGGTCAAGTGTTTAAAATTGTAAAATGTGGGGTTATTAAAAAAAGATTTTCTCAAGAAATGTGGAAAAGACAAATAACCTAAGCTTAAATTATATCTCCCTGCTGATATGAAACCAATGAGTACTTCATTTTACTGTGAAAAGAACTAGGGTTTGATTGCATTTGTATCATATATGAAGCAACCACTGCAGAATTAAATTTGTCAGATTTTTTTTCAATTTAAAAGGCATCTAACATCAAATTAATAGAAGTTAGTATAATTTTTTGATTTCTTCAAGAGTTCCTTGAGAAACAAGTGCAAACTGTGCCTCAGCTGCTGTTACTGAAAAACCTCCCTCTCTCTCTCTAATCTTGAGTACACTTCTGTTCATTCTATTTTATCTCTAAAAAGTTAGTATTCTCCAAGGAAATTCCTGATTCAGAGCAGCAATTCACACTCAGTAAAAGAAAGCTTCCTTGTTTCAGAGTTGAACAACATGCCTTTCAAGAATGGCTACATTTATGACTTTAACTAAAAGAACAATCTGTCACCATCCAAACATTTTTAAAAAGTTACAGAACAAAACAAAAGGAAAATTTTTAAGCTGTCCAGGGATATACTGTAATAAAAAAGAAATTACCAACTCTAAGATACCCAGTTTCCTCTCTGATCTGCACAAAGGAGCATGTTTGGTAGAACTGGCAAGGAGAGATGATCTACATGACTTCGAGAGGAGGAGTGACAGGAGGCAGAGATTTGTGTGCCCTATGACTTTTACACTTCTACTATACAGAAATGCATTGGAAATTGGGAAAAGAGAAAAATTAACATCTGACTATCCCAAAGCCACCAGAATTCTGTGTAGAGACTCTCTTTGATGTGTTCATTTTACAGCAGCTCAGTATTGGGAAAAAAAAATGTTTAAAGGGGTAAGAAAGGAATGATTACCCCCTAGACTGTCTTACATGCTGGGAGATTTTGCAATTACAATAAAGAAATTGCCCTCATTCATAGCAAAAATATTCTTTTTCTTACAAAATATTTTCTTAATAAACATGTTCATTTAAAACATTCAGACTTGCTCTCTCACATTGAAAAACTGGTTTACAGTTTGCCAATCTAATTTACTACTTTAATACCCATTAGACAAGTTTTATTTTAAAACTACAGGCTCATTTACCTATCAATGTGGTGTCACCACCTTAAATGTAGCTAATAGCAAGTGACAAAACACTGCTTTTACACAGTATTGTCTCACACACAGCATTACATCTGTTTCATGTCATTCTTTCTCAGAATGAGAACTGAGACTCACCCAGTGTCTCTCCCTACTTAGGTATAAATGCTGTGTTCAAGGTTTCCTCACTTCATCAGCACAGAGGGGTGGACAAGAGGCAGTGCAGAAAACAAAATTGAGGCTTCTGTAAATCAGTGGATTGCAGAAAAGCTCTTGCAGTTCTAGGAAATGGTCATGCTGTTGGATAAAGGATCATGCACCCCAGTGACAGAAGTAAATAAAATTCTACCTTGCCTTGGTGAAACTTCAACCTGCCTACAGTACAGGAAGATGTCAACTGGGAAGGTAGTACTTGATCATCTAAATTGTAAGACCTGGTTCAATATTAGTAAGACATTTGGATAATAGCATGACCCTTTTTCTTCCAGTATACTAGTACTAAGAAGATTGAAATGCAACTTTGAATGTTTTTTAGTGAAGAATATGCAAGAAGAAATTGCCCTCTAAACTCAGTAGATTCAGCACTTTCTGTTAATTCAGGATTGCTAAGACTTTTGAATACAAGTGCCTTGATATTACAAAAACAAAACCAAACAAAAAAACCCCCAGAAAACAAGACTCCCCAAAAGAACAGAAACAAAAACCAAATCCCCAAAATATGCAAACCCTCAAAAAAACCAGTACTCCGTGCTATTCATCGAATCCCCTTATGCAGTAAAGAAAATGGCAGTATGACTCTCAAGCAATTTAACATCAAATTTACCTGATTTAGATTTTCATATCTAATGACAAAAGCAAAATAAGGCTAAAAGGAAAAAGAAAAAGAATACTTACAAATTTATGACCTTATCCAAGGGGTGTTTTGAACATAATTGCTGGCTGCCCTTGTCTGGTTTATGCTGACTCTGTCCCAGCTGAACAAACCTGTGAAAAGCAGTAGATCAAAGAACAAATCAAAGAACTATCCCCCAAAAATCATCAAACAAAAGAAAATGACACTAAGAAATGAGATTTTGAGTCATGGTATGTAAGTTACTGATCATGATGTACTTCTCTGGTGAACAAGAGAGATTTTTAAAAATTCATAGAGGGTGCATGCATGAATTCAGAACCTCCTTTGAAAAAAGATTTGTTTATCAGTTGCTGTCACCTAGTATGTCATGGGAAGAAACAGGCCTCCCCTAAGAAACAGGCAGCCCTCTACAGTCAACTTCCTTTCCTTTGTCTTTCTCAAAGGAATCAGAGAGGAATAGCCTGTGGAAAAATCAGGAAAAGACACAAAGTCGCCTAAGTTTCAGATTTAAGTCAGTTTGTTCATTTGAAACACTGTTAGTCCAGATCACTTATTTACAAGCACAACCTTTTGGGACCATTTCTCTATCTCCAAATATTTGCTGCCAATTGAAGAAGACACTGCCAATTGAAAATACTGTCATGGCTTATTTTTCTTGGCAATGAAGTAGAACAAAATCTTCTGAAAAGTAGTTCTTCACTAATCTTAGTCACTCAGAATAGAAGGAAAAGTCAGATGGTTTCAAATGTAAATATACGTAGCTATCTTGCACTCAATTTGTTCATTCTCCAACACATCTGTACCACTGAAGAGACAAGTAAATGTCAGTTGTGATTTACTAGTTTAATTTTCTCAGGCAGAGGGGTTTCTCTTAACAGTGAGCTTCCATTTAGTCTAAGAAGCCCTACTGGTCTACTTCCGGAATATTTACTACATTTTAACAAGCAACTATTACCAATGCAAAAACAATTGCATGAAAGAGTATACAGAAGTTAAATGAACAACATGTTCCCAAACAACTTATTGCAGCTTTTTTTTCTGCTCCATTCAGAGTCTCTACTGTAGAAACAAATGCCTCTGAGACAAGCAACATCACCTTGACTGTTAAAGGAATAAATACTTACATTACTAAATAAGAGAATTTTAAGTGGAAATCAAGATAATGACGATTTTCTAGTGCAGGAGCCTGCTATTGAAACCAACTTAAAAATCCAAAGGCAAACCAACTAATTGCTTCAAATGATTCAATATTTTCTAAATTACGAGACCGAAATGCACACAAGCAAGTTTCCTGATGTCAGGAAGATACCACGCATGGTTGATCTGCAGTGTACAGCCTCCAGTTATTTGAAGGGCTCCTGTCCCTTCCAAATTCAACCAACCTGTGCTTCTGTGCTTTCTGTTTGAAAGAGTATTATCTCAGCCATCAGTGAAAACAGGCTGAAGAGATCTAAATTACTTTTAATTTGCTCTTAATTTAATAGGCTTAATATAGATCAGTTGATGTAAAGCAACTCAACCTGAAGTACTCTGAATCTGCGAGACCCTAATCCTAATAATGAAAAAACATGTATCATGTCCAGCCATGTCACGTGTAGTCAGGATCTTACATCCCCATTTCCCTTATTCCAATAACAGAAAAAGGCTTGATGTGAGAACTGTAATCATACTGTGAAACAAATTGCTGCTATTCTCAAGCGATGTACATTTTGGAAAGTACAGATTTTACTGACATCCTTTTATTGCATAAATCAGCACACCAGACCAGAAATAGCACTATATCTTGTTAGGTAAAAGAGATAAAGAATTTGTAATTTTTTCTATTTTAAAACCTGCATTGCTTGAAGGAAATGAAATAAATGCAAGGTTTATTTTTTCTTAAAAAGGATATAAATAGGGAGCTTCAAAGCCTCCAAGGGGTTTACAGTTTTACATTAACAAGAGATTGAACATTAGTCCATCTTGAAGAAATTATAAAATTGGAAGTAGCTGGATGTTAATAGAGAGTTGTTCATTTGCACAGAGAGACTCTCAGTAGATACCAGTTCACACTCAGTCACTTTCAGAACTGCAATGACTAACTGCTGTATCAAAGGATAGTTGGTCAAACTTACATCCATCTTCTAGGGTTAAAATAAAAAAAGAAACAAAGGTAAAAGGCATGGATGAAGGTAAAAAATTCAGATACAATGAGAAATATCCACCTTAACCCTTTTCAAGTGTAGTATCTTCAAATGACTCAGCTTGTAGGAAACAGGTAGAAATAGGAATTTTAAAGAACAGAAGAATGCAGGAGAAACAGCTACACCCAAAGAAAAAGTAAGAGAAAAATAATTTTAAGTAAAAAGAAAAAATGCTTTGAGTGGATTAATGAAGTAAGTCAGGATGAAACCACATATCACCAATAGATACCACAGTGAATTAAAATTTCCCTTAAAAATTGAAAAGCACAACAAGGTAGCTACTGCTATTACACATTAGAAAATAAAAACAAATGCACACAAGGCCATTTCAATGCATGTCTCACAAGTACTCACTTCAATATACACACAGTGCTTTCCTGAGATGAGCTGTAGATTTTTTAGACCCCTATATGACATCATGTTAAAGAAAAAGACAACCTCTATTATTTTATATGCATTTTTACAGGATAAGCTATTTCATTATGACTGACTTGAACCGGAGTAATTCAACACTTGAAAAACGCAAATCCCACAGTTTACAAAGCTTGCAGTCATGGAACCATTTCTGGGGAATTTACTTATCACTGGAATATGGAATTCCTATGAATTTACTTATGAATTTCTAGGATTATATTAAGTGACAGGTATTTCTTTTGAAGCATCTTTCATTTGACTTAAGCTCCAAATTTTGCTTTCAGAGACATCTGCAGAGCTTCCACTGAAACCAGAATTGACAGAGACAGCTGAAAATAGTCTGATTTTGAAAGAGAGAGCATATATAGGCAAATTTCTCATTTAAATAATTAATCAAAGGCAGCACTTTCACAAAGTGCACTTAACTAGCTCAAATTACCCTTTACCCATTACCACTGGAAATTTATCTCACCTTGCATATATTGCAAGATCATCTTCTGAAGGGATATCTGAAAGATTGACTCCATACACATCTTTCGTTGACTGCACTACATTCTGGGGCATAAGAAAGATTCAGATTAAGAATAATATAACAACATCCAGAGAAAGATTGCTTTTAAGAAAGAACTTCCTTACAAACCAAAATATCATTTCAGAAGTGCAGACAAAACCAAACAGGTTTCTCACATCCACAGCAATCTTAGCTTACACATATCTTTTTAAGAAAATAATTTTTTAAAAATATTAATCAACAAATTTATTCAACAAGTAAAGAATTCTTGAAAGATATAATCAGCTAAAACAATATATTAAGAGAATAAATTATATTAATAGAACATAATGATGTAGTTATTAAATTCTGTTCTGTGTTGAAACTTAATATAGAAAAAATCATATTCGTTCAGAACGTTCTCCCACATTTGCTTTCACATTTCCTGCTGTCAAACTTCAGGTTGAACAAAACTATTTTTATTTTATACATTATGCAATCATGTCAGTCAACTCTAACAAGGAATCAATGCACATGCAATAGTTCACTGTGTCTAGTGATTCAATGCTAAACTGAGGGGGGGTTTCTGACAACACACATACGACTGTGAGTCAAATAGAAAGACAGTTTTCTTTTAGTTCAAAACAATTCAAAGTCAAAGAACTTCAGAAAGGTATGTCCTGACCAGAAGTGTAAATGCATTTTTTTAACTTCTCAGAGATGTGAACAGAAAGGAATTAGCTTTTTGAGTTCCCCAGATAATAAGAAATGGCATGAATTAACAAAGCAAATTACTACTAAAATGCAATGCATGAAAAGGTGCTAATAAATTGGAATATATTTCTTCATATCATTACTGAAAAGTCAGAATAGCTCACCCAATTTTTAAGCCATTGAAATTCAGTATTTCAAATCATACTTTGTGCTTACACACACCTTTCATTTAAGCATCTTAAAAGTCTAAAAAAGGTATCTTAGGTCTGAGTGCCGAAGTGTGTTCAAAACAGAGGCAAAAACTGATGTGAGATGAAATATGGAACAATAGGAATCAATAATAAAATTTCAACCTGGATTTTTGTTTAAAAAATCTAGAAAAAATCTGATTTGCTGGAGAACAGGTACCCTATTATTATTAACTCAATAATGGCTTAGGAATACTGGCTTAGGAATAAGACATTATTGCACTATTGAAGGCTGAAAATCCATTACATGAGAACACACAACCCTAGGCTAAAGATTGGATAGAATCAAAATTTGAATTGTGGCAACAACAACAACAACAAAAACAAACAAACAAAAAGAAGGCAGTGTAATTGTCTGTTGCCATTCAGGCACTCCATTTCATGGTAAGGTTATAAATACTCAATTTTCTTCAGAAGGGATAACATGCACAATCCTATAACCATTTAAATTAGCTGTGACTTTAAAAAAAAGCAACCCCACCAGACAACGTAAGTATTTTCCTTATATTTCTACAGTATACATTAGCATAATCTTTTGCTAAGACAGTTTCAATGGCATCCAAAATGGATATCTACAAGAAGGAATTTGAAGGACCATTACATGAACTAATAAAATAGATACTTCCATAATTCTTTATACAACTCAATATTTTCATTAAATTAGCACCCAAGGGATTCCAACAAAATGGGAGTTATGCTAGCAAAAAAAGATTAATAGCCCACAACTGAAAATATACATTCTTTCCACCTGACTGGGCAAATGTAATTTATTTCACTATTTTATTCACTGCCATTATCTGCAACCTTACTAGCAGTAATAGCATCCGACCTGTGCACATTATCATGCACATTTTTGAAGTTAGTTAATTTTTTTTAAATGCCAGACCACATAATTATGGGACAGCAATTTAAAAGTGTTCACATAAATCAGGTTGAAATTTAGACAGAATGAACATTAATTTAGAGTTAATTGACCTAAGCAAATGGCATTGTCCAAAACGAATTGCTTTGTAATTCTAAAAGGTGGTTCTCAGGACCTCAGGTTCATACTACATGTCTTTCCGGGGGTTTGCTCCAGATTAACTCCCATAGACTAAATGTTGATTAAGTAGGCAGATCAAGCACATTCCTGGAGAAAAGGAATCTTATTTGCATGCTCCAAGGCCACCTAGCAGACAATAAGCAGAGGTGCACTACTGCTCTGAATTAACACACTAATATGGGTGCCTTTTACATTATGGAATGACTCGAATACCTTTCAAATGCCATAGGTTTCTGACAGTAGTTTTCTTTTTGCTTAATGCTGTTTTTGTTTGTGTTTCACTGTTACATGACAAGAAGAACTGAAAAGGTTAACAAGCAGTTATGTTACAGTTATGCTAATACCTGCACAAAAAAAATTACACCGGAGACCTCTGTTACTAAATTTCTCAGTGTTTTTCTTCTGACTGTTTGATAATGTTTTTTTAAGGGAATGTGACTTTCAAGCCTTCTTGCCTAACACAGTAATTTCTTACCTCTGTGATTTTTGTATTGTCTCCTGCATCAGTCACCTTTACTGGAGTTGAACGCTGAGAAACAGCACCTTCATCTTCTTTATCTGTCCCAGAATCATCTTCAGAACTACTTGACACTGCTTCCTCGCTTGGGGGGGGAGGAGCACTAGCAGCTGTTTTGCGCTGCAGCACAGTTTCTTCTCTATTGTTTTTGTTCCTATTAGGAAAGGCAGTGTGTATTTATGAAATCAGCAGGATATTAGCAATGAATATTTAAAATTCCTTATCTCGGTTACAATCTTTCCAGGGAAATAAGTTTTAATCCCTGGGGCAACTTTTTGCTCATCTTCTAAAATCCCCGATTGATTTCCCTTCTTCAATCTCTTGTTATTCCAGAGCATTTAAAGAAAGCCCAAAGGATTCTGTCAGCCTTTCTCCACCAATTCTCTGATTCTTTACTTAAATTCCCCCCCACAACTGAATAAAAAAAAAGGAATAAAAATTAATTAAAACGTAACATCTTTGGGTTTGATCTTGGAAAAAGTTTCACTTGCCGGTTAATAACAATAGTGACTCCAATAGCTTCCTTAATCTTGGTTCCAAATCTTAATGGTAATGTCACTTTTTTTCCTTTGTTTTCCATACTCTCCCCTCAATTTAATTCTTTAATCAGTAACATTTCTTGATCCAGTATACATTTCTCACTCAAGAAATTCTAGTCAATAGAAAGAGGTGCCTTATTTATAAGAAGCCTTCAAGATACAGCGTCTCTATGTAAGTAGGCTAAGAGTGAATTTAGGTGTATGCATTCTGAAAGGTACACATTACTTCACCCATGAGAAATCATACCAGACTTATGTGCTCTGCATCCTCTCCTACTGGCCACAGAAGCATATTTACTTGCAATTTCCTCTCAGACACTGTCACAATCTTCAGGGAAGGCAGTTAATGAACAGACATTAGCTAATGAATAGTCAGCTTATAGACAAATCCCTGAAAATAGGGAAGGAACATCTCTCCCTTGCTGCAGTGACTGTCCCATGTATCACTGACACACAGTGTGTGACTTATTCTAAAGGAAGACAGCAGCATGCTAGAGGCTGTGAAAAGAGCACATAGACTGATGCAAATACTATTTGGACATGCAGGTCTAGTTGCTCTCACCAGCATCACTTGAGCCCTAGTGGAGCACACCATGACTGTTACAGATGCTGCCTCTTGAAGTGAAACTCACACAGCAGTTTATCCCTGTACAGAATTAGCCACACTTTATATGCTCCAGAAACACTTATAAACAAGTAGAAGAGTCCTTCCAAAGGTTCTAATCTAAGAGCATGCCCCACCCCCAAGGCCATGACCGTATCAGAAGAAATCTTAGAGCTGGAACAAATGCCTTGGGGAAAATAACACCATGGGTGATTTTGATTTCTGACTCAGTAGAACCTGACATCTCCTTGGACTGAAATTTACAGGAAGTTATGAAGAAATAAGTATTCTTCTTAGGGAAAATAAAGAGATTTTCCCCTACTTTTCTAGATGAGGTGAAGGTCACAAGAAAAGCAATCCTTTCTGAAAGCTGAGGAATGGAGCAAGTAGCCAAACACTGCTAAGAGCGTTATCCTCACCCCACTCCCAACACATATTCAGCCAAGATCTAAGCATCCTTGGGACCTGAATGCCTACAGACTAGAAGAGATCACCATATTTCCTGCAGAAATGTCTTAAATCAAAAAATGATGACAAATGAGCAAGGCAAAGTACCACCTTTTGCAAGGCTAAATATGGGTGAGGTGCAAGAGTGAAGCCATGTTTTACCCTATAACACAGTCAACGAAGGGGAAGCCTTATAAGTGATACGCAGGGAGTCCTGGAATGTGGCTTTGATGGAACAGATTCTCTGTTCACATCAATTCCTAAAATTCACAGTGAAGAGCTTGAATAAAAGTGACTGAGAAAATTACACAATGGTCAACTATTTAATGGACTACCTGGAGAAAAATTAGTCCAAAATCTGACATTCTATCATAGCAGAAGAACAAAGTTTATCCTCAAAATACTCATAAACACTCAAATTCTTCACAGAGATAAATTGTGTAACAGTTGAATGCTCTTCCTGTTTATTCCCGGGGAATCAGTAGCATAAAATGAGGTTGTACTGGTGATAGTGTACTCTCAACATTTATTGACAATGAGACCCTCAGGATCAGAGCACATGAGACAGACAAATGTTGTAGTGTTTAACAGAACAGAAAGTTTTCAGAGGAACTTATAATGTTGTCACAGCACAGTAACTACTGACAAAAGGTTTCCTTAATAGGAGCTACCAAAGAGAGAAAGAAATTCAGGAAGATTCTGCACAGCCCTTGTGGGACACAGCAGTGGAATAAATAGAATAACAAAGCAGGTCCACGATGCAAAAGCAGCTAAATGAAGCATTCATTTGTCCTGGCAAGTGCTGCTGGATTGTTTTATATAATTTTATCCATAAATATTTTAATAACGTATTTTATCAAAGGCTATGCTGAAATTGGCATTTATTGCTGTTTCAGAATATATGCACTATTTATGAAAAATTTATCATTTTTTAAAGACAACAAGAAAATATGCACTGCTGCCAACTCCAATAGAGAACAGAGCTGCCACTAGGATGAAGAGATGATCAAATTTTAATAACTTCTGTATATTATTGGTAAAATCTTCTCATGAATTTCACTTTGAGGAATGAGAGAAAACAAAATATTAAACAAGTTGAATTAAGAATTCCTAGTCACAAATAAAAATCTCAAATTAGATGTGATTTTCAAAGTACAATTCTGCAGTGTAACACAAATGAATTTTTTATTCCCCATGTAACATAGAATATGTTTCACAGACACACATGTAAGTGTTTATATATTTTCATTACAATTTCATTACTATTAAACCACAACAAAGTTTATGATTTCAGACTTACCCCAACACAGATTTTCCAGTTTCATCAGGTTTACGAACAGTAAATGGACTTGGATCAATTCCCACATTCTTAGGCATGAAATCTCTGCCAAAACAGAAAAGAAAAAGTGTTCATGAACAAAGTGCAACACATACAATTTTTAAATTTTCTGGAAGAACCACCTCTAACATCTATTTCTGAACTAAAAAAAAAAATCATCATAAAGAGACATTAAGTTATAACTTTATAATTTCAAGTTGATGTGTATATATAACCAAGGTTTTTAAAAAGCTTTCAGTTGCATTATTTAGTTCCATAAAACAGCTGCAAGTATCACCACTTGCCAAAGATGCTAAAGCATTGTGCTCCATTCCTGTGCTGAAGAAACCCGGTAACTCAGGGCTTTGTATATTGTTTTCAAAATGCTGCCAACACACAAATTGGGTCAAACAACTACATGAAACATAATCTGCCTAGAAGTCTTTAGCCAAACCATGATTCAGATTATGCTCAGAATATCCAGCTGACTGCTGCCAACAAAAAAAATCCCCAAAACATCTGACCAGCTGTGAGAACCAGATGAACTGAAGAAAACAACTGCAAAAAGAGAGCAGAACAATGAGAAAACACCTGTTTTGAAAGTAGCCTCTGTGATCTGAGTCAACAGAGAAAAGTTCATCTCTCAGCCATCAAGTGGCCAGACACCGGGCACTCCATAACGAAAAATAATTGGAAATCTAATTGCTATTTTAACTGACTTTATTTTTAGAGTAACATTTCCATGTAGCATTTTGATTTAGTTTCAAGAACTTTGCTAAATTTGAGATCACACTTATTTGACCAAATAAATCAAATGCATATTTAATTCACACCAAATCAACTTCCAGTCAAGGATTAAGAGCCACAGAACATCCCAATATACCGTGTAGAATTGGTCATTGCCAAGCAGAAGGTCTCATCAAAGCTGCTCAACTCATACGGCCTAAAAAACTCATTGTGGATATCAATTTCCTCTTCGTATTTGTGGAATTTCTTCACCGTCAACTTGCGTCTGTTTTCAGCACATGTCACTGAGGGGGAAAAAAATCTATTTACTAGCAATTACTGACTCCTGCAAAAAATGTAATCAAACAGTAGCCTGCTCTCCTATCCACCATGCCAGGTAATTTTTTTCTACATTCATATCCCATCTGAGGCAAGGAAATATGACATGAAGAAGATGCATTGCACATCTTTAATAAATATGCATTATCAACCACTGTAATTTGATTTCACTTCATGATGACAATTCCTAATAAAACATGCTCCACAGCACCACAGAGAAATAAGACACACTAGCTACACTGACAGAAAATAAGAGAGAAATAAGACACACTAGCTATAATTAGGAATAGGTACACCAGCACAGACTATAAATATATGCTAATAGACAAGTAAAAAAAAGAAAAAAAATAGTCAAGTGTGCCCTGGCTCATAAACACATGAAGGTCAAGTTTTAGCCACTTAGGTAGCTCTTCCAACCTGCAATTGAAAGATCATATCTCCTTGGAGGGGGGGAGGAGGCAGAGAAGTATTTAGAGACCATTATGGAAACACATTTTTTTCCAGATTTGGGATCTAAACCAGTTAAAGAGCATTTGTGACTAAAACTTCTTTTTCAAGATACTCTGCAAGGCAAGGAGCAAATATAGATCCTACCTTCATCAAAAGGAAGAGGTAAATGCTTTAGCACACCTGTGGTCCACCAGAAAGTATAGCTGTCCAGGGAAAACAGAAACACAACTGATAAGGAGACTGGATCTCGTATCCAGCCTATTCACTTTGAATATAACATTCACCCATCCATACAGTGTCACTTCAGCAAACATTGCTGAATTGGATGGAGGATTTCAACGGGCCCCTGTCCAACTACTTTGCTCTTAAATCAAGAAATTTAAACACATGAAATGCAACACAGGTATGGAGAGAAGAATGCTTTTGTTTCATTAAAACAGTATGTTTCAGGTGCCTACCTCTACACCACTGAAAATTAAAGTCTTAGTACATATGAAAAGTATTTATGTATTTCTTTTGTTTTGGTCGTTGAAGGGTGGGAGGAGTGGGGGGAAGGCATCCCCTCCCAGATGTTATTCAGATCCCAAAATATAGGATAAAGGCATGAAGAAGTGAAGGTCAGTGATAATAAGATTCGATGATTGTCAAAGCAGCTGATTTCTACACAAAGAAATGCATTTTGATGTAACAGCTGTCTTAAGTCTGAGTGTCATTGGCATATCTAACAACAAAATTCAAGCCCTGCTGGAAGCTTATTCAGGATTTCTGTAAAACAGCAAAGGAAGTCAAGCAACATTCATAAAACAAAGCATGTTTTATCCTTCGTTCATGTTTACACATTTTTATTGTCTCTTCTCAAATATACTTTAATTTCTTCTCTGATTTATTCAGATAGTTTCTTCTATTTCATTACATGGAATGAAAACACAATTGTCTTCATTGATTTTTATTTCAAATACATGCATATTCACAAAACTGTGAAGGTTGCAATCAGAGTATTAATGTGGTTATCTCCTACTCCTGTCAATGTAGCCATCTGCAGCAGACACAATGGGTGTATTCCCATGGCCAGTAATAGGCTTGTTAGTGGGATTTAGGAGATGATACAGGACAGGCAGGAAAACACACTTCAGTTCCAAGAACTGTGTATGTCCTAGACAGTAAGGAATGAGTTATGCCCAATGGTCCTGCTTCTCCTCAAAGTCCCATGCTAGTAAGCTATTTTCTCCAGTGCCTCCAGAAATGATGCAGACACACCCAGTTTTGTTGCCTGCATAAATGATAAGTAAACGGCAACACAAAGTCTCCTTTTCCATATTCACTGTCCTTTCACATGAATCATAAATCATATAGAAGTAAGATATGAACCTTATTAAATATTTTCCTCCTGATAAGGAGGCAACTACAATATAGGAAAAGCACAGATAGTCAAAGGAAGTTTCAATGATAGGAAACATCATCTTTCTCCTATATCCTTGATTTCATTATGAGTGTCATTTCTTTTGCTGCTGTTCCCAAGGAACCTAAAAGAGGCACTACACAGACAGGCAGGAAAAAGTTACACAAAGAATGTGTCCAAATGTTTGGTAAAAACAAAAAATTACTTAGAGGAGTTTTTTTCACGTATTTATTTCACCTAGTTATTACAGGAAGGTGTAATTTAGTCACATGATGAAACACCTTGATTGTATAATTGCTCAGAAGAAATTCTGGTTAGAATGAAAGAACTGTGGTTAGAAAAATAATTAACAAGTAAATGAAGAGTACCCACATTTCTTTTTAATATTCCACCTCATTTGAGAACAGTATGTTTGACAAATAAGAGAAGGCTGTTTTAACAGAATAACAGATGAAAGGGAGACTAGAACATTGGCACATTTGCAATATATCAGCTGAATTAATTTTAGACATACAATAATGTTCAGAACGAGTAGTCAAGAAAATTAACATTGCATTTTTAATGTGTGCCTGAAATAGCACTTGATTTTATGGCTCATATAAGCTACCTTTAAGAAAAGCCTCAGGAGACAATACAAGAGGACTGAAATTCAGGAAGAGCCGTATCATGTGCCGGCTGCTGCGACAGGTTAACAGAATAAGCAGACAACAGGGACTGATCACACTGGTTAAACACTTGCAGTTTTGCCCAGACAAAAATCTAAATGTAGATATTCAGATCTGCCACTTGTATTAAAGAGCTTTATGGCTCACAGAATGAATAAAGATAAAACCAGCCAAAATCCTAAGATTATTTCGTTGACAAGTTGAGTACTGTCCTTTTTGTTAAAATGGATTTTTTTAAAATGCACAGTATTCATAGTCTTCAAAGGAATAATTTCCCTCTGTGAAGCAATCAAATTACTTTAAAATTTTTAGACTTTATTACTTCTGTTTATCACCATGCAACTACAGTGGAATGCAATTGAAGAAAAATAGTCTTCAAAACAGGCTAGACATGCTGAAAGGAAGGTAGAAAATCATGGGTTTCTTGGTATGCACAGCTGCAGACTAAGTCCAGTACATAGAAAAATAAATATCCTTATCACATAATGTCAAATTCAACCATCAATAAATCTGACAATGAAGAATGCACCTATATATTGCTTAAGGAAACTGTAGTAACTGTACTTCAGTAAAACAGTGAAACATTTTACACTGAAGGATAGAATTTCATAAGAAATTAACCTTCTTTTTAAGTACAACAGGAAAATAAAATACTAAAGCAAATCCTTTGAAACACCTACATTCAGCATTTTTTGGTAATTTCTTGAAAGTGTTGTTTTAAGCTTTTGTATAAACATAAAAAAACGGTAAGCAAGTTTTTGACAGGCTTACCTCATTATTTGATTAGCAATGTGTATTTTTTAGAATTTATTAGAGCAATACTAAACAAAACAAAAAAAAACAGAACAGCAAAATACCTTTGCCTGGTCTGTGACAGACTGAGGGTGTTCTTGTGATGCAAATAAAAATCAGTGGGAAGTTCCCAGAGATGTGGCTTTCCTTCTGCAGGCTTGAACACTCCCAGAAAGAGATTGATAGAATCTTGCCTGTCCGCATCTGTTAGACAAGAGACACACTTTACACCAGGAGCAGTGCACAGCTCAAGCCCATTCAGACATTGCTTCTCTTTGCTCCTCAGGGACAGTGTCTGTGTCCTATGACTGCTGCAGGACCCTCTGGGCTTCAAGCAGCACCATGGAACTTCATTTACAGCAGACCTGCTACGCTGCAGGTCATGTGGGGCAGGTACCAATGCTGCATCTTCCCTTGGCTCTTGGC
The DNA here is from genome assembly GCA_008694505.1 of Cyanoderma ruficeps. Lineage (NCBI taxonomy): Eukaryota > Metazoa > Chordata > Aves > Passeriformes > Timaliidae > Cyanoderma > Cyanoderma ruficeps. The sequence continues at coordinate 12,688,041 of VZDJ01000141.1, read as the reverse complement.
TCTTGGCTCTTGCATCTTCTCCTGAGGGAGACCTCAGGAGCCCAGGCTTGGCAGAAGTCAGACCTCACACTGCAACTCTGTCTGCCATGTGTGTGCATGAAGCACATGCATGGATTAAGGCATATTTCAGGAAATCTGACATACCTTAGTGAATTCACTGCAGCCTAAATAACTGGAAAATTACTTAATGGAATTAAACAATATCCATACCACACAAGTTTCCAATAAAACATAGAAATGAAGAGCTCTTTGGGATTTTCTTGCCAATACGTAGTAAAATGATTAGATTTCACAAACACCTTTTAGTAATTTGGTCTTGTTTCCTGTTGGTTTAAATAATCAATTTAGCTTGTCACACTTTAAGCTCCACCAAATTATTACTCGATACCTGTCTTACTTTTTCTCATCTGTACAACTTAATTAGTAGTAATTATCCTAAGAGTGTTGAGGTTAGCACAGGAAAATATTTTCTTATCAGGGTAGATTATTTTTAGACTCATGTATTTTGAATGATAGACAAGTAGTACATGTGTGGCTAAGAGATTTATTTAGGAGGCAGTGATAGAAGGCCTGTTTTAACCCTGCTCTGAATCTTATCTACTGCATGACTCCAAGTGAATCACTAACATTTTCACTTTAATTCAGATTAATTAATTAATAAAATACACAACCATTAAAAAAGTTTCTTGCATCAGAAACACAAGGAAATTCTATTTCATGAACTAGCTAGCCCTCAGATTTTTATTTGCATTTTAAAGGATATATCATGGATAGCAACAATAAAAAATGCAGTACAGCAAATCACCATCTTGTTCTAAAACTGTTTCCTTTTTCTCTCCTTTCTTAGAAAACTTAAAGAACAAAAGGATCTCTCTCAATATGCCTCATTAACAAGCTAGTTGTTGCCATCTGAACAGGCAGCGTTGGACAGTGTATCTTTAAATTTCATAGAAACAAATATTTTAAAACTCAATACAAAAATTGCAAGAAAGTAAATATTACACTGAATGCTACATTTTAACAGTGTCATCTTCAAACACAAGGAATGCATACAGCCCCCAAAACACATGCCCCAAATAGGACCAAATACCAAAATTGCAAGTAAACTGGGGGAAGTGTGCAGCACCTTTAAGAAAATTTCATTCAAAGACAGTATTGACTTCAGTAAAGACTAATGTGTGTTTGTGTACTTTCCCACAAGTTCATTGAGATGACAAGATGGAAATAAATTTTATTTATTTCTAAATTTTTCCTTCTTTTTGTAACATTTTTTTAGAACAAATTCTTTTATTACTAGAAGGCATGCACATCATGACTATCCTTGCAAGAAGACCACAACCCCAAATGTGGACGAAGAACTTTGCTCAGGCTTCTACCCAACCATTTCAGTGGCTGGCATAAAAATTAACATCTCAGAGATTTATTCCATCCTCTGTGTCACAGTACAGGTGACACTGCCAGTGTGCTCATAAGAATTGAAGAATTGCCTTTGGCTCACAAGAATTGATGAAGCTAGACTTTATTGCCAATGCAAACAATAAGAGACCACATCACTGAAATAAACAAGTTCTCCATTTCCCATTTAGTTTGGACAAATATGATACACAACTTATGTGATTTACATTCAGAAAAGCTGATCTGAATGGCGGGTTCTCAACATTGTTATATGCACAAAAGCAATAATTTCAGTCAAAGAAATCAGAGATTACTGAAGTATTTCTAGCCATTGTCCAACTCACTGTTTTAAAGTTCACAGTCTCTAACTAATCACAGTCTACTAGGACAAAGAGAAAAAAGGTACTTCCACCCCTGGCTATGCAACCTTTGTGCAAAAGAGCAATAGAGGACTGACACAATATTTATAACAAGGTCACACTCAGTGTTTGCCCTTCTGACATGTCTTAGGCTGTCCTTTGATCATTCTTTTAGATCTTTTGCAAGACTTCTAAACCCACCACACTTTTTTTTTGTTTGTTATTTTGCATAGAATAAGGCTCAGCATTTTTCAAAGAAATTTTCTGTTAGCAGGGTTGCCCAGAAGAAAGTAGAACACCCAGTGTTCAACTAATAAGTGATATGAGCTAGTGAAGGAGTACGTTAATATTTTACAGCTTATTTAACTGAAAAAAATTGCTTATTTACTGGTTTTTGAATTTAATTTTGTCTTTTCTACCACAGATTTAACAGTTTGTAGCTCCTATTTACACAAAACAATTACACGCATTACAGCTTGCTTTGTTTTGTGCTCTCAGAAACATCACAAGAAATACCCCACATGAAGCCTTATACTCATGTTTAGATTTACCAGTTTCCTTATATTTGCTGAAGACATTCCGTCCAACATTTTAAAACTCTGTAAAACCTATCTGCTTTTCTATTGATCTATAAATGTCACTGACAGACGCAGTGCTACATGTGTGCATTTTCTAAATAGAGGGCTGCATGCTACAACATAGGATAAATAAATATATCATCAAACCAGAATACCCATTTGAGATGTTACTGAATTATTTTGAAATTATAGTATAGAGGAACTCGGTCACAGTGTAGATTATTGAAACATTATGAGTAAGATCTTCTGTAAACAATGGCTTGAAAGAAAGCACTTAAATTTACCTGAGAAAGCATTACTATAGTATCTTGAGAGTGTTTGCATAATATCTTTGGAATGCTGAGTCCACGGAGCAATCTTTCTGTATGTTTTTACTCTGTGGACAAGCTGAGAGCCTCCATACTGCAGAGAAAGCGTGTCCCCATGATCTTCATATAATTCTTCAAATAATCTGAAGGAAAAACGTGTCATCTGTCAAACTTCTGAATATGATTTTTTAAGAGAAAATACAATAAAGTCTTTCTGCTAATGCAATACAATTTCTTCTCCTTTATTCAGATAAATATGTGGAAATTTTATTCCGACATAATAATTACTAAGAAGGTTTAGACTTACAAGATTTTCATTACTTTTTAATATAAAATAAGAGGTTCACACAAACACAGTATGCAGTTCTGCAGATTCAGGAAGAAAATGAACATGTCCTACTACTTAATGGGGAGAAAACAAACAATACATCTTCACTAACCAAGGTATGTTTAATACACTAAAAGGGACAGAACATATCAGTATCTCAAGGCTACATTTTCTGTTAAGTGCACCAGGAATGAAGTTAGCATAACCTTCCAAAAATTTCTGCAGTTACAATAATGATGGCACAAAGGTACATAATGAATAAACATGACTTGTAAGAAAAGCGCATGGCACTCAGGTAACATTTGCTGGAGCTGTAAAATCTTGATGTAAGCAGAAAGCAAAAAGAATTGGCTAAGAATTGACTTGAACAAGGAGAGCTGGCTAAAAAACAAAGAAGTCCTCTGGCATCAAGAAGTTGACGCTATCCAAACTGGGAGAGCAAAAATTAAACCAGCTTCCTATCAATGACAAAAACAAGACAACCATCTCAGAAAAAGAGGCTATCTTCAGGAGATGGTGCACAGTCTAAAAGATAAGAGACTGAAAAGTGCTTATCAGAAATGGAGACTATGGCCTTGCTTAAGCAAGACGATGACAAGGAAAATATTTTGCTAAAAAAGACTGGAAGTTTAATTAAAAGGCAAAAGACCCCAAACCAGAACAAAACAAGCCCAAACCTCTCCCCAAAACTAAAAAGCAAACCCAAGCACTAATGTGGGAATGTGTTTCACATCAGTAGAGGAAGACAAAGTAACTCAGGCTTCTACATGTAATGCCTGCAGAGGAAAGAAGTCCTTGAGGAGTGAAAAGGAAGACAGAAACAAATGACAAAATAAAATTAAAAAAAAAAGGCATCAAAACAAGACAACAAAAACATTCCCTTAATAAAATTTCCAACAAAAGGGAGAGTATTGCATATGTAACCTAGCAACCATCTGACTGAAGTTCACCTGGAAAGGATCTAGATGAAGAACATTTATCTGAGCAGTAAATCAATTTCTGTAAAAACTAAATAGCTGTCCAGCAAATCTTCTGTCCAAGGTCAAGTACAATAAGATCAATTAGGAGAAAACATCTGCTAAGTAACTTTAAAAAAACAAAAGAAAAGCCCCAAAACAACAGACAAAAAACCCCCAAAGAAATAACCCCAAACCCACTTGCCTCTACACAAATTGTTCAGAGATCATACACCATGTATGAGAATCTCATTTGTTTCTTTGGGTTTGGTAGGTTGGATTGGTTTTGTTTGGCCAGTAGCCCCAAGAGGCTGCATAGCAACTGGTATTGGCAGCAGGAATTATTTATTCCCAGAGGTAAATGTGCAGCTCCCAGCAGCTGGGACACGGTGGATGAGAGGCACTGCTAGCACACCCAGGAAGCCACCAGTGGGTGCTCTCCCTGGCCACCAGGCAGAGGCCAGCACCCACCACCTGCACAGTGAGCCAACACGATGCAGGTGAGGTTGTTTCACCAGCACATACCAGCTCCAGGCACCAGGCAAGTGCTGGAAACTAATGGGGAAAAAGAGGAGGAGCTGAATTTATATCTCAAGTGAAGGGGACTGAAGCCCAGCTACTTGTGGCTTCTGAATACAAGTTAGGTCTCCATGCTCTAAAACTATCAAACCACTAGCTAAAATCAGCAATGAAGCTGTAAGTTTCACAGTCACAACAACAGCTTAAAGGAATAAAAAACCAACACTTTAAAGACTCCTACATTAATTTCTGAAGCATGTGTACAAGTTAAGCAGCTTAGTTCACCCTGACTCTCAAAGCATTTCAATACAAATGCTGGGTTTTCATAAGGGATTTGAGGATGCTTGTATTCACACTTGATCTAAAAGAACAATTTGACTGAAAAAGGTCAATAAATCAAAATCTTCCCAAAGAAAAAAGTAGGAAATAGCAAGGTAAGATGTACTTCTATACAATTATCAGTTTGGCATTCACGAAAGCATGTATTTATTTCAGTTTTTACTCTCAGTCAGCATTTTGCCTCAAGCAATTGAAACAAGTGTAAAAGACTGAGACAGAGGTTTTCTTAAATTTATTTCAAAGGAAAACACGTCTCTTTAAGTTTAGGCATATAAATAGAATGAAGTCAAGCAGTTATATCGTAAGACTAACATACCTTTCCATAAGATGGAACTTTCAGTGTAATGGGATTTTCTCAAGATTTCAAGTATGAAAGATGTTTTAAACTTGGATGAATAATCATTCCAGTAGAAATAACTGTATGCTTCCTCTACATGGGCATAATTATCCATAATCTCTTAACTCAAAATTAAAAATTAAAACCACAACGCCCTCTATCAATCTATCTTACCTTACAGCATCTGTATCAAATTGTAAATTTGGTTTATCAATCAATCCCAATGAATACAACTGGTAGGCCAAAGCACATTTCCCCACCATAAACTGGGCTGTGTTAGTGCGATCTAAACAGTCCACGCAGTTGGTTCGGAGGACTCCAGTCTGGTAAAGCAATCCAAATAAAAGATTTACCATAATGAACAAATTATTACAGTCATGATTATTACTTTTTTACTACTAGTTAAGTCTTATCAAGTCTCAAATTATGTCTTCACAAAAATTGGAGGAAAGACATTTCTAATAAAAGTTCAAAAGCAATTCATCCCTAGCAAGCTACATCAGACTGCTGACATGCCTGTTCTCAAAATATTCTTGCTTTTATCATCACATCAAATGGATGTTTCTTCAACTCACAAACAGCCTTGAAGAAGTCACAACTTGGATGTGACTCACAAGGTGTCTAATCAGAGATGAACTGTGATCTGAATGCTTACATGTATGTCACCGGTGACTCTCAAATTATTAAAGATAAAACAATCACTTTCCTACTACAGGTAAACCTGTAAGACTAACATAAAAAACCTAATGAGGGTTGGTTTTTTTTAAAAGAGATCAAATTCTATCTGCTCTGCTGTTTATCTGCCCTCCACAAACATATCCCAGTGATCTGCTAATACAGGAATGGTCACATGCTCTCTAACTTACAAGAAATACAAAATTGTGAATGGCAAGATCACATGACCACCGCAGGCCTTGGCAAGCTTTAACTCTTTCCTGCCAGGAGATGGGACTTCCAAAACACTGGCTCTTCCCAGAGTAAAAACAAACAAAGTGATTAAGCATAGAAAAGACTTAGTTGTATAACAGTCAAATAAAGACAGTGAGAAAAAAATTAATTAGAAAAAAAAAATAAAAAGCTTGCCTGCTGGCTGGACTTTCTTGTTTGAGCTATAAAAACAAACTCCATTAATAGATTGTCCTTTAAATCATAGAAAATATGCATTTAGAGAGATAATTTGTAGATTTTTGAGCAAAGATGTTTGTAATAAAAGGTACAGTCCCATAAAATGCCTGAAAAAAAAAAAAAAAAGAAACTCCTGCACCAGTAAAAAAGTAAGAAAACATCTCTGTTCCTTAAAATGAGAAATCCTTTACCTTGAAGCTGCTTATCTTTAAAAGGTGACACCCTAAATGCCCGAGTTCCACAACCCATAAGCAGCTTGAGAAACTGCTAATGAAAAGAGACCACATAAAAGCAGGTTTTCCCCAGGCAGCTATTTTTGTGAAAGTTCCAACCCACAAGAGAACTTTTCTAAGTTGTCAGTGAGAGAATTCCATAATAAACAAGAGACTCCTCTCCTGAAGAATAAACAGAAGACTATATTTAAATAGTGAAACTGGCTGAATGTCACAAGTTTTGTCTCTATGTTGTTTGTAGAAAAGTGAACACTTGTAAGAGGAGGAGAAGAGTTTTAAAAGTTTCATTTTTCCTTTTCCTTACTGTGTGTTAATAAACTATCTGTTTACTTTAAAGTTAAGCCTGTTTCGAGTTTTTCTCCCAAAATCCTATCTCCCATATGACAAGCAAAATTCAGTGAACATAAAACTGCCACACAAGTCAAAGAACTAATGCTTCTTAAGAACATGCCCTGTGTTCAGAGTATATAACCATAACATTCGCGTACAAATTTGATACTGTATGGTTTGCAGTTTAGCCAGTATTTTTCCAACCTTAAAGGAAGACATCTTTCTAGTTTTATTTTAGTGCTGGAAACTGTAACAACATATAGAATATTCAGAACTGGTGAAAATGTCAGTAACCCATGTTCATGTGTATGAATACGTTACCAGGGTTAAGTATGTGCTTATTCCTCACTTCTTCTGTGTAACATTTTATGACACAGTTTGCTAAAATGCTGATGGTCTAACTTTCACTGCACTGGTAACATTACAGACTAAACAGTAATGGAAAATAGTCCAGAAAAGATACAATCCCAACACCATAAGGTTTTGGGGTACCATGCAAAAACTTAAGGCCCTAATTCCCAATTAGATTTCTAGGAAGGACAGCCATAATAATGTGTACTATAAATATTCATTTAAGAGCAGTCTGTGAGCCACCAATCAGCTATTTAAGTGAAATGATTCACTGTTCTTTGGGAGTGCTGACCTATATCACTATAACTATGAACTAAAAAAATTATATTTTAGTACCTGCACACGACCAGTGGAAGCAACACAACCTCCCAGTTCATTCCACCTGAAAAAGAAACAAAACAGAATGACTTTCAAATTGTCTCATAAAATAACAGATCCTATCATGTATTGATCTACTCAGTGATAAATAGTTACTTCTCGATTTTCAGGTACTTGAGAGACTTCATCTGCAGCAGTCTAAGCAAATACAATTTCTGTTTTTGTAAAAAAGTTTTAAATTTTCTATTTATAAAACCATATAATCTACTGGTTAACGACAGACAGTAATATTTTGATGACAGTTTTCTTATTAGTATGCCTCAAAAGAAGTCACTCAGTAGTTTCCAAATAAGTAGGTCTTAAAATAAGAAATAATTTAATAACATAGAAATTCCAAACAGCTTTCTAAGGAATAGGTACTATTCATTATGCATCGAATAAATTATAGGTACTTTTCATCTGGACGCAAGATACTGCAGTAGGAATCAGGTCGATTTACAAAAAATCCAGTCTTCTTTACTACATTTTCTGCAATCACATTCAGTCTGTCAAGGACATTGCAAAGTTTGCTGAGGAGAGGGAAAGAAAAAAAAAAAAACAGTCAGGATAGATACATAAATACTAAAAAAAAAAATCACTACTTGAAAAGCTTTTCTATAACAAAAAAAAGCAGCTCCATATCACAGCTTTATTCATCCAACAGTAATTATGTCTATAATTTTCTTAGATTATACAGGAGAGAGAGACCGACTGTATCTGAGTAATTTTGCTTCTTTTTGATAAAAAATATTAGATAAAATAGAAGCAGAAGACATAAAACAACTAAAACTCCTTGATTTATCACACTGATTTTTCTCAACCAAACTTTCTGTGATTCAAAAATATGAATGAGGCAGAAAATGATGTATGATTATGCTGAATCACATTCCCTTGTTTTGTTCAGTAACATTTGCTTCCATATGTGCATCGCAGCTACAAGCACAGGTACAGAAAAGACTTTTTCTACCTTTTAGTGTATTTGGCCATATCCCAGGGTATATATATAATTGCATGCTCTGGGGGTAAGAACTGGTTGAGATATGTCACAGCAGCAACAAGTTCTTCACTGAGAATCCTTTCATGCTTTCTTTTTTCACGTTCCTTTAGCAAAAAGAAAAGGAATGTAACATCACCATTTTCATTAACAAATACATATAACCCATACACATTCGTACATACCCGTATGCATACACAATGGAAATCAAAAGTGGAAGCTGTAACAACAGCAGGCATTTCTTTATAAATAGTACAATTAAATTCAGAAGAGAAAAGAGAAAAATCTGAATATTCTAGGTTTTTAACAACCTATTTGAATTGTAAAAGTCACCTGTTTTAACTGGGCATAATCATTGCCTGAAAAATGGAATTCCATAAGTGTAAAGCAGACCACACAAAAATAAAAAAGGCAATATAGATGAAATTGAGAACCATAAAAGAGAAGCAAAAACACAGGCAGAAAGGGAAGCATCCCATTCAGTTGTGGAATATAGGAGGACAAAGGGAAATTCCTGTCCATTACTGGCAAGAGATGGGGAGCAACAGCTCCCATCTCCCACTCTTGCAATAATTTTTAAAAATTAGAACTGTGTTGTCATTGCCTGAATATAATATATGTTTTCACAGAACCATGGAATTTTGGGTTAGAAGAGATCTGTATGTCATCTAGTTCCAACATTGCTTTGAATGGAACCATACTATTTCAGTAGTTTTTAGCATTAAATTAAATTTAGTGATTAATTTATTTGGACTTAGATCTAATGGGTAATAGCAAAAACCTGAAAAAATAGTGAAAGGTTACTGTAAGAAATCTCTAAACATGGGAAATTTTGTTTTTGAAGGGCTGTAGTGGAAGCAGAGTACTGTGCTATATCCTGTATTATGAGATTTATGAAGAAAATATTCCACTTGTAAGCTAATATTAGTTTTAGAACATAACAAAATTACACAGCAACTCTACAGAAAGAAGCATAATATTAAAAATCAAACATATAGAACATATTCAAAATATTGTACCTTCACAAGATTCAGTATAATAATGGGAGAGCCAAATCTCTGAAGCATTTGGTCAAAGTGAAGAGCAGCAACGTGTGCATAAGGATCTGCTTGGTCCACTGAAACAAACATAAATTGAAGATGACAATAAGTGAGCTGTAGAACTTTCCTTTAACAGTACTCCTCACAAAAGATGCATTAACTCTCTGGTAGTAATGACACAGTTAAGTACTCTCCCCTCTTTTCATGTAAAGCTGTTAAAAAATATTCCCTTTGTGGAATTGTAGGCAACTTCTTAAATTTTCATGAAATGCTTATAAAGAACAATTATTCTGGCCCCATTATCTCAGTCCAGACATTTTCCACCATTTTCAACAGGTTTAATGTTTTATCCACAATACTAAGATAAATGTAGCTAACTTTGCACACAAAGTAATACAAAGAAAGCTCACATCTTCAAATGGAAACTCTTCCTATTTAATTTCTGAATGTGAAGTCTAAGATGGAGATTTTTTCCTGAAATTTTTACTTTAGATTATGGCTTCACAAAGCACAATTGAATATGCAATCTCTTCATGTTTGCAAATTCAGTTTTCACTTATTCTCTCCTTTAGGACACAGCACTAACCATAATCTATCACAAAGAATAATTTGTACACACGTGTTATGGGTGGCTTAGGCATCATAGTTGAAATATCTTGAGACCAGTACAGAGGGACAGACCCTCGAACCTGAACATAGGAAGAATAACTCCCCGCAGAAAATGACATAACTGAAGCATCATAAAGTATTTGTTCAGTTTCCACTTCATTAGCAACATCTCCCTAAACCAAACAGAAATACACATATGATGTAGACATGACACTCAAAGCTGCATGCACTACAGAGAATTGATCATTACAAACAGAGCACAATTAACTGTGAGACACTAAACCGCAGTAGTGAGAACAACACTGAAGGTTAAATTGTCATTTGTCCCTAATGTATGTTACCATATTTTTTTTTTCCCTGCAGTTTGGGAAAAACATTATCTCTAAGTAAAAAAACCAAAACAAGTGCAAATTTAGAAGTATTGAATTTATTATTTTAGGAACAACTTTATTATGCAAACAAAAAATTTAATGATACCTGCAATAGCATCATCTAATAGCATAATTTATAGCCAAACCCTTAACAACCCTCTAAACCATTTCAGCTTTTCAGTCAGTCAAGCTCAAGCTTTCATACTGGGGAGGAGCAGGAGGAAACAACTTCTAAAATCATATTTGATTTACCTCACAGTTTGCTCCTCGTTTCAGAAAACGTGTTCCAGCAAATTTGCTTGACCTTCTGGCTATCAGAGTGACATATATAGGGCGCCCATATATTAACAGCTCTTGAAAGAGAAGTTAAGGTTTTCATGTCACATGCAAATTTTGGTTCACTTACTTTATACAGAAGTAAAAGTAAGTTAAAGCAAAAGTAAGTTCTAAAAAAGGTGTATGAAACCGATATATCTGATTTACTAAAATCACGTTAACAGTGATGAGTATCACTTCCCAACTTATTTTGCAGCTGGAAGACAACATTGCCCATTCCAACAATCAGTTTTAGGAACTTTGGAAAGTGAATCTACACTGTAACACAACACCCGCTTTTCAGAACCTACACAAGAGAAGCAGCAGCATTTCTATTTTATCAAATGACAATGGAGGCGAAGTAGATACAAGATACACCTTGCACTGCAAATGCTGATTTTGTGAATACTGGGATTAAAACTTGAAGGCTTCATTTTCAGATGAAGTATATTAGTCACCCTCTAATTATTCATTTGGAAAAATAGATAAATTTGCAACCACTTAAGTACAACAATTGAAAGCCAGAGGCAAACAGGCTACAGATGCAGTGGTGGCTTTTTATATAGTATTTTTCTATTTTACTAAAACCAAACAGAATCAGACCCTAGTGTGACTACCACTGCTTCCTCAGTGTAAGGGAGGCACAAGGAAGAGTTAAGAAGACATTTGCTCACACACTAAGTAGCTGCAGGCATAATGCTGGTGGTCAGATCCACCTTTGATTAAGTAAGACCACAAATGAAATAATGGTATATAAAAACAGATCTAGCTTTTTGTCTGGGGACTAAGCCAATGACCAATAGTCTTACAATCATAAAAAAGAAAAATCAAATTTCACAGACACCACTAATGTTAATATCATAATTGTATTTGCTTCCCCACAAATTTTAAGCTAACACAATAGTGTTGGTGAATAAAACAGAGTGTCCTTGTAATACACTAAATTTTTAACGCATGACATTTCTTTGGACTGTGGTATGCATTTGGACTTCTGCTCCTCCTGCTACAATATACATAGATCCATTTTACCATTTAAAATAGCATATAGTCAAGAAAAGACACTTCCACATGTCCTAGTGCTCTACACACAGCAGGGCTGAAGTTGTATCATCATCTTCAACAGAGAGTAAATACAAGGATTTCTGCAAATCTGTTACTAAAAAATGTTTTAGAGAAGATTAGTAGGACAACATTTCTATGCCAGTGTCATGGTTTAAACACAGCTGAAACCAGATCAGTCAGCAATTCAGTTCTGCTTAGCTTTTCTCCCTTTCCTCAAACATCTGTGAAAGAATACAGCTGAGCCTAAAAATCCTCTCAAGTTCTTTATTACTAAACCCCATGCTTATAAACAGAGCCTCACCGAAAATCTAGTCTACCTCTGTTAGGACCTTCTTACAATAACTATATTTCTTACTTAGAAAGTAATGAAAACAAAAGCCAAACAAAAAGTAAAAAAATTGAATGCTATTTATATGACAAAGAAATAATTCAGTGTTCAAACTGGGTTTTTTCAAAACTGATAAACCAAAATTCATTACAACAGTAGAAGGATACTTGATTGCCCACAGAATCCATGAATAATATACAGCAGCCAGTCACGATGAACAGCACCCCTTACTGCTTCCAGAAGCTTGGCATTCCACACGTACTTTTCGTAAGGCTTACTGCAAATCCCAAATACACCTAGGAAGTTGTTACAATGAAAATGCATTAGTAATTAAGAAACAAACTCACCTGGTTTAAAATCCAGGACGCTGGATTTTTGTTTTGATTTTCCCTTGACTGCAACTCAGTGTTACCATTTACTCACATCCTTGAGGTTTGCTGAACACAGATAATTTCAGGCACATGCTGAAGTCCAGTGTTTGTGAGGATTTGCAGTTTTTCTATAGTTGCCAATCACTGTTATGACTTGAGTGCCTTCATGCAGAAGTTACTGATGTTCTTCAGTACTGAAAAGGGATCTCTACATAGTAGTATCAAGGGATTTGATAACAAGGGAAATAAAGTTGTGAATTCCAGTTAGGGCAAAAATGCTCTTACTGGAGTACTTTATAAGCTTCTCATTTCTGGGTCACTTCTAATTACCTACTAGGTTCTGGAAGATCATGCACATCAATCCTTTTTCACACAATTCAACACGGTTTTCCTAATTTGCACTAACACCAAGAAACTGAGCTATTGTAGACCTGCAAATTAAAATTCTGTTTCTGATATATCTGGAATCAGAGTATTTTTTTGTTTCAAATATCAGGACCAAGATGACAACTGTCACTGAAAGGTGGCAGAGCAAATTGAATGAATCTGAAACTTAAAAGAGAATAAAGAGGACAAGAATTCTATTACCTATATTTTTTCACACTTTTTTCAAATGAAGTTTCTGACAGGATGAATTATATTGTAGCAGTATGAATGCCAATTACAGAAGACAACTACAGCAGTCAAACGTTCCACTGGAGGAAAAAGGAGTTCTTCTTACAGACTGCAGGTGAAAATGCAGCTGTTGAACAAACTATTGCTACCTAGACCCAACTTACTGTTAGCCCAAGGAAAATTGATGTAACCAAAATACTTTCATGAAGGAGCTCAGACAGTCAGCAGAAGCTGGTCACAAGCACTTAGCCAGCAATTTTTCCTCTTTCTTCCTACTAGCAGCTTTACTTCAGTGAGAATTAATTCTTAAATGACGGGTGGCTATTTGTTACGCATGTTCTATGAAAAGACAGGTGACTAACACACACTGCTGATGGGGTCAAGGTTAGGGCATCTTCATTTCTTACTGTTTTTACAAAGACATAGAAGAGATGGTGCCTTTGTAAGGATTCCTGACAGATCCTCCAGATTAGAGTCTTTGCAGAAGAGGAATTATTGCTCTCTGCATTCTTTATGGTCCTTTCTGATATTGAAGTATTTGATAACGAGTTGGTGGTATCTTGATATATATGACCATGTTACTAGTATCTTTTTCGTGGGGGCATAGGGGTTTCATTCAATAGAATAACATCCAATATTAACATTTTCAGGAGAAACTTTGTGTGTGTGTGTGTGTGCACAAAGAAAAAGGGAGAGAAAATAATTTTTCTCTCTGGCTGCTCATCTTTATACTCTTATGAATATGTTAGATCCAAACTGAAGGCTGAAGTTTCTGACCAAAATCAGTAATTTTTCTTATATTTCTTGACAGGCGTTACTACAGTAAGATGATGTTAACTTCATACAGTTCCTCTGTTAGTATTCTCCAATATAAAACAAAAAAAAATGTATTGGTACTTAATCAGTTAATACTTCCCACTCTCCTTGTAACTCATTCCTGTTGGAAGACTCAGAAGTCAATTGAGTAATCAATTGCTGAAAAATGTCAGCATGCTCAGTCATCTTCCCCGGTTACAATGTAACTTAAAACAATGACTACACACCTCGAGAAATGGCATTGTTCAAATTGAAATATACTTGGCATTTTACAAAAGCTTTCTTTAATTCACAATTGTTAAGACACTACTGACCAGAAGACATGAATGTTTCTCAAAAGTAAACCTAAGTGGAACATATTTTAAAGGCACTCATGACCAACAACATCAGTTTAATTAGATGTGTTTTCTTACCACTTCCCCCCTGCGTTGAAAGTCCTTCATCTTCAAATATATCAAAACTCTCTTGTTGGGTCTGGGTTGTTTCAGTTTTTAATGTCTCAAGTGGCATTCTCAGGACAGTAAGATTATACTGAAGGGAGTGAGATAGATCATAGCTGTAACTGATAGACAGTTAACATTTATTAATAATTGTAAGTGCAGAGGAATTTTCTGAAAGCCCTTACTTTCCATCTGTACTAATATTTAACACAGTACTATTTTATAGAAAAGACTTCTGAACAAGATACACAGATTCTGATACTATAATGGCAAATGATATAAATGATTTCCAAAAGAGGATTTACAAACACAGAAACTGTTTACAGTTTACAAAGACTGAAAATGTGTTTATATTTTTCTTATAATTGAAACCTAAACATATCTTTTTAACAAAGCATATCAAGAAACTTAATTCACCATATCCTAAGAAGCATTCCAGAAGTTTTAAAAAAGCTATTCCATCAGAAATACCTATATACATTGACAACCTCATTTTTCTGAGATTTAAGTGCTTCTACGTTCTAACTGCTACCTGAACTCAAAACAGCCAAAAAAACCCTGGTACACAATAATTGTATCTGTCCCAAAATTTATGATTGCAGCACAAATGCATATTAAGGCAATGGCTGCTGAATAAAGAAAAGGGCTTTTTTATTGGTTCCATAAGTTACAAATTTTCCACCTCCTGTCTATTTTACTAACAGTCTATACTAATTGCTAAATTTTTAAGCTACTAGCCTTTTTCCAAAGGAGAAACCAAATGGACATTACACTTAAATCACAAATACTCATATATTTCCATTTTAGTCCAAAACAGCATCAGTGACTACTGGTCCTCATGTAAGTTCTAGATATTCATTAATGATCTAAAAAATCATTTAAACATTAGACATTTAGATTTATCACTAATGATAACAAAGTGTAACCCATGCACACACGTATTTCCATAATAATGTCCTGACCCATCTGTAAGGGGAAAAAATGTCTGTAACATGCTCTGTTTGCATATAACAGAACCTTGAAACAGTATCCCAGTAAAAGACATGTTCAGGTTGTTGCCCCACTCTCTCCTTAGACCAAATGTTTTCTTATAACTGATTTTTAATTTTCTTCAGGATTTATATAAAAATCCTGTAGAAAAGTGTGCTATGCTTTCAGCCAAGAACAATTGAAATGAAGCTGACAAATTAAAAAGTTTCTAAACTATACAAAAGGATATTACTATCATGCTATGCTTCTCCTTCTGAAAGTGAAAATCAGGCTAAATATGCAGTTAAAACACAGAGCACAAAAACATTTTATAAAAACAATTCTTTTAATGAAAAATAAAGCATAAACAGTAAATTATCTGGCAGTAGGAAAGTTTTCATTTATGCCACACAGGATTTGTGCCAAATAGATACTTTTGTATAAGTCATTTGCTTACTCATTTTTTCTGTACAAGAAATTTTAAATATGTAGTTTATCTTAATTCTACAGTTTCAGCTTGGAGAAAAGAAGTCTTTGGGAAGACCTCTCTATGCCCTTCCAGTACTTTAAAGGAGCTTACAAAAAAGGAGAGAGAGCAACTTTCTACATGGGCAGATGTTGATTAGACAAGGTGGAATAGTTTTAAACTATAACTGGAGAGATTTAGGAGGAAATTCTGTAGTGTGAGTACAGTACAGATGATTTGTAAGGTCCCTTCCAGCCCAAACCATTCTATGATTCATTTATGATAAGCATGTTTATTAGAGTCACATAAGAATCTTCTCCTTTCCTACCTATGTAAGATCATAGAAATGGTACAAATTTGTCATCTCCAAGCAAAGGAGGTAGTGGGGGGGAAGTCGTATAATATTAGGGCTGGGAGACAACGCATGGAAGAAAAACTCAGATGCAGGAAGAAAAACTTATACTACAAAAAGTCTTTCACACGCAAAAGCATGAAACACACACAGAACTTGGGTAGGTTTTATCCTCACAGGTTCAGCTGTGACAAAAAGCCTTCATTTTTCAAGAGGAAGCATCTTCTAGACTGACCTTTTGGTAATTGCAAGAGGGATTTTTTTTTTTGTTTGTTTATTTTTTTAAGTCTTCAAGTCTTCTAACTTGAAGTCTTCTAACCTGGTACTACTACCAGGTTTACCGGCATATTTCTCCCATTTTTGTGCTATCCCAGAAATCTCAATAGTAGCTGGGACAAAGAAACTTGTCTTAGGTATGGCATTCATGAAACAATAAAGATGAGAACTGCAATGCCTAGAAAGCCTTATGAAAGACATACCCCACACAGGGTGTATCTTACCTGTTTCTCTGCTTTGCTCCTGAATTAAGGCAAATCTTTATTTATGGCAAATGAGATCAATAAAGAATAAATAACAAGACAAGCAAGCCCCCTGAAACATAATACTTTTCTAAAGAGAGAACTTCTGCATAATCTGGCAAGGCTGAACAGTCAGTGGAAACAATTGTTTCAGTGTCTACTTTTTCCCATGCCATTAATAGTTCTGTATTTTTTAACCTAGTGGAGACTAAATTCCTAGCCAATTGATTAAAGGAGATTTGCAGGTTCAAAATACATAGATGAAAATGGACAAGCAGCATGATCACGTGTCTTATTTCTCCAGAATATCAACCCAAAAGTCTTGGGTATCAAAAACAAAACCTATAATCTTCCAGCAAGTAAAATGCACATTTTTTAGCAAGAATAGTAACTAATACCTACCTAAAATAGAAGTTGCTAGAAAGGTCCACATTTTGAAAGATTCTCAGATACCTAGCAAAATAATTAAAGTTGTAGGAAAAATTATTATTTTACACAGACACACCATAAGAAGTCATTCAGAGGATCACAGAAAAGAAGCTACACATAAATATTGATTCTTGCCCAATGTTCCCTTCCTATCTCACTGTAATTGTTTTTACAGGTAGTTATACTAGAATGCCAGCATATGGGTTAAATAAATCAAATAGTCTTTAAAAAAAAAAGAAACTAAAGGAACTAATGTCAACTTAGACACATATTCTGTTTCTTTAGGCAGTTGTAAAGTTCTTGTTCTATTTTCTGCTTATGCACATCAAATTTTTCAGGACTTAAACAAGAAAACTCTCAAAAATACTACAAAAGAAATAAAACTTTTCAGTTACTCTCAAATAAATGAATAAGAAAAGAAATCTCTAGTAAAATTTGTTGTAGCCTTGCAAATTCCCAGAAGAAACCATTACATTGTCAATGAATAATAGAATGGATAATTTCGATCAATAATAAAATGAATAATAATATCGAACCTACCATAAATACGTAGGTTAGATAACATGGCCTGCTGCACACTAAAAGGAGAGACTGAAGTCTATGATCAATCCCACCTTAAAGTGGAAGTTTTTTAATATTTACTTCTGGCTTGGTTCGTTACCTGACATCAATTTACTGTAAACCATCACTTTATGACTATTCACACTTAGTGCAGACTGAAAAGCAGCTTATCGATACCAGCTGCCTGCTATTTCATAGAAGCAAAGTTACCCTACCCTGATAAAAACATAAAGGCTCAAACTTCTCTCTTCATAAAAACGTCCCTGAAAAGAAAGAAGCAGTTAAACTTACCAGTGAGCCTTTTCACCACCCTTTACAACTGCAACATTCACAAGATTCTGACAGCACAGAATCATTTCATAATCAATTCAGCACTTTTTGAAGGGGACAAAATATCTCTTCAGATGAGATTAACATCATGCAAGACCTATTAAATAAAGAACAGTGCCCCAAATCGTACAAACCAGTATCAGCATTACTTTGCCCTTGCAGCAACAATGCTTATATTTGACACCTCTTGGTTCAGATTTGCTAAACGTAGCTGTGACATGGAGATGTGGACAATAATCTCTAGAAGACTATGACAGTTGTATTTACTCTCCAGATTAGAGGTCACAGAACTTGTAGCCTATTTTCCATCAAACAAGATAAAATGGCTTGAATGACATACTAACACAAAAAACCCATGACAGAAGCTT
Source organism: Cyanoderma ruficeps (assembly GCA_008694505.1). Taxonomy (NCBI): domain Eukaryota; kingdom Metazoa; phylum Chordata; class Aves; order Passeriformes; family Timaliidae; genus Cyanoderma; species Cyanoderma ruficeps. The sequence continues at coordinate 12,669,572 of VZDJ01000141.1, read as the reverse complement.
CCAGTTGTAGATCAACATTGTTTAGAAAACATTCAACAAGTACACACTGATTACCAGCATTATTTACCTGGCCTCATCAGGATGACTGACTCTTACAGAGTCATTTGGAATGTAGATCATATTTGTATCTTCTATTTTATATATTGCATGCCCTCCAATATCTGCCATTTTTCTTCTTTTTGTTATTAACACAATGTAGTAGCCTTCTAAAAACCTGACAAAACCTGTTAAAACAGCATTACAATGCATTTAGTTGCATGTCTGTGTTTATTTGATAAAATATATTTAGCAAAACAGTAGCAGACTTGTCTCAAGACTTCAAAGAGTTTTTATTTGTTCTTAATGCTATATGCATATCTAAATCTATTTATATCTATACAGAGTCTTAAAATTCACTCCCATTAATCAATGAAATACATAAGTTTTTACTTATTTCCCCTCCCACTGTGTGTATTTTTAACACTAGGTAGCAGAATTAGGACACTGGAAATTTGGACTGTTTCTGTCTGCTTAACATAGTTGTATTTGGTTTTGACAGGACTCTCATTGTTCCGAGTGAGGCATACTCTATTTACTTCAAATGTCAAAATGTAAATTTTCCAGGGTGAGGAAGAATCCCAGACTCCAGTTTTCTTTTCAGGTTCATGTATTCTCTGCTGGGGAGGGACACAGAACAGCAGAAGGAGTTGTGGGTAAAACAACACCTTTGTGCTCTCTCGCCTTAACAGCAGGGAACTGAATTCCTGAGTAGAGCAGCATCTCCCCCAAAACAGCCATTCAGAGTATCAGTACTCCTTTATTCCCTGTTTCCTCTCTCAGATATCAACACTCGACCCTGCTGAAATGCAGAAGACTAAGAAGGTAGAACAGGCAGTGTCTGGTTTTATTGCCTATAAAAAGATGGCTTCTGAAGCCTCCATCCTCATTCCCTGCAGGACATAGCCATGCTGCTTCATGGAGTGCCTTCTTTGGATACCTCTATTATATATGATTAGGAAAAAGTGTAACAAACCTTTAAATACAAAACAAACGTAGAAATTCAAATGAAAAATAGAAATACATAACCACCCCTGAATGCAAATGTGTTACTAATACAGTATAACACAGCAGTAATGTGCTTCAATAAGTAATAAATTACATTAATTAGCTATTGGAGGTAGATGCTTTGATAGGTTGCTGAGAGATAGAAACTCACTCACAAATCAACATTTGTGATCAATCATCATCATTATCAACAAATAAAATAATTTGGGGAGGGAGGCAATGATGATGACAACATGATAAAAAATGGACTTCACAATTCATAGTTTTACTTGTATTTATACTCAGTTCTTTTAGCTTTGCATTACAAAGTAAAGAAGAAGGATAAGGAGAGCACACACTTTCTTCCCTGTCACTGCTGGAGGCTGCAACGTGATCGAATGCACTGCAATCTTCTCTTCCACCTTATTAGCCCCCCTTGGAAAAATGCTCTCACCTGCACAAAGACAGGAGGCCCTGCTGACAGTAAGAAACAAACCTTCCATTTGAAGCAGACTATTGAATTTCAGTTGTTAAATAGTAGTCACAGTTCTTCCTGTATCCTCCAGGTACTAAAATCACTTATGTGAACAGCCTCTGTCCTTTGAATTTCCTCAAACATTATACCAAAGTCTGAAAGAGAACTGAGCCTTTCTCCTTGGCCTGTTCCCTCTCTTCAACAGCAATTTTTCTACTTTCAAACACTACACAGTAAACCAGAACTCAGCCTATCAGCATCCCCATTCTGAGTGCACTGAATGTACTGCATCTGGTTAATGAAATAACTAGAGGACAGAATAAAGCTGTTCTTTACAATTCTAGAAAAAATAACCCTGTTCTGCTGACCTGAGCCAGGAGGCATAAATAACCAGTTGCATTCCCTCAAATTACATGTTTATACAGATATGGTCTGAATCACGTAATTTTGAAGTATATAATCAGATAGAGAGTCTGTTAGTTCTAAAGAGTCATCTAGAAATACACATACCATATCTGGTAACCAATGCATTTGTGCAACAGAATAGAAACTCTCCTGCTATGAACAGCACAGATAAACAGTTGTACAACTGGGATGCAAAATTTTAATCAATTGCAACCACTTCCCAACCAAATATTTATCACATATTTAGACAGTGAGCACTGATGGCTTGTGCAAAAAAAAAACCCAAACACCCCAATGCTGCAAGGCTCTTAGAAGCTCCTTTACATTTACCCATATTATGAATACTCCCAAATCAGTAAGAAACATAAACACCCTCAGAGGAATTTCTGAAAAGCTGGATGCATTGATAAGTTCCAAAATTCTTCAGAGGCAAAAATAACGAAGAAAAAAGTCTACCTAATTTTCCCACTTTGGATTAGAATTTTATTATGTTTGATTGTTATGTAAAATTCAGGAGCATCCTTTACAGTAATTGCTTTCTCTACTTTCTCTAAAGCTTTGGCTTTAGATGTCCAGGCGTATCCTGATTCTAATAAACCACAAAGCATCCTTGAGAGCTGACACAGCACACATTAACATTTACTTTAGAGACATCAGCCATCAATATACTGACCTCAGTATCAGACAATAGGCAGGAAGTAGTGACTTTCAGATGAAATTAGAAGTTATTAAATCTTTGAAGCAATGCTTGAGGATTATGGACAGCTGAACAGCATTTTAAAATTCAGCTGACATATCAGTCAGTTATACTTGTTCAAACATGAAAAAGAAATCTTTAAATACGTCCCAAGAGAAAGTTAACCAAATAGAAAAGTCATCTTTCTGAATAGTGATAAAGAAATATGGCCTAATAAAGACTGTTGACTTTCATTTTCTTTTTAAAAAGCATCCTGTGAGCTCTGGAATTCAGGAGTCAGATTCCACATGATTTGTATTCTAAGATCAGTTGTGTTTGGTAAGATCTTCAACCAAGTTTCTAGAGTTTGGCTATTTCCCAGATCTGTCCCTTAGTGACAAAGAAAAGACTGGTTAGAGCACAACCTTCATTCCTGTACTGACCACCTGTTTTCAAAAAAATACATAGAAACTTACTTATCTTTGAGCATGACAAATTTCTAAATACTCTCTAGTTTTATTAATAAATCAGGAGGAGACAGAAAGCATACAGCATGACACAACAAGCCTCACCTCCTAGGAAAACAAAAGATTTTATAAAATCAATCAAACCACTTACCTACTATACCAAAAGCAGAGACGGCTCGAGACAACCCAGAAGAGCCCTTCTGCCCCATCTTTGTTCTGTTCCCCAGGTCTAAACGACCAAGAAGTTCCCTCACCTCTTGTTGCGTATAAACATGCTTTAAAATAAAAAGTCACAGAAGTTACTGTTTCAGCAGTTAAACATTGTTTCATGTCAGAGAATCGCAGAATTTACTTAATCTGTGAAATACACAATAAACCAAAGGCCGGCTCTACATTCTTTGTTTCTCATTTCAACGCTACCAACAAGTAACCAGTATTATTGGAAACAACTGGGGAAAAAAGCCCAGCAACCAAATAGAAAGGCACTCACCTTATCATCAATTATGACCAAATCCTTTGGTTCAGTGCGATCTATTTTCAAAACACGGTATTTGGTTTCTGCAGGGTTACTTCCAACTAGAAAATACCGCTACATAAAAGAAAACCAACAAAACAAGTCAGAATATTATACAGGATAAAGCAACTAAAACCCAGTGTAATGTAAGACATCAGCAATGCCATTTACATATTGTCTAGACTAGATGCATTCCAACTAACATCAAATATGCAATATTCCATATGGACTGTAAATAAACTGTTTTAGACACCAGTATCATAGGTAGGTATATTTGTAAACAATCAACCTCTAACACTTAAAAGACCTCTTTCTCTCCTTTGTACAAGGAGAAAAAAAAATAAATCAAAAGTTAAAGCCTGTTTAGAGAAGAAAAATTGTAACTTATACCACACTGTCCAACACACCCTGCCCCAGCCACTGTCTTTTCACTTGCTTTGTAAAATTTAGCAGAAGCTTATACAAGAGTTTTTAAATTTTCATGATCTAAAACTTCTGTTGCTGTATTGTACTCCTTTGCTATTTCTGTCAACTAGTTTTTCCTGATCCATACTAAGCACTGCAAAATTTAAGTACTTCAGTACTGCAAGTTTTCTTCTACTTTATTTATATTTGCTATGATGGTCTTCTCAACAATGTTATTCCACAAAACTAATTTTTTTTGGTTAATGATACTACTATTTAAAAAAAATCAGATTTATTTCACATTTAAAATATGAAAGAATGATCACAGATAAACATATAGTATGTCCATTTTTCATGTAAGGAGATCAAACTATAAATCAATTTCTACATTTAGAGGAATTAACAATAAGCACAGGTTGCAGGACTGACTTGCTAAAAGTAGCTTTCATTTTTTCTAATTCATTTAATCAGTGTGGTGCTAGCACAGCAAGGTGGAACTCATTAATAATGCTCACCCTAGTAGGAAAACGTGGCAAATTCATGTGGATCTATGCAGTCAGCTCTTAACTCTAAGAGTCACATGGATTTAAGGTGTGGGAAAGGAAATCAATAATCATATTCATACAAACCTCACAATTTCATAATTTATACCAATTAGATGTTAAGAAACATCTTTACCCTCAAAATATTTAAGGTGAAAGAACTTATAAGCTCTCTTCAGCTTCCTTGAATTCACAAAAAGCTCTAAACAGGAAAATAAAATACTTAACTTTAAAAGCCATAAAAGAAAACACCACTAACTTCTGGCTCTACTTGTACAATGACATAACTGTGCTAACTGAGCAGTAAGCTTTGCTGTTTACCCCCAAATGACAGTAAGAAGGCCCTTCAAATTCATATGCCATCACAACACTCCCTCACCGAAGCCTTTGAGGCAGCACTTTGGCACAGGAAAGCGTTTCCTACAGGGTTTTTTTCAGCAGTGACGTGCTGCAGTGCACAGCCAAGTCTGGCCTCCTCAGAGCAGCCTTTGCAGGGGGTCCCTTAGTACCAAGCTCTTGCTTCCCAGGAGGGAATTCCTAAGAACAGCGTGTGGCACCAAATGGTACAGTGGTATCACCCACCATCAGCAAGAAACACCAAACCATCAAGACAGACACTTGCTGTCACCATGCCATTATGCCACCCTTTTCTTATGCAGCAAAGCTGAATGGGCAGAGGCAAATATATTCGTTTGTAATACTCAGATGGTAAGTTAGTATGCATTTCAAGACTGCAGCTTCTTTATTTGTAGAAAATTGTTAGTTAATTAAAGGTAAACAATTTTAAGTATCCCATAATACTGCAGTACAGCTCAGAGATATCCCACTATGTCCAGCTCACTAAATAAGTGCAATTTCTTCCCAAAGTGACACCTATGCTTACCAACAAATAATACCGAATAAAAATAGAAGAGCACAACTGTAAGATGCTTGTCCTACAGCAGTTTGGACCATAGAGCACATTTAAAATTGGAACACACATGACACACAGGGGAAAGAGAGAGGGAGAGAGAGATGGATATAGAGTTGCAAATGCCATTACTAAGTAGTTCAACTGGATACTTCTCCATTTCCATTTTAATTAACCAATAAAACAAAAAGAAGTGCTGTAAGGAATGCATCACTCACACCCCCTTGGCAGCTGCAATAGAGGGGTGTGCAGAGCTACAGGGCCAGTATTAGGTGCTGTTGCTTAGAACAGCAGCAGAGTTAGGTTAGATGAGGAGTAATTGTACCTGCAGACCATGGAAGCAACCACCATAATGAATAGTACTTAACAGGCTCTCTGAAGTCATTTAAAGACTAATTTATGGGGTTTAAGCTGGAGAGCCAGACTGTGTAATGTATTAAGGAAGGTCAGCTGAGAGCAGCATCAAACCTGAGCATCAATGGACTTAAAGTAAGGCAGGCAATGAGAAATCTCTATGTAGCAAACGGGCATTTTACCCACTGCATGTTAGAGGATATTCTTGTGGAAGTAATAAAAGAAACACCTGCAAAACCTTTTGAATTTAGGTTAATGTTCAAAACTAGGAAACCCAAAATTAGACCTCTGCTTGGGAAGTTTTCAGGACTGGCTAACAACCTCAGAATTACTTGAAAAACAGCCTGATTTGCCTACTCATATTCAACCTTCAAGATCTGAAAGAAAAACAAAGATTGTATGAAAACTAATGATGCAAAAAAATACAAAAGAAGACACTTCATCATTAGCTGTTTCTGCTACCTAATTTATTTGTCTAATGAATAAGTAACTCTGTCTTACTGGATGACACAGAGCACAATTAAAACTGTATCAGTGACATGAGCTGCAATTATATTTCCCATCACATGAATACTAGAAAATTATAAAGAAACATACTAAATCAACACAACACTGAGCATGTAACAGCAAATAAATTTCTATGGTTGTAATATAATTATAAAATTAATCAAAGTTAAAACGTGCTGTAGTGTTTACAACTCTTTTGATTAACAGAATTTGTTATAATAAAAAAAAGAAAAAGCTATGGAAGCCTTTCTGGGAGTATTTATCCTTATTACTTCATTGTGTTTATCACTAAGTTGAACTGAATAATTTGAAGCATTTCCAAAGTGTCTCAAACAATCCCACTCCACAGCACAGCCAGTGCATTTAGATAAACAGGCAACCTTGACCAACAAAGTACTTCTTCCAGAGAACAGTACTCCAGGAGAATCTGCCAGCTCCCTCACCCTGCTTTGGCCAGAGCCCTCCAACCACACCTGAGGTGACCCATGCTGCTTCCAGGTTTCCTCTGCCCCTGGCCTTTGCTGAAATTTGTTATGAAGCACACTTTACCAACCATGGCAACACACCAGGCAGCTACAAGAGCTGACTGAAGCTTAATTTATTGCACAATTATCACTAAGCAACCACAAGATAGGAACAGTCATTAGTCATTTCCACCTGGGACTGAGTTTTGACAAAAGCAATCTAATTGAAAGGCTTTACACCATCTTTTATCAATCTTTTGATTCAGCCAAAGAAAGCAAAACAGCTTCTTCTAAAAGGAGTCTAAACAAAATAAAAAGACTTCTTACTGTGATTTGTTGTTTTTAGTGGCAGGATAATAGTTCTGAAATCAAACATTCTGCTCACTTTCCCCCCTTTTTTTCTTTAAGATTACTTCTTAGAACTCCAAGTCTGTAACTACGATTTGCTTCTTTGTATAGACTAATTATGATTAAGGAATGCCAACACAGCAAAAAACTTTTTCAATCTTCAGTTAAAAAGCTACAAACAGCTTAATCAGCAGGAAAAAAGTGCAAAAATACACTACAAGTTGAAAAATAGGCAGCGCACTAATACAGCCAATTTTTAAAACTGCAAATAGCACTAAGAAAACACTTAGGATCTTAGACAGAAAGCTTGCAAACGATACCTGTTGAGACCATGGATGTGTCTAAAAACACAAAGCCCTGAAGAAGTGGGTTCCCCATGGCCATCTGCCAGATCCCCACCCAGGCACTCTCTCACCTCCCCTCCTCATCAGGACAGGCACAGAAAATAAGATGGAAAAGGTGACGGGTCAGGACAGAAAGATTGCCTAACACTTACCATTACAGACATAATAGACCTGGGAAGAATGTATGTAATTTACTGACAATTAAAATAGCATCATAGTATAACTACACCTCAGTGTAAAGAATCCAACTCTGCTCCTTCTTTCTACAGGACCTAGAGTAATTCTGGAAGTGTCTGTATTTCATCTCTCATAGGAACTGGCCGAATGACACAAAAAAAGGAAGACATGATAAGACCCAAAGAGAGGTACCTGGAAAGGCAAAGCCATCTGCTTCTCATAATCCATTGAAACACTTCGAAAGAAGCTCTTACAACATGAGAAATTTTAAGAAAATATGCTGCCAAGCACCACTCCCTGAGCATGTAGGAATGGGTACCCATTCTGCATCCTACAAGCCACAGAATTCAGTGAATCCCTTTTGTCCCAAGGCAACCAAAACTTTTTGGTCCCAAACAGGACTTTTTGGTTGCTACTCTAGTGAAGGATTCTTCCAGATTCTGCCTTCTAATTCTCAGCTAAATCTATTAATTATCTATCTATACATTTTTCTTTAGCCAAATACTTATTTGCTCTTTAGCATCTATTCTGTTGGAATGCTTTCAGAAAAATAAGTAACTGAATGACTTTTCAGCACTCACTAAATACACTAAGGACTTTCTATGTCTAATAGAATAGACTGTCCCTTTACTCCTCCAAGACATTGCTAGCATTTAGTTACCTCACCAGACCTTCAATGGACCTATTCCTGGTTGAATTCTTGTTTCTTAGATGAATATGGACTGTAAATCTACACAATATACCATACAAGGTTTTATTCTAGAGATACCTAAGTATTTTCCATTAATGTCCTTACCACAAATAACCACATCTCTCTTTTACAGAGCTGTAATTCATCAGCTAAACCCTCCCACTCCTTCAGACAAAACACCCAGATCCTGCTCCTCCACCTCTGCTCCTTCTGAATTGATAAATTCTCAGTAAACCTTCATTGGTGTGTAACCTATTGGAAGGTGCATGAACTTTTATGGTATACCATTATACTTCAAATTATTTATTTTATCTCCTCCTGAGGATCATCATCATTTCTTGCTTTATTGTGCTCTGATTACCCTAATTATTTACAATACCTTAAAAGACTAATCAGAGCTGGTCCACTTTTTGAGCTAATAACATTAAGGAAAATGCTTAAGTACATCAGTCCTAAAAACATTACTTGAAGAAAAGTCATCCCTATCAGAAGATTCCTCATTCACTCCACACTAATTTATCCACTAATTTCTCTACTAGGTTTCTTTCTTCCATAACAAAGCCAGAGATTTTCCTTGTGGCACTGCATCTCAATAGGGGACTTGATTTAAATATATAAGGCCATCTAATTTTTAGATTAAAATGTGCAATACAACCAGGTTAATCAGTCTAGACTGTTTTATGTCATTTGCCTGAATTTGCAATTACTTTCCTGTATGCAGGACTTCAGAATGGATTAAATATTCCATTTGTCATGTTCCAGTCACAGCACCACCCTTGACTTGAAAATATTCACAGTCAATTCACTGTTTAGTATATTTAATTTTATTTTTACCTCAGCACTGATTGGTCCCTTTTTCATAACCTTATTCTTGTTACTCACTTTCTCTTCGCCCCTTGTTCAGTATATTCATACTCAAAGTAAATTTTTATTTTAAACAAAGAAAAATATTTATTTAGTTTTTAGGACCATAACAAACTCAGTTTTAATAATAAAAGTTTGCAATATTATTTGTTACATTAAAATAAATACTTCCCCCCCAGAATCATTACCTTCAAAAACATCAATTTGTGATCATTTATCCACAAGCTTCCCATCCAGAAAGATGGATCCATACCAAAACCAAATCTATAGGTGTATCTCTCCTGTTGCTCTACTGATCATATAATGACCCCAGGACAAAAGAGAACAAAAGAAATAAAACCCATATTGCCAGAATGTAGGCAGGCACTTGTATGTACACCTTTCACATCAAATGGGATGCATCCACTTTTGAACTTTAGTTTTGTTCTGCCTGAACAGCACATATCCTTCAAAACCTGTGGTGTTCTCATCGCTGCTATTCCACCAGTCCTCTGCCCTGTTCATAAATGCTCCCAGAGCCCCACACACCAGTAGATCAAGTTTCTCTATTTTCTAGCCATATATCTGGCAGTATGGCAAGACAGTTAAGACAGAAACAGTTTTCTTGAGTTGCACAAAACTCCTCCTCTCCTCCTATTTCCCTGCTCTGCTACATCACCATCACTCCTAGAACACCAGCACACAGGGACTAGGACAAGCAACTGAAAGGAGCTGTCTTCTGCTAATGAAACTGTTCCTTTCACAGCCACTTCTAGCTAGAAAATCATGATAGCTAAGGGTCACCCAGTTGGCTGTTGACTACTTTCAACATTTTTAAATGTTGCAGATACCCATCTATATAAATCAGCACACTTCATAATTCAGTAAAAATTCTATACCTTTTTCTGTGAAATCACATTCTATATTGAAGTTTCTCCAAAATGACCACAGATTAACTTTGATATTAAATATGCAACCTTTGGAGTTTTTAATATAAAAATCTTTACACTGTTATTATTAGAATAAACTACATTTAAAATAAAACAAATGCCCATAGTTTTCTCTGGTGAATAAAGGGCAGAAATATCTACAGCTTATTATGCCAGTCACATTACTTAATAAGCTTGTGCAAATCATTTGGATACTGTGGAGATGGAGACTGTAAAAGAACCTGATTAGAATAAAATGCTATTAATTAAGCCTCATAATATCCTGAAAGATAGACAAGTGATACGACTTTATAGAGACAACACAAATTCTCTTGTTCAATGCCACATTGCCTCAGGGGAAATGATAATTTCCAGTGAACTAGACGACAGCTTTCAGGTGGGCTTCATGGGGGGAAACACAAAAGTTCTATTTTCTCCTGAAGAAGAGAGGAAAATATCTTTTGTCTTTTATTATTCATAGTGCTCAAATACCTTTAGTGCCCTCTGGTGTGCATTTCAGTGATCAATATATGCATATAAAGGAAAGATAATTGGCATTGATCCGAATAAAACCTTCAGTTCATCTTTCTGACTACTTCTAAACAAGCTTTCAACTTCCTAGGACAATCAGGAGATACAGTTAACATCTCCATGGCATTTATTGACCCAAAGCATCAGCTGAAAAGATAGGTTTCAGCAACTATGCTAAATATAAATATAAGAGAATTTTGCTCTCTGCTAATTCAATTGACGCTGTGAATTCAGTTCTCCTCACCTCTTACAGTCTCTCATTTGACTCAACTAACACTACCAAAGCCTATCCTCTTTGACTTATAATACCATTGCATTTTTATCTAAAAAGAAAGCCAAACAAAGAAACCCTCTGTAAACAATTTCCACTTTTTATGCTTCCTCACCCATTTCATCTCTTCCTGCTTTAACACAGGGATTTTACAGGAATAAGCTGTATGACCAGTGTAAACTTCACTGCTTCTCCCACTGCCAACAACTTAAATAATCCCTTCTTTGCACTAGAAATTTTAGAATACAGTCTCATGTTAACTCCGAATCCCACATGCTGGATCTAGCAAGTCTATGGCCTTAGGGAAATCAGAATACAGAAGAAAGCTGTTCATTTTTATTTTTGGATGATGCTTATGCAGTCCCAGCGACTGTCACAGCTGGCAACTGCATGACTGTGAGACCTTATGCAAAGGAGACGGCATGAGGGATTCCTCAGGGAGAAGAAGCTCTCCCTGCAGCACAGCTTGACACTGAATGAGCTGCAACACCAACTGATCAAACCAGAAGTCCAATTTTGGGCTCCCCAGTACAAGATAAACCTTGATATCCCAGAGTGATTTCACCAGAGAGCTCTCCACATGATCCACAAGACAGAGCACGTGATGTGGTGGGAGAGGCTGACAGAAGAGGGTTTAGGTTTGTTCACCCTTCAGAAAGCTTTGGCAGCATCTTGCTGCTGTCTGAAACCATGTAACAGTAAAGTGCAGATAAGAGAGAGAAACTCTTTCAAGTGGACTGCAGAGGTTGTAAAATCCATATATTTGAAGGTATTCAAAACTCAGCTGCACATAACCCTGAGCAACATGCTTGCTGAGGCTGCTTTGAGCAGGGGGGCTTGACTTGGTGTTCTCCAGAAGGCCCTTCTACCATCCCTTAGCCTATGCATCTATTAAGTGCAGCAAGTCTTTTCAAACAATCATACCAAAATTATTCCTACGGAATATTCTCTTTTTGAAAGAATTACTAGAATTTGAGTATCAAACCACAAAGTGCTTCAATTTTTACTTTTTAAAAAGTAATAACAAAACCCTACTCAGGGAAAATATTAGATTTTCATCACTCACGAGAAGTGACTGAAGTAACAGCTTTGAGACATCCTTGCTCAGCTGAGACATTTCAAACAGCACATGCTCATCCACAAACCATTGCCTTTCGCAGCTGAGGAAAACCATCTTGCCTCCTGGTGTGATCAGAACTGCTGGATCTGCCCCTCACTGAATTTTGAACAAAGCACAGCATGGACAAACCCATCCATTCACGCAGAGACTGCCAGCTACCACTGGCCAGATGTAAAAGACTGTGGTTCCTGAAATAACAGGATCAGCTGGAGAGGCCTAGAGAGCTGGAGAATGGCAGAGAGGTGACAGAACTCCACAGCACAATATTGTCCCTGTACAGAGAATGCTGTCTCTCAGCAACTGACCCTCTCAGCTCAGAGACACAGGCCAGGTACTCACAAGTGCCAGTCACAGGAAGCCAAATCTCAGCTAACTGAGATGTAGCATGAGTTGTCAGCCAAGAGCAACTAAAGCAAGTAATACAGACCTGATTAAGAGATCACATTTCCCCAGGCCCTGCTCGCGTATAACAATAATTTAGCTGAAAATAGAAAAAAAAATGGCCTTTACCAGCAACAATGAGAAAGATTAATATGGTAGCCTTCAAAATTCATTTAGGCATAGGTAAGAAAGTAACACTCTGGAAAGACTTTCTGGAGTGTGACCTTCATTTTCTAAATTTACTTGTAACAATAACTCTGCATGCTTTAATCCTTCTCTGTTTCATAGGCTGATCAGTGGGGAATTATCACAAAAGCACAAACCTACTTCTGACAGAAGCAAAGCTGGAAGTCAGATTCCTATTTACACTGAGATCATTCTTGCATTTGTGACATTTTGGGAAGTTTCCAAAGGGCTTCAGTGTATAAATTATCTTTCTGTTATCAGTACAGCAAACATCTGAACTTGAAACTAGACCTAACTGTTGCATTTAAAGCCATGGTACCTAACCCTATCCAAAACTACCTCAAGTGAAGAAAACCAACATACTATGAAACAAGGGAGAAACCGACACACAAAGAAATTTGATTGGGAGCTAAGGAACAGTAAACACAGCAGTATTTACACCAAGAATTGGCTTCTGACTCACACTGTGCTCATCACATGGCTAAAGCAGCAATTACCACTCCAACCTCCAATCCACTTTGCCCATGACAAAAAAGTACTGTGAATAATATATGTTCTGCAGTTTCTGCAACAGGACATAAGGAATGTTACAATTTCTGCAAAAGGACGTAAGGAATGCTGAAAATCTTCAAGAGCTTACTTCCAGAGGTCAGACTGAAAATTTTGGAAACTGTTTCACCAGCCATTCAGACACCAGAAGTGTGTCATAAACAGCAAACAGGTCCGCACAGGTGGTAACCAATTCAGCCATTCTTAATTCAAATCTTAATTCTGGACACCTCCAGCTGCCCAGTTTTACCTCCCCCTGGCAGGGGGGAGCACTGTCCTCCTGGTAGTGTGACAGCAGCCACAGGACAGAACAAGCAAGGGCCCAAACCTTCATTCCCGCCCCGGCAGCATCCGCACCGCAGGGCCCTGCGCTGACCTGCCTGCCAGAGGCCATTCCTTCGCCTAAGTCACGAGAAAGAGACACAGTGAAAACAACTTTAAAACCTTGTTTTTGTCAGTTCTTGGGATGTTTTGAATGTGTGACCAGAAAGAACCAGATCCCAACACACGAAAAGAAAGGTAAGGCGTAGTTTTTGACAAGCTGCAACCCAGCCGAGGCAGCAGCTCCGGGCAGGGCCGAGCCAACACGCCGGGAGGGGCCTGGACATCCCTCCCGCGCTGTGCGGCGGCCGCAGCCCCGGGACCTGCGGCGGCGGCGGGGGGGATGCTACTTACAGCCCTGGTCTCGTACAGCACCAGCTTCTGCACGGAGCTGATCAGGGGGGCGGCGGCCGCCACCGGCATGGCAGCCCCGAGACGCGGCGGGGGCTGCCCGGGAACACCCTGGGAACAGCCGGAGCCGGGGGAGGAACACGCCGGGGCTGAGCGGGGAACCACCGCCGGCGCCGAGGGAACCCGGAAGTGCCCGCGCGCCAACGCGCAGGCGCGCCCACCGGTGGCCGCGAGAGCGCGCCTGCGTCGCGGAGCCGCGTCACGCGCGACCTCTCGGTAACGGAGGCTCCGGGCGCAGCGGCGGCGGCACCGGGACACCGGGGCGGGCAAGGCGACACTGCCGCCGCATCCGCACCCGCTGTCCCCGCGGGGTGACCACGGTCAGCACCAGGAACAGCTCCGCAGCCCCGCCCACGCACCCCTGTGGGGCGGGGCCTCTGCCTCTCCTCCCCGCAGGGGGCGGGGCCAAGTACCGGGGGCGGGGCGCGGCCGTTACCTGGGCAGCGGAGGCGCGCAGGGAGGTGGCGGCAGCGGGGGCGCGCACGACGGGGCTCCCATTGGGAGGGGGGCTCCTGGCGGGACTTCGTCCTAGGCGTGTGTAGAGTGGTGTGTGTGTCCCTGGTTTAATTCTTTGCTTTGGTTGTGGTTTTGTGAATTAGGAAATAGACCGTTGTGAAGGTTTGGGAAGGAGCCAGACTGCTGGGAACGGCAGGTGGAGCTCAGCCGGTGAGTTTTCTGTCAGGGCAACGGGGAGTTGGTTCGCATGTAGTGGCTTTTTTCTTTTTTTTTAATATTAAAATGTTTAACGCGAGACTGTCTGAGCACTGAGGTTTGATGTTTCAAGACAAACTTTTTCAGGTTCTCATCCTGAAGTAGATTTTTTTAGTTGAAGTTTTTAATTTAATTTAAAATTGACTGGGAGTTGTGTGGGGCTGTGCTGGGTTGGATGGTTGGATGTGGGTTTTGCTGGGGCTCTGAGATTGAAGTGTCCCTCTAAAGACAGTGAGGTTTTGTTTCTCTTTTTCCAAACAAACTTCAGTCAGCTTCTCATGTTTTGGCCTCCATTTTGTATGAAAGGTCCACGCAAATTTTCCTCCAACTTACCTTGATTAGGAATTTGTTTAGGTTTTAATTTGTTGTGCAGCACTGGACTTGCTACTGCCTGCATTCCTGGAAGAGCTGGGATTTCTGAGAGGATGGTGGAAGAGATCATGAACTGTGAGTTAATTCTGCAGAGTCTTACTCGTGCACCTGCCTGTGTGGACACAGAGTAGTTCCACTGACCATGGCAGGGCCCTTCTGTGTCTGCAGCACAAAACCAAAGGTTTTGGCAGGCCTGTTTCAGGACCAGTGAGAAGTCACAATTGTGTGGTGATTGGAGCAGGAAGGAAAAATCAACAGAACAACTGAAAAAGAGCAACAAGCAATATGAGAGTCATGAAGAAGTCAGCAACAGCTGATGATCAGGGGTTGTTCCAACAGTCTTTTGTTTTTTAGAAGTGGATTTTCTTTCGTTTGATGGGTGCATTATGTATGTTCTCTAAATGCTTTTTTTTCTTGTAAAAGCTTTCTTTTTTACAAATCCATTCACCTTATAATTCATTTCCATTTTAAGGTCATTTTACACACATGTAACTACTGTACTTTATAACAAATTCTTTTTTTCCTTCTAGCCTTAGAAATGGCTTCACAAGAGGAAAAACAAGCTCAGCCCTTTACAGACATCTTTGATGAAGATGAAGCTGAAAGATCTTTTCTCTTGTCCAAGCCCACTTGCTTAATCGTCTTTGGAAAGCCAGTAAGATGTCCGATAGAAGTGGTTTTTTTAAGATACTCTGCTAACAATTTTACTTTTCAAAACGTTAGTTTACCAGTGCTAGCAAAAGGGTCAAATACCTACTTTTTTACTTTTGCTACTCTTCAAATCCTGCAGAGGATGGTAGAAGTTCTGGTCTCATTTAATGAGACCAATTTTTGCATTCAGTGACCAGTCAATTGTGGTTAAAAATGTTATTCCTGTACTTAAAAGTTACGCATTGCTCAAAGCGTATCTTCTCTTTTGACATTTACAACTGATTTTTTTTTTATTTTAGTGGTGATTTAACCCCAGCCAGCAAGCAAACCCCACTCAGCCTCTTGCTCACTCACCTTGGTGGGGTGGGACAGGGAATCAGAAAAGTAAAAAGGATAAAATGCATGGGTTGACAAAAGCCATACATGAGGAAAGCAAAACAAGGAATTCATTCACCGCTTCCTATTGGCAGGCAGATGTTCAGCCATCCCCAGGAAAGCAGGGCTCCATCATGCTTCATGGTGACTTGGGAACACAAATGCTGTCACTCAGAAAGTACTTCCCTTCTCTTCCTCAGCTTTATATGCTGAGCATGACACATTGTGCTTTGGAATATCTTTGCATGTCAGAGTCAGCTGCCCCAACTCTGTTCCCTCTCAGCTTCCCATCCACCCTCACTTTCCTCACCAGTGTGGCAGTATGGAAAGCAGGAAAGGCCTTGGCTCTGTGTAGGCCCTGCTCAGCAGTAACAGAACCATCTCTCTGTTATCAATTCCGTGTTCAACACAAATCCAAAACACAGCCCCACACTAGCTACTGTGAAGAAAGTTAACTCTACCCAAGCCAAAACCAGATCAATGCTATTCAAAGATTCTAATTTTTAATAAACTTAACAGATTAAAGATATAAATTCATGGAAGAGAATCTTCAGGTTAATGTACTGACTTAGATCTGCAATGAGATATTACAGATCTTAATATTACAATTTTGACAAAATTCTATCCTATATATTTGGAAACATTAAGAATCCACCAAGGTGTCCTGATAAAAGGATCTATACTACATTTTAACTCTAATTCAACGTCTGTCTTTTTCTTGATTAATTTGTGGCCTCCTTAACTTAGAAAAAATTGACGTTTTCTAAACTTAAACTTTTCAGCTTTCTTTTTTTTTCCCCAAATGTGGGTTTGCATCATTGCTTCAATTTGCTGAAGGGAGTTCTTTTTTTTTTGGTACACATTTGCCTTATAGCGTGTCTTATGAGTATATGCACTTTTAAGAGTGCACTCAGCTCCACAGAAAACTACAGTGAACTAACTCATCTAGTTTTAAATGAATATCAAAATTTGAACCTTACATGAAAAGGGTAAGTTTATGTTTTATAAAACCACCATAAAATGCTCATTGAAAGACAGTACAAAAAAACTGTCATATTCTCAACCTACTGCCTTCAGTAGATGCTTGACATTAATATAACAAAGGATTGGAATTGTACAGACCTTACCAGGAAAGCAGGGAATGAAATAATTTATTTTTATGGTAATATCTTTTATATATCTCACTGATTTGCAGAATGCCTATCCTACTTAAGCTATATCTTTTAAATTAAAAACATAGTGCTATTAAATCAAAGCCAAATACATATATTCTCATCACACCTGTAAGATGTCAGGTATGAGTACGCTGGAGTGATTGTTGATACACTCTTAACTGGGAATGTAATTTATTTGTCAGGTTTTGCAGGTTTTTATCACAAAATTTATCAAGGACAAAAAACTTGTCAAAACAGGTTACCCATGTGCTCTTCTAAAAAAAGGCACAATCCTGAGGGTGGAAGGTGGTGAGTTTTGCAAAACCCCATTCAGTTAATCACTCTTGGAGGCCTCATAACTCTCCGTTATGTTGGTTTTCCTCTGGATTTGTGTAAATAATAAAGATTTTGTCAGCATCTAACCAGATTTGTGGACTAACAAGGGAGGTTTTAAGCATTTGTTGTTTTAGTAAAAGAATACTATCCCGATGTGTCCTACTCAGAAATGGTTGAGTAGGTTTGCATCACAATTTGCTTTGAGGCTGAAGATAATAAATTTTAGTCCTAAGGAATTTCTCATAGGAATTTGTGGTCAAATTATAGCTGAGTTTTAGACAGAGTTACACAGAAACAAACACAGTATAATGAGTTTGGAGATAATTAGCTACAAGTAGCAGTCTATAGTAAATGCTAGGCAATATGAAGCAGAGGATGGTATTAAAAAGAGTGTTTTGTGTTTGCCCAATGCATAACTCAGAGGCCCTAATCACAATGGTAGATTTTCATTGTTTTTATCATGTGAAAATATGTTCTTCATTGTGTTACATGTTTGGTTTTGTTCTGTCTGTTTTTCTTTTAAAAGTGTATTTTTCATTTTAAGGGTTCTGGAAGGAAAACGTTAGCTAGAAAACTAGCACAGAGATGGAACTGCATTTTCATAGAAGGTACACACATGCTGTATTTGGAAAAATGCTTTGGCTTCACAATAGCTTTTGGTTTTGAATACCCTCACTGTTCCCTGTTATTCAAAGGACATATTTCTGATTGCAGCAAACACTTCTGATACGGACCAAGTAAACATTTTACCAGAAATAAAACTGCTGATTGTGGTCTTTTAGTTATCAAAAGGCTTAGAAAAATCACTTTGGTTTTTTTTTGGGTTTGTTTTTTTTTTAATCATAAATTCTATTCCCGATCCTGTAAGGGGATTCATGTGACCCTTCTTGTTCACACAGGAGCAACTCATTCAACTCCAAAGAGTACAGACATTTTCCAGCGCAGAGCATGAAAATGTAGGAGGGTCTTTCCTTTCTGTTTATGCAGTGTCCAACACAAGGGGATATAGTCCAGGAAACAGAGTTATTTATCAAATGAAATATCTTTACTTCTTTTGAAGATTTAGAATTGTAACATGGTAAAAATAAGTTTTAATAAAGTGCTTTTTGGACTTACATATGTGTAGAAACTTTAATTCATAGTACTGTATAACAAAAAATAAAATTAATACCTGCTCCAAAATGTAGATCAGGCCAAAATCAGAAGGGACTTCAGGAATGTACTTAAGCCAGTCCACTCTGTTTTAATATATTCAAATCAGTACGGATGAATGTTCATCAAATTTGTTTTAAAAAATTTCTAGGCAGTCTTATCTCTGTAACACACTCTTTGCTATTAGAAAGTTTTTCTTGGCAACTGATCTAAGTCTCAGTTATTGCATTTTTAAGCCTTATTTCTAATTCAGGGGATTACTCTTTTCTTATTTTGTTCATGATATTTCTTTTGATCTTTTAGCTAATGAATGCACACGTGTGTACACACTTATTGTTACTTGTAAATTTTTTTCATTTGCTACATCAAAAAAGAAACTAAGAAATTCAACGTACATAAACATGAATAATTTAATTCAGAAAGAATCTCCAGAGGTGACTGAGTCCAACATTCCGCTCAAAGCAGGGTAAACTAGAGAGGCCTGCTCAGCTGAACCTGGAATATCTCCAAGGATGGAGACTCCGCCTCCTCCCAGAGAAACACTTTGCAATGTTTGACTACCTTCTTGATGAAAAATTGCTTCCTAATCACCCCATTTGAATGTCTTGTGTTCCTATTTGTGTCTGTTGCCTCCTGTCCTAACTGCACTTCTGTGGTGACCATGGGTCTGTCTACTCCCTCCCAATAAGCAGTTTTAGATAGCAGTGAGAGCTGTCTGGTTTCCTCCTGGCTGAACAAGGTCAGTTCTTTCGGCCTCTCCTAAGCTGTTCAGTTCTTCTGATGGTTTTGGTGTCCTCCTCTGAACTTGCTCCACACTATCAACATCTCTCCTGTGCTGGGTTAAAAATAAACCAAGACAGAAAATTATTGAATGGGAAAGGTGTTTGCAATCTTTTTAATGATCTAATACTTTCTATTCATTTATCCAGCACATAAATCAATACTCATAAGTAAAATAGGGCCAGGGTGCACACTGGTGCACAGATTGCTGATTTTCAGTTGCTTGTGTTGTTAATTGGTACATTCCCAGTCTCCGTTTTGGCCTGTGGCAAATATTGTTCTCCCAAACGCCTCTCCATAGTATGAAAGGCGGGATGTGCAACAGTTGTCATTCCTAGTAGGAGCAGCTGGAAAACAGCCACTATGTTTTGAGAAGAAAGATTATGGCTGTATAGGCATGAGTTGCCTGGCTTCAGGACTTTCCCTGGTTTGGTTTATTAGTAATATAAATGTATCCTTAAGAGTCATTCTTGAAAACTTTTATAAAATGTCTGATTATTTAATTGATACAGATGTGTGAAAGACATCCAGGGTCATTCTATTATGATGTCACTATCCACAGAGACATAGGGCAGTCTTTGAATTTGATGGATGTCACTTTCCTTAAAGTAGATGATTTTGTGTATCTAAACAATTCTTCTAAATCTTGGGTTTTAAATTTAAAAAGCGATTGAGCTCAAATATCTCTGGATTACAAGACAGTAATGCTGATTGAATTTAAATCAGTAGCGCAAATAATCCTGCAAAACAACTGTTGTGCATTTTTGTGTAGTATGTACATGGTTAAACTGTAGGGAGAAACGCTTACCCTGACCTTGCCATAAGGCCTCAGGTTCTGGATTGGCAAAGTGTAATAATGGCCCTAAATATAATGGCTGTTCATTCAAAATAGTCTGCTTGCTTGGAGAACCCATGCATGCTCCTGCATGGGTATGTGCATATGTATCTTCATGTACAAGTCTGATTAGAAAATATTTTGTATTAATTATTTTTCTTATGTTTGATATCCTTCCATAGCTTCAGAAGTAATTCAAATGAATATTCAACAAGGAACAGAATATGGACTCAAGGTAAAGGTCTAATATTCCAGTAAGTTTTGTCACATTCTTAACAAACACTTACTGTAAAAGACTATGTTTTGCATTTCACCCTAGTGTCAAGAATTGCTATGTCAAGGTCAAAGCATTCCTGAGGAACTGGTGACAGAAATGATTCTGCAAAAGATTGAATCACCAGAAGTTGCTCATTTTGGTAAGTATATTTATAGCCTAAACTCTTAGAATGTGCTGCCTATAACTTTACATCCATTTTACATCCATTGGTGCTCAAATATAATTCTAGCTTTTTCTCATGCTCTTCAGGTTGTGGAATATCAATAAACTGGAAATGTGTTTAGGGATCAATTTACCAATATTGGAGATCAGAAAGTTTCATACCAGTCCTATGTTGTGTTGATTTTGAGAAAATAATTTCCCAAAATTTTAAGTGTTGATAATTTTAAGTGTTGGTATGACTCTTATTTGACAATATTATCTGTTCAGAAGAATCTTAGGATTTAAAATACAGATATTTTATTCTTCAATACTTCTATAATAACAACATAACAAAAATCCATCAGCAAAAACATTCTAAACATTTTAAATAATGAGAAAGAAGGAAAGCAGATTACTGAGAATGCAAAATATTATGGCTTTTTTTTTTCTCATACAGAATTGTTTATTGCCTTTACATTTTGTGACACAGAGTAGGATGGTTTAGAATACTAATGGTAGTGAATATAATTTTTCTGTTTGAGGAAGGATTTTGTTAATTGAGGCTGTCAGGACAAATGCTGCAGATTTTGCTAGTGTCTGAACCTGCTTCCCTGGTGAGAAAACAAATGTACTGCTAAGAGGAAAGGAAGTAAAAAAGGAAATGTAGTTTCTTTTTCTTGTTTTGACTTTTATTTGAAATTTCCATTATAGGAGAGAGACAGGTGTAGTGCCAATGTTAGCTTCTACTGTTCTAAAACTAGTCTGCTTTTTAAGCTTTCAGTTGCGATGGGTTTTATTCCTTCACTAGTACAAGACTTCACTCCTAACACCACTTGCAAAGCCTGCTGCCACGTTTTTGTGCTGCCCAAAGTTTATCACATAAAATTCCGATCATGCACCATTTCTCTGAGGGAATATTCTCATTATTTGGTTAAAAACATCCACCTGATTTTTGTTGAGTCTCTCATCCTGACTTCATGAACATTGATTTTGTTGCTGTTCAGCAGTTCTTACTGCATGCATACAGCCATCAGTAGTTACAGTACTTTCCTAGGAACTTGAAGCCATAAGTTCATCTGTGGGGCTGAGCACTGTAATGCTAGGAAAACATATTATTACCACTCTGCTTGTCACATCTAGCCAAGGTCTGTTTGCCAAACAGGACTCGGCATTGGGAGTCCTGAGTGAGCAGATGCTTACCAAATTATCCATGTGCATACCCTGTGCATAGTGCTTCCTTTTGCGAGGCAGGAGAGTGATTCAGACTCCTTTCATTAGAAGCCAAAACATTTAAAGATTGTGTAAAAAGCCTAGGCTCCTAGTTGAAATGCTTTAAATCATAGAGTGGCTACTTTTTGCAGTTCCTTTATAAAGTCTTTTAGTGGCAAAATTGGTCACTGAAAGCTTGTTACTTTTTAGGCACTGCGATGTCTGAACTAGGCACATAAAGCAGGTGGTCTGAGTATGGTCTTTAATGTCTACTTGTTTTTAATTGAGTTAACAGATGTTGAGAGTACTCTGTGAAGCTGAAAGCAGCACACATATTTGTCTGTATTTCATCTGAAGCAGACATGGGTGCACATTTTATTTAGCACCGTTGTGTCATGTGCACAGTTTAAAATTGTACCACTACATGTATTGTTTAAAGGAGATGAGTATAACTAGCTCTATAATTGACAAACCCTCTTAAAATGTGTTCAATTAAATGTATTTGGCAGGTTATGTTCTCACTGGATTTCCTTCTCTCTCGGAGGAATACATGACTGTTCCACAGCAAATAGAGAAAATAATGAATCTAAAATTAAAACCGGATGTCTTTATTAACATTAAGGTAATGTCATCTTCAGTAACTTCCTAGTATTTTTCTTTATTATTTGTAGACTCATATGCTATGCATGCCAAATATAATATTTTCCTCTGTATACTTAATATAGAATTTATTGAAGAATGGTAAATTCTTCTCTTTTATATTGAAATAGAATTTCACTGGTTTGTTCCATTATAAGCATTGCTGAGGTAAAATAATGAACAAGTCCCAAACATCTCCACCAATTAGAAGATACGGGTTTTCAAGAAAGGGAAATTTTTAATTACATGATCATTATGGGATTTTGCACACCTGTACATCTGCCACTTGTGTAATGGAGGAAGAAACTTCTCACATGTGGAAGTTAGAAAGTTAATAGTTTTATTTTTAAGTCACTAGTTGTGAAACTGCTTTATTATTAATTAATCCTGTTTACAAATCTCAGTTTCTTCATGTGCGGTGATGTGACATACCAGATATTTTACAAAAGCGACTCTGATATAACCAGAGAAACGTAAATTATTGTTAGTGTGGGATTTAGAGGACTTTCTTAATGTAACTTAAAAAAATGGACTTGCTTCCTACATCCACAATTGTAGACAAAACAAGGCAAGAGGGACTCTTCAGACATCGGGCCAGCTGCTTTGGCCAAACACTGCTAAGCTGTCTTGTTGGTCAGAATGGGGTGGCAGTGCCCAAACTGCCCACAGGGAAAGGCCTGAGGCCTGGGCCATTCTCCAGATTGTGCCCAGCTGTTCACTGGGAGGATTCGAGCTGGCCCACACTGAACTGTGCCAGACTCCATCCAAAAAAATAACCCTATGTGTAGTCATGAACACACTTTCAGGCCCTTCCTCTAGCAATGTTTTATTTATAGTCCACTAGATTTTTTTTTTGTCTTCTACTTTGAATGTGCAGAATGAGATGCTGAGACAGCTCTGAATAGTCAGCCTCGATGGTGTGCTCCATTCTCATTGGGATTTTGATTCTAGTTGGCACATATTATCTGTTTTGTCAGATGCTAAGCCTCAGGGTATGGACCTACTCTATCACTTTGCAGCTCTAACTCAGTGTTTGTTTTAATCCCATAATTTTAAGATTTAATTTGCTTGAACATGCATAATGGAAGTTGGTGAATGCCTATTTGAAACCTTTTTTCTGTGGTCTTGAAAGATCCTAAAACATCAAACAGACATATTTTTGTCCTGCTTTTCAGGCAGATTTGATTTTTTCAGAAAGTCAATCTTTGTTTTAATGCTACATAGTGAGAAATCCCTGTTATTGAGAATGTGTTGTGTAGATTCCTGTGCAACATTACAAATAGAAGAGTGATTACAGTGAAGAGTGAATACACCAGAAAGAAAAATTAAAT
Source organism: Cyanoderma ruficeps (assembly GCA_008694505.1). Lineage (NCBI taxonomy): Eukaryota > Metazoa > Chordata > Aves > Passeriformes > Timaliidae > Cyanoderma > Cyanoderma ruficeps. The sequence continues at coordinate 12,645,765 of VZDJ01000141.1, read as the reverse complement.
TCTTGACTTCATGTAGTAACATCAACTCCTCCAGGAAAAGGATTGAGACTAAATGTACATTAAAAATCCTTGCCCCAAAGTCAAAGAATTTGCCTTTGATTTCATTGGATTGAAGCTGTTTTCACAGATATGTCAGAATTGTAATTATTTTCATTAGACCAAAAACAAAGGAAGAAGGGAGATTCTAGATAACTGTGGCAATAACGAAATACTGTTATTAGTAGACCAATTTAGAGAAATTTTGTCTCTCCAAGAAAAAGATGTTATAGCAGTACAATAAACATAATTTCCTTTTAATTTTTCCTTGCTAGTGTCCAGACTATGAGTTATGCCGAAGAATATCAGGACAAAGGCAAAACCCTGATTCAGGGGAGATATATCAGAGGAGCCAGTGGGATCCTAATGTTAATGGCAAGCGTAAGAAAGAGAAAGATCAGGATGAAGAAGAGGAAGAAGAAGAAGAAGAAGAGCAGGATGAAGAAGAGGAAGAAGAAGAAGAAGAAGAAGGAGAAGAGGTAAATGTTGCTAATTTCTAGCCAGTGCAAAATATTACAATGTACTTTAGATAAAGCAGAAAAAAATCTGCTTTTCTAAAATATCACCATACTATGTTATGAATTTCTTTTGCTCAAATTTAATCTTAATTCCATTTCTATCCTGCTTTAAGAGATGTGGGGTAACACTTAAACAGTAGGTTTAAATGATGGCAAATGTTGATCATTGTATAGCTTAACCTGGATTCGGTCTTTGACGCAAAAGTCACTGATCTGTTTCTTACCATAAGTTAAAAGTGTGTATCAAGAGGAAAAGGGTGGCTCTACACTGCCTGTTTCTTAATCTAGACAAATAAAGGAGTTCTTAATTTTTGTTTATTGTAGCAAATTTTTTACTAATATTTGCAGGACAGTAACTTATTTTCTGGTTTTGTTGTTACACTACTACAAATGGATTTTTTTTTTTTATTTTTATTTTTTTTTGCATGAAGGTATTAGTTTTGGATTCAGGTCAAAATTTTATAATGGGGGCCAGAGACTATCAATGCAAGTTCTAGGCACATTACTTTCAATTCATAGAACCTACACTTCATCAGGATGGGATTGTAGTGGTTTCACTAAACAAACACAAGGATCATGGTCAGCAGTCACGGGACTAATACTCATTGCAATACTCTCCAAAGCTACGTTATTTAAATTTGAGTGAAGACAAAAATTATTTTAATGTATTATTTCTGTGTCTTGAAATTTTGTTTTGCAGACTGGAAAAGGTCCACGTAAGAAATTGGAACCTTTTCATCAATTAGTACAGAGGCCTGAAGATTTTCTTGAAAATGTAGAAAAAAGAATTGGAATACACAAGGATCTAATACACCCTCCTTTAGAAGTAAGAAAAAGCAAAGTAATATGATTATGCATAACAAAAGATTTTTAAAATATCTTGCAATGTTTTCATTTTTTTTTGTAGTTTGAGATTTGTTGTATTGAGGTGGTCATGCTACAATATATCCCCAAATTCTGAAATTTATTCTGAAATCAGTGACACAAAGTTGTCATCTGTAGTTGTTGTTTCTACTCTGCAGTCAAGATAAAGTAATCAACATTGACTTTTAGAAGTGAAACCATACTTGCTACCACATATGCTTTCTAAATCTAGTAAGTAAAATATTTGAAGACTTGTTTCATTGCCATAACCAGAGTCCATTCCAGAATGCAATCCCGTAAGTAATCTGCATCCATCGTCTTCCACTCCCTTTCTCACCTGCTTCATTGCCTGCAGATTTATATACACAGTAATTAGCCCATTAGTTTGTTTTACCAAAAAAAACCCCAAAACCAAAAACCTGAGGTTCAAAGGAATAGTTTGGGTTTTTTGGGGGTTTGGTTTCTTTTGTTTTATTTTTTGTGGGTTATTTTGTTTTGTTTTGGTTTTGTTTTTCTTTTTTTAAATCTCTTAATACAAGCAAAGTACTCGTGTTTGATTCCCAGTTGACAATCACTGTTTATGCCTTTCAATTTCCCTATGGATTAGTTAAACCTATAGATAAAATTGTGTAAAAGTGGTATAATGGTCTTTGCTAAAGTAACAAACTTGTTACTGCTGTGAAGGTGAAAACAAAAAATGTGGTATCTTTAACCATTACACAGTCTCACATGGATTTCTTATAAGTGAGCTAATGGAAGGTTGTTTAGATTAAATTACTTTAGGATGTATACCAAACTGCAGCAGTTTCAACACATTCCACTAGGTAGTGGGGTTCACTTAGGGTTCACTAGCAATTCATGTATTGGTGAAGATGCTTAGTGGTCCACTAATACAATAAAAGAACACAGAGTTTTATCAATTGGCCCAGGCAGAGTTTGAGATGATGAAATTGAAGCTGGAACAAAAAGCTTATAAGATGTGCAGTTTGCACTGATAGGGAGATAGGTGGAATGAGCTTTGGAGAACACACTTTGATTTCTTGATAAATTGTTGGCATTAAAATTACCTGAAATAAATATGAAATACTGAAGTGAGGAAGGAAACCTAATGAACAACTACAACATCTGAAATAATTGGCTGCACCACAGTACTTCAGACAATCTACAATCCGTGGGGATTTAGTTAGCCAAAACTGAGTCATTAAATGAGAGGCTATTGTTTAAACTCAAATACTATGGATTTACTAATAAGACTGTAAGACCATGCTATATAAGAGAAACAGAAATGATTATTCTCTCTTTAGAAAAGTATTAGAAAGTATAGAAGACAGACTAGATGAAATGAGCCAGGAAATGAGCTCTGACCATAAACGTAGTGAAGAAGTGGAACAGATTACAGACTTTACAACTGCAAAGTTGTAAAGTCACCTTCAATAGGCCTTTTCAGGATTGAGGTTAGACCAGCATTTGTCAGGAATGGAGTGAGTGTTCTCAGTCCTCAGGAAGGGGTATTAACAACCAACATAGGATTTTTTTCAGTCTACGACATTATCTGCTAGTGTGAAAATTTAAAATAAGAAAAATAAAATATATGGTCCAAATTTTTGAGGAATTGGGAGTCAGGACCAAAATTAAAACATTGGTCTCATGATTGGCATTTCCAATGAGGAAAATGAGGTTGTCATCATTTTCCAGCAAAGAATTAAGTTAGTTAGACAATTAAAAGTTGAATTCATACACAAAATGTTACTGTATCTTGATATTTTTTAGCTCTCTTGCATTTGAGCTAAGACATCTAAGCTATCTTCTGAACCCATTGAAACTCCAGTTTTGGAATTATCTCTGTATTTGTCTGTCATCAAATAGAAGTTAATCTCCATGAGATTTTATAAGTCATTAATTCCGTGAATCTTGATTTTGCTGAAGTCCCTAGGAGTCCAACCTTTGATATGTGTAGGAAGAGAATGAGCTTCAGTGTCATTATCTGGTTAACTGTATTCAATTGATGGGTGCATTTTTAAACAGGAATTGTTGGCTCACCAGGATTGTCGATACCTTATTGAAGTAGATGGAAGTCAGCAACCAGATCGTGTCTTCGAGGTAAATAAACTATGCATCAGCTAAGTTAACCTCCACTAGAAAATAATTTCTCAATTCTGTGGATTGTTTTGCTGTTGGCAAAATTTTAAGTTGTGTTTAAAACACATTCATTTACTATTAGAAATCATGACTTTTGAAATACTTCCTTTCCTTCCTCTATTAGTTGTAATTCGTTGTTCACTGCTCTGTCCCCAGGCTTACATACATGTTACATGAGAATATCTTCAGGCAGGGTATAAACTTTTGTATTATGTCCATCTGGTTTCAATGTTCTTCTGACCTGTATTAATGAAAAATATAATGAGAAATTAAAATATTTCGTTTATTTGATACTTGTGTCTAAAATATATTTTGTATAATGGAATAGAATTTTAATTAATTCTGATATTGTTTTGCAATGTAATAGAAGACCCTTGATTCTTGTAAGAATTCTGCCAAGTGCTTGTGTCTAGATTTTTAGCTTGTAACAGAGCAACTTGCTCTCCCTGTTAAAAAACCTGCAATGGTAAATTTTGAAGATAAATGATCTTATCCTTTGCCTCACAACTAAAAGTTGCTTCAAGTCATANACTATAACCCAGGACAGGGGTTTAAAATTAAGTAGGAGATTGTCTCTGACAAGGTAGGAAGTGAACTTCTCCTGCATTTTCTCCTCTGTTTGAAATAAATTGTATTATTCTAATTCTTTAAGTTAATTATTTCAGTTTATGTTTAACTCTACCAAGAATGGTCCTATGGGAAAAAATAAAAAGCAGAAATTATGCAGCATTATAACATACAATTTCCTCTTTTATGATCTGTTTGTGAACATTACAATACAAAATTTGTAGTAAGTTCAATCAAGTTATGTTATGATTCCAACCATTTTAACTGTAAGTAAGGCAAAGCCTTATAATAAAACTAGCCCAAACATGACAGAATTTGCTTTTTCATTTCAAGAATACTTGCATTCAATCAATATTATATTCAGGAAATACTTCGAATAAACTTAACATAATCTGATTCTCATTGGTAAACATTTGGTTTAAATACCTTTCAAAATACACTACCCGAAGTTGTATTGCTTTTGAATGTGCATAATCTAATTTTCCAAAGAGATTTGCCTCTTTTTCCAATTGGAGCTCATCTGAGTACTTGCACTGCCTTGGGGGAGCCTCCACAATCTTGTCCTTTAGTCGGCTTGGGATTCACAGCATAGTGAGAAGATACAAGAGCTGTGATTTCACCTTTGGCACTGCCTATATCTACCAAATAGCTTCTTAAAACTCAATAACTAGCATGAGTCTGAGTTAGAAACTGGGCCTTGGTGTTTATGTAGCCATTATATAAATAATAAGTTACAGTTTTAAAGAGATTTTAGGGGCCCTTCAGAAGACAAAAGCAGTTTTGATTAGTACTAAATCAAGACTTACTTTCTCTTCAGGCAGTGGTAGGCCGACTTCAGTCCATGGACATTCAAAATGCAGCTCCTATAATCAGACTTCAAAGTGAAGAAGAAGAGGAAGAAACACTGGAGGGAAAGCAAAATGTAAGTGTGCTTTTCCAAAGTGTGATTGACTGTAATAACTAGAATTATTTTTCTTTTCTGCTGTAAGCTTATATTATAGCATCCTTGTTTCACAACAACCAGTTTGGTTTACCAGTAAGGGCAGTAAGGGCATTTTGTAAGCATTGACCTTTCAGAAGTGAGAATTTAAGGTAATTCTGGGACTGAAATCCACATAAAAAGTATGAAAATAAAAGAATCTATCATTTAAAAAAAAACGGATAATGATTATAATAAAACTTCGAACAAAATGTTTGTTTTAACAATAGAGGAAAAAAAAATTCCTTCCAAGGAAATAAACTTTAGCCAAAGGATAACAATCTCAGCAACTGACTCTTAGCTCAGTCTACTCTTTTACTGAATAAGAAACAACATGCTAGTCCAAATATAGCAATATTCTGCCTAACTGAGATCACATTCATTCTATTTTCCTCTAATTAATTAGAAACATGACAAGTTAGTCCTGAATTTTGCTGAATCGTGGCAATTACAATTTCCATCCCTTCAAACTAAAACTGAAACCCAGAAGTTTTGCATGAGTGTCATCACCTATATTTAGTTATGATCATCTTTCCTATTTCTTAAACAAAACTTTGAATATAGGAATGGAAGTGTGATGGGGAGACCCCACATTTGCAGAGAACTACCCTCTCTTCACTTTTCTGTTTTCTCAGTTCTTAACAAATTCACAAGTGAAAAACTTCCTGTCAGAGATCATCTGTATTTATTATTTAGTTAGTTTGTGTGGTTTTTTTAGTTTGTGTGTAAGCTTTTCATAACCACAGTATTCAGGGCAAAGATTTCTGCATCTTAACTGAACATTTAGTACAGAATTGCTTCCCTTTGTGTTGAACCTGCAGCCTGTTAGCTCAGTGTCCTCCATGCAGAAGTCAGTGAACAGTCTGGTTCTCTGCATCTACCCTCTAATAACTCATGATTTCAGACTTTGGTTCTGCTCTTATGTAGCTATACTGAAGAATTCCAGTCTGTACAATTTTATGCCTTCTTACACAACAGCCTTTTTGTGAGATTGATCAGTTACATTACCTTTTTCTGAAACTTATCCAATTTTGCTGTGTCCTTTCTGAGATTAGGGCAGCAGGAGGCCCATTGCAGTAAAGACAAGGGCAATATTTAAACAATTCAAACATAAACCTTTATAATCTATTCTCTCTGTGCTCAACATTCCTAACATTCAAGTTGGTTTTCTGACTGCTCTTGGGCATTGAAAAAATGTTTTCACAGAGGGATCTATTTCTGAGTACTGAAAGTCAGTGAAAATTCATCACTTTCTGTGTATAACTGCTATTTTAATGCCTGCTTTTGTTGGTTCTGGAAGTTCTTCTGCAGTTCTCCACAGCCAGCACTTGCCTGTACTATTCTGAATTTAGAGTCACCGTGGCTTCAGAATTCACTCACTATTCACATTCTGTAAAAAAGGCTATTAAACTTATTCTTATTATATGATATTTCTGCGTGCCTAAAATAGATACTTTAATACTGCAATTCCCTGATACAGATCATGGTCCTTTTTTCATACCCTTTAGAAGAAATCTTACCATTTTCTGTTGTCTTCAATAAATAGCTCTTTATAATTTTAAACTTCTAAAAATAGTAAGTAAAGCCTACATGAACTATTTTAAGTACTATTTCTTTTAAATAGATCTGAAAAATGAAGTAATTTGTCTTTAAAATTGTCCCACAGTTCTGAAGTAAATAATTTTTTTAGATGTTCTAAAAAGCATGATGTGATTTTCTTTTTAAGTTTGTTTATTTTCCATCAAAAGGTTTCAAAAAAGTCTAATAAAAAGGCATATGTAGCTTCAGACAAAAATTACACTTGCAATTATGGCTGTTTTAATAAATAGGATGAACTTTTCCGGGCTCTGTCATCTTACAAGCTGATAGCACCCAGATACCGATGGCGTAGGAGCAGGTGGGGACAAGTGTGTCCCGTGGCTCTAAAGGAAGGGGACATTGTAATGGGAAACCCAGAGTTTGCTGTCAGGTTAGTGGAATTTGACACTCTTAATTTTCATATCTATTTTATGAGGTAAGTGTCTGTATCTGTTTGCTTCTCTTCTGTTTTAAGTTTTCTAGGCAAAATGTACGTACTGTCATCTGAAGAGGCATTGAAAAAATTTATGTTGAATCCACGGCCTTACCTCTTACCTCCAATGCCAGCTTCTCCTTGTAAAGTACTTGTATTTGGTCCTCCATTCTCTGGAAGAACAACTATTTGTGATGTAATTGCACACAAATATAAAGGAAAGGTAAGTTCATAAATATCTTAGGTAGCAGAGTATCAGCTGGGTCTTGGGAGTCAGTTAAGCACATTCTTGTTGTGTTATTAACATTCACATTACATTTACAGGGATTACAGAGGAAACATAGAATTTTAGTGAAATTCATTTTTCTGAAAGTAATTACAGATAAGAAATACTTCTATATATCCTCTTATGTTGTAATTGTCTTAGCATTAGAATATTATGAATAACTTTTGTATTAGAGATTAAGAATTAGATAATTAAATACATAATTGAATAATTAAATTAGATAATTAAATGTAAATGCAAAGTAAAAATAATTTCTTTTTCAAAAAACCCCAATGCTGCACTTGAATTATATGTAAATTTTTCTGAAATCTGCAGAACTTTTCCAAAATAGTTTCATTTTATAGAATTTGTATCAGATGCTATATTTGTCTTTTGTGATAGTTGTATTTTTTCAAATAATTTCACTAGGTTATTGATATGGACAAACTCATTCAACAATATAAAGAAGAAAGAGAAAAAATCATAGAGGAAGTGCAAAAGGATGCAGTAGAAAAGGCTATAGCAGCAGTGAAAAATAGATTGGAATCAGAAGAATCCAAAAGATTGGAATCAGAAGAACAATCAGAAGAATCCAAAAGATTGGAATCAGAAGAACAACTAGAAGAATCCAAAAAACTGGAATCAGAAGAACAATCAGAAGAACAACTAGAAGAATCCAAAAAACTGGAATCAGAAGAACAATCAGAAGAACAACCAGGAGAATCCAAAAATTTGGAATCAGAAGAACAATCAGAAGAACAATCAGAAGAATCAAAAAAATTGGAATCAGAAGAACAACTAGAAGAATCCAAAAAAATGGAATCAGAAGAACAACCAGAAGAATCCAAAAATTTGGAATCAGAAGAACAACCAGAAGAATCCAAAGAATTGGAATCAGAAGAACAATCAGAAGAACAACCAGACGAATCCAAAAAATTGGAATCAGAAGAACAATCAGAAGAGCAGTCAGAAGAATCCAGAAGATCAGAATCAGAAGAACAACCAGAAGAATCCAAAAGATCGGAATCAGAAGAGCAATCAGAAGAATCCAAAAGGTTGGAATCAGAAGAACAATCGGAAGAATCAGGTGAATAAACTGTTTTGTGGTCTTTGAAGCTATCTTATTTGCTTTGTGTTAACTGATGCAGTTGCTGTCACTTTGACATAGAAAAAGTTACAGATGATTGCTGTGCATTAAATACAAACTGAAAGAACATGGCAGTGAAGGGAATAGCTTAGTAAAATTCAGTATTTTTTACATATATATATATAAATCCTTTGAATTTGAGGGCCATGTAAAAGAGAGTGTTCTGAACTCTGAGCTGAAAGAAGAAATTGGTTCTGACACTGGTTGAAAACATTCCATTTTAATGACTTTTTGACAAGTTAAATCTCTGCAAAAATGAAATACTCATCAAGAAAGCAGCTTGTCAACTGGACTGATGTGAATCCACAATCTACAGATTTTTCACTTTGGAGCAGCCTTCCAAGTATGCTGCCACAGATGGCACATTCATAAGTCTCTTCAGCTCTGTTCACATTTAGACTTCTTAAGGTGCCTAGTTTTCTGCAGCTTGATGAATTCAATAAATATATTGAAAAGGTGAAAATAATGTGTTATTTTAGTATCTTTTAAACAAAGTTTGTATTCTTTTCCCAAGGAAGTTCAGTGGAAGTTTTTCAAAATAATTTGTTCTGAAACGAAAATACTCCATTGAATTAGAATTGCCTTTTTACAGTTAGCTCTAGTTATGGTTCAATGGACAATTGGGCCATTTTGCTCTATTCACCTAAGCAAGGAACTGTGTTTGATGTTCTCATGGGTGGATATATCTAACAAGAGGTCAGTGTTTTCCTGTAGTGCTGCAGAACTTGTGCTGGCAGTGCTAACAAATCATTGGCATTGCAGTAAGAATAATGATGAGCTATAACACCAAAATTGAAAGAGTTCAACAGTGTTACATTCCAGATTCCCGGCTATTTTAATACTTTTGAGCCCAGGGATGTGAAATCCTATTAGAATTAATGAGAAATTAATCCTAATTAAAAGCTTTGGAGAGCTTGAGTGATTTCATTGCAAAACTGAAGTAGAAACAGAGGATGTCCTTTCCCTTATGTATCTTTTTGTAGCATAAGATTGTTTCAGAATTTTTCAATAGATAAGGAGATGTTTGGGTTTGGGCTGCATTGAGTTTTTTTGCAGAATGGAAATTATTAAGATGCTGCTCCTTTTCTTGGAACCTTGTAACTCGGCAAAAATAAGCTGATAAATGTGTGTTTGTGCATGTAAAAAGTATCAATACAATAATTGAAAAATTACATAAATACAGAAAGTAAATATGGCATTTTTTCCAAATTATACTCATAGTAGATACTGCAGTTGGCTGAAACAGTTCTTCACCAAATTTTGTCAGATTTTTAACTGTGAGTGTTCCTTAAAAAACTTTTAAATAATTGCAGCTGTTGTGCCAGCAATTAATAAGAAAATGTGCATCCAATACGAATGTTTTGCGTATCAGAGGGAATGCAGGCTATTTTAGTGTTTAAAATACTCTGCCTTGATCTAAAATTTGTATTGATTGAAAAATTAGTCTGGTCAACCTTTTGATTTAGGAATCAAAGGGAAATCAAATCAAAGGAAATTCTAGCGTGCTGTAAGTGCTTGATTGTTCTAGTACAGAAACGTCATTCTGTTCATATTGAGACACTGTTTAACTTAGAGGTAGAAAATACTATACAGTTAAAAAGATTGAGTTTTTTATCCTGAGAGAGCAAACCAAGATCTTAGTTTGTGAGACACACACTACATCTGCATTCAGAACTGGTGTTTGTTTCTTTCTCAGAGAGATTATGTACTGCTTAAAATGACTGCTGTGCTGGAGTTATGATTTAATGCTTTATTTGATTTTTTTGATTTGATTAGAGAATTTCTAATTTCTCTGTGAAATGCATTTTAAAAAATCTATGTTGTTAGGAATACCAGTGATAACTGCTGACCATCCAGAAGTTCAAGCCATGGTAGAAGAAGCCATGAAAAGTGCATCAATCCCTGAAGCTGTGTCACCTCAAGTATGTGCTGAAGTACTGGAAGGAGCTATTGCAGAGGTGAGAATACAAGTACTATTTAGCAAAGTACTTTTTACCTAAGAGCAACTTGTAACAGTTTATACATTATCCATATATGTTCTTAATTTTTCCATTTGAGAGATCAGTTTCATTTATGTCACATATCCCAAAGGCTTACATAAGATTGAGGAGACACTGAGGAAGATCATGAAAGACAAACCTATTGAGGACTATTTTATAGTCCTTTATATGTAATAAAAATATGTGTGTAGATTTGTATATATATTCACACACTTATACAAAAATTATTTCTGTCTTGCAAATTACCTGAGCTAAATTGTTAATGGCTGGGAGAATTATCTGAGACATCCTTGTATGCCTGCTCTATTCTTATGTTTTTAGTCACTATTAAAGAAGTGAACACCAGATGTAAGAGTTTGAAAAGAATTCTTTATGGAGATTATCCAAGAATATTGAAATGTTTTAAATTTGTTCAATGGTATGTAACTATTGTAACTGAAGTGTAAATTCTTTATAGCCAAGCTTAAAAATCACTATTATATTAGTCTCTTCTTGTTTAAAATGTTTTTAATTTCATTCGGACATATAAAGTTATAAATGTCTTACTTTTTATTGACCTGAAATGACAACAAGGAAAAGCCATAGCATTTAGAAAGTAATTTTGTATTGTGTGATCTTTTTTATACAACTGACTTAAGTCTTCTTATATTCCTGAATGTGACATTTTCAAACAGCTTATGAAGACAAACAAAGACAGGTTTCCTGGTGCCTCAGAAAGAGGAGGGTGGGTAGTGGATAACTACCCTCTGTCAGGAGACCACTGGTCAGCTTTATCAGAGAAAGGACTTTTACCTGACACTGTTGTCTGTCTGAAGAATACACACAAAGATGGTTAGTAAATGCACCCTAATGCAACCTTATATTCTCTTTATTTTTTCTGTGTTGATATCTCTGTATAAAACATACTTACGAGAAAAAACTAGTAGTTATGTCCCATTTATAAAGCTTCAGGGGTCTAGAGAAGGAATAATTCAGTGAATCAACAAGAGTACCACGATTTCTTACAATTTGGAGTAAGGGAATTACACAGACTTTAAAACAGGAATGTTTTGCTGTAACAGAGTAAGGAAGATTCCTCCTATTTTTAATCCATTTTCAATTTTCTCCTATTTACAACCAGCGGGAAATGCCAGTAGACTCTTGTAGTATCAGATTTTTGTATTCTTTGGCTGGCTGCCCAGCCGCCACCTTGTTATGTGGCTGTTGGTCACATTTCTCTGCCTTGGTTTTCCCATTTGCAAAATCAGGTTAGAGGTATGAAATTTCTCAGCTTGAGAGAAAAGGCAAAAGGGGAAATTTGTATGCAGGTGTATCCTGATCTCCATTCTGGGATCAAAAATAAAACCAACCCAGTAACTTCCTACCCAGATGGATACAATAGCTTAGTATCCATGAATTCAGAGTAATGGATTTTTACTTTATTCTTTCAAGCCAAAAGGAAGGTTGGAAACAGGCATCAATAACTGAACACATTCATATACTGTTAAAAGTTTGTCTGTCAAATCATGTCTTCATGGATTATGTCTGCTTGATTCATACCACACCACCTTAATTGACCTTTGGCAATGTTTGATCATTACCTGTTCAACCCAGTCCATTTTTTAAGGTCTTTCTGTGACAGAAACTTCAATTGAAGAAAGGCATGATGGGTCTATCCACATATCGTTCAAGAAGACTCAGTAGATGCCCAGCATTGGAGTCAGTCCAGAGACCTTTTCAAACCCTTGTCCTTGAGTATAAAAATCAACCTGAGAAAATAAGGTTTTCTCAGAAGAGATTTCTTATTTTAAAAACCCCAAACTTTTCAGAAGTATGTCAACTGATCAACAAATCATCCTCACAACTCAGGAATAGTACCTAAAATACTTAGTCACACAGCTTTGTGACATTTTGTTACTGAAAGTGTTTCAGTGTGGCCAGAACTCATACACAGACTAAATACTGGCTGAACATTTCTATGAGAAATTCTAGATCCAGTGTTTGTCACAAAATCATATTTGCAGAAGCTGTCATTCAAGACTTCATCTCAGACACTTCTGGAAAGAACCTAGGGGCAAATTACAAATGCCTCATCTTAGCTTCCCAGCCATTCCAAGCTTATTGAAATGTTCATGAACCTAGTTTCTGGGACACATTGTCCTTTTATACAACCACAAAAAGCATCTTCTTCCTGTAGTTGGTATATGGTAATGAAATGTCAATACTGTGTGGTAAATAATAAATATTAGGAGTGTAGCCTGTACTGCAGAGAGAGCACTGAGGTGAGAGAGATGCTTTCAGAATTATATTAAATTTCTCTTCACTTCTCAGAATTTAACAAATTAGTGAATTAATTGGCTAGCAGAAGAGGTTGTCTCATCATCCCTGAAAGTTTTTAATCTAGACCAGACATTTTGGAAACACATAGTTCTTCTTGACAACCGCTTTGACACTGGTCAGTAACTGCTCCTTTTTTTTTTTTNGAATTTGGGAATTTGTAGCAGAAACTTTCAAATTAAGGCCTCTCTAGAGCCTCCCTATTATGTTCTTCCTTCCTGCAATGTACACCTCTCTGCCATTTCCACTAGTTCTCAAAACCTAGCTCTGAATTACTTGCTCTAATCTGAACAACCTATTTTATACTCTTGGTAGTACAACAGTTGGGCTAAAAAATGTCGCTTTTTGCTTATGGATAAATTTCCCTATTCTTTTTATTTGCACAATTGTGTTGACTCTACTTGATTCCCACTCGTTTCTGTCATTTAAATAATCATGCAGTTGTCAAGTTTACATTTTCACAGCATTTGAGTCATTACTTTGTAAGCTGTTCCCTGACCTAGTCTAAACTCTCGTAAGTCCACTGATGAAAGCGGGTTTCAGCCACACAGCCATTTATAAATCTATCTGTCAAAGTCAATAAATCAGTAGAGTTCCTAGCAGGAACAGCATATTCTTCATTTCTGCCAACCAGCTGTAGTAGTAGAGGTATGCACATTATTTAAGTTTTTATTTTAATGTTTTCCATTTGTTTTTTGATAGCTTTTTTTGTACACTTGCAAATAAAATAAATGTCAGTGTAACACACGATATATGAAAATATAAGATAAATCATTTCAGTTCTGTCTCCCTTTATAGCCTTCATAACCTTCCAATATCCCAGATTCGGTTTATTAGGTAATTTAAATTGAAAGAAAAGCTCTAAAACTGTAGAAATCAACAGTATAATAACATTTCAGTGGTATAAATGCTTTTTGTTGGCTTTAAAAGAAAGTTGTCAATAATTTATTAAATGGTATTCCTCACCCAATGACTTTAGTTTTATACAGATGCAATAAAGTCATTAGTGTCATGTAATTGTGCTGCAGGAGCCTGTATACTACGCAGAGCATACCTAGCAAGTAGGAATGAAAATAATTCTGAGATTTTGGAACGACAAACAGATGAAGCATTAGAAAACAAAGAAGATGATGCAAGGTAAAATATTCCAAATATCAGAATTTATAAAATGAGCACAAGAAAATTCTAGCCTCACTTTGTGAGGTATCAGTGCATTTATCACGCAAATTAACTAAAGCAGTACACTAAGACTAGTTATGATGTATAAGAAATAATCCAGTATCTGTTGTCTTTGAGGAATCAGTATATTTATATATATATGTTTATATATATATATATTTATATGTACTGATATTTATATCAGTACATATGGTGGCAGTAAAATCTCTTTCTAAATGCTTTTTCATTAGCCTTTCTTTAGTCCAACCTTTTAATGCAATGAGACAATAACATTTTAAATAATAAAATATATACAATTTTTATTTTTTACAACTCAAATTATATTTCCACATCTTTACCTGCAACTTGCTTTGGTAATATTTGTAAAGGTCTTAAGCTAAATAAACTTTTATTTACAGTGAAGGAATGGAAGAAACACTGACATCAGAGGAAGATCAGTCTGCAGCGGCTCCTGAGGAGGAAGGTGAAAGTGTGTATCATTTGATTTCTGTTTTATCTAATTATGTGTTTCAATCATTTAGTGGTTTGATTTTCCAGTTTTGATTGCCTTTTTGCATTCGGCATCTAGAAAAATGACTTTTTGTTATTATCTTCACCAATAGGGGCACTTATTTCTTTGTGTTGTTCCTCATGGATGTTACAGAATAGAGATTGTTTCCATTAAATCAGCCAGCACTGTTGCAATTTTCAATAAATCCAAAGGATTGGACTCTATCTCCTCTAGTAACTTTTCTAAGTGGTTTATTAACTGTCTTGAAACTACTCATCAAAAAGTCTGCAGCTCTTTAAAAGTTACAAAACATTGCTGGAACTTAGTCAATACTTAATGAGAAAATCACAAAATTGTCTGATTTTCTGGTCTTCCTCCAGTAAGCTCAGCCTGAAGTAATTCAAAGGGAATGGAAATCGGTTCACTAATGGCTCTCTTAACATGCATTAGGAATTGCTCAATCTGATAGCAACACACATTATGAATTGCTGAATCCAGAAGCCCAGTAGAGGTGAGGCTACTGCAGCTCCATGTCCCTAGGACCACGCAATGAGTCTGAGCATGTATTCCCATTTCCCCTTTCATCCTCTTCTTACTCTATTATTCATGCTAGTTCCTCTCCAAGCCACTTTAATCCTTCCTTCTCCTTGCCTTTGGTCCTTCTCAGAAAAGCTTCCTAATATTATAAATCTCCTACAATCCCAAACTGCTTTTCTCTAAGCATCCCCTAATGAATCTCATGCCCTGTAGGCAGTAATGCACCTCAGCCAGAGAGAGCTTCTCAAGGTGACCCATCTCAATAGATTTCACACACAGACAATGCCTTCATCCTCATCTCCTAATTGCCCTGAGGGGTGTCAAGTCAAGGTTATATTTGTTGTGATTAAGTTTTGGAGGTTCACCCATCTGTACTTGTTTCTCCCCTTCTTTGTGCTTATGGAGCTTAGTCTTTAACAATGCAACTGAGCACGATAAAAAATAATGGAATTCTGTGGATTACATGAGGTTTCCCCTCTGGTAACAACATTAATAAAACATTTTGGGTAAACATGTTCTTACTTTGTTGCCTTCTGTATTAACAAAACCACGTACTTTTTTCGTTTCCTGTAAAGATCCTACTGTTATATCAAAATTGTGTTAGACTTAGTTTCCAGCAGAGAAAATATAATTGTCCTGGGCAGAAGTGAACAATCTGTGAGGATGAGATTTTAGCAGCAGACCAGCTGTTACAAATAGGCTGGATTTTTGCACCTCAGATTCTGCCAGTTGGATTGAGGCTTAGAGTTAGTTCCAGTTAGTTTCAGTCTCAATAGTCCAAAAAGCTGCAGGGTTTTATTTCCCTCTTAGCCTTCTTTAATCAGTGCCTAGTTTCTTAGAACAGTGTTTCTGTCTGATTTGGATCTGCTGTCACAATGAATTCCTGTGTAAAAGTATCTGTCTCTATGTTAAGAACTAGGTTGGGGACTTCGGAGTATTTTCTTTCTTTACTATGTAGTCTCAAGAGTTCCCATTCATAGCCTAAATTACCACCCAAGGCCTGGAGATTAAACTAAAAAATGAAATGCACGAATTCTCACTTTTTCTTTTTTTTTTTTTCCTCATCAAGGGTCTAGACTGCTATTACTGTCTTTCTTTCAAACATAGCATACTGGTTTCTATACAAAATTAATATGGCCAAACTTAAGTTCTGTATTACCAGTATGTCTCACATACATTTTCTTTCCTGACCTAGTCTGGCATTTATTTTCCATATATATAACAAGGCTTAAGGTAGTATAAGATAGACTGAATAAGATAGCATGCTTTTAATTTTTAATGAGGTAACATTTCACCTACTCTGTGAAAAAAATACAGTAGCTTTCTAGGGTTCTTTAAATTGCATGTAAACTTTTAAAAAAATCCACATTAGAACTTTTTATAGTTTCTAATAAAACACACAGCTCTTCTCAAAAATGAATGAATCCTGTAGTATTAAATATAAAGCCTTCTACAAAGATACTTTTTCATCTGTGTCTCAAATAACGAAGTTTTTTGTAGTTTTGAATATCTAACTAATTTTTATCTGAGTACATCAAAACAACATTTATTAATTATAGATGTGATAGTCATGTGGTCTTAAGATGTATTAAGTCCTTGTTCAGAGAAAATCGTGTTTTCCTACACCTACATGTTATTTCATTAATCAAACACTGACTCACCAGAACACTTCAGTCATGCTGCTCTTAGCCTGACATTGTTTTATTTCACAAGTAGTGCCATCAGCACATCAACTACAGCCTTTCTCCCATGTGACATGTCTTTACAACAATATAAATGGATATTCACAGTTCACATGTTCACACTTTGTTGGGTTTTTATAATTTATAGCAGTTGTAATACAAAAAATGATAGCTCAGAAAAATACTCCAGTGCCCAAATCATACCCTTGTGGTCTCTCATATATGGTGTCCTCTGGGAATGGCTCAAAGCTGCACCAAGAGAGGCTTAGATTGGGCATCAGGAAGTGTTTCTTTACGGAGAAGGTGGTCAAACACCAGAATAGGATTCCTAGAGATGTGATGGGTGTCCCAAACCTGACAGCATTTAAGAAACATTTAGGAAATGCCACTAGTAACATGCTTTAACTTTTGGTCAGCTCTGAATTGCTCAGTTGATGAGTGGTAGATGATCATTGTAGGTCCCTTCCAAATGAAACAGTTCTAGTCTAGTCTATATAAACAGGTGCACATTTTAATAATTACTATTTTGGTAATGTCAGTGGAATCTGGGATTGATTCAGCACTGAATATATTCAAGTCTATAATATTGTCTATGTTTAAAAGGAAAAAAATGGTTCCAGTAATGAACAAGGTACTTGCACGTGTTTTAATGAGAGTAAAAGTAACTGGAGAAAGAGACTTCATGTAAATCTAACAAATGCATTTAAGTGAGTTAAGAAGCTAAGTTAAGTGCTGAAATGTCTGTTAAAGATATAGAAATCAATTTATGTAGTAACTCTTGTTTGTAATGTCTAGCTGAAAATTATAGTTTCACATATTTTTTCCTGTCCTGACACAATTATTCTGAGGGATTTTTTTCAGAAATTTCTTACTTTAAGCATTTTTGCAGAAGCTTTGCATAACTGTATTTATACTAGGAGACAGCTATATCAATTTGTGAGACTATATTTCAGCTGTTGTAGAGGAGTTCTCAGCTTCAAGCAGATCTGTGGGTTCACTCCAATTTTCCTGAAGTAATACTTGGCATATTCTTTTCCTACCACATTTCTGCCAGAGATTACTTCCTTTCTATTGCAGATTCAACTGAAGCACATGTGCTTATACCTCAGTAGCTCAGGCTGGTGTGTTTGCACAACGCCATCTTCACTGATATCTCTTCTGCTGCTCTTGCTATTTAAGCAGAAGTTCTTGGCAAAAATAAATCAGTAGCTGTGCTGATAATTCCAGATATCACCTCTCATGCTTGTGCTTTTACAGCTGTTAAAATCAGTATTAGTTATAAACTCTTAAATATTGAATCCCAGCTCTTTAATATTGATCTCCTTTCTCATTACAGATGGTGGAGGGTTGAATCAATACCCTTCTCTTAGGCTTTTATTCTGTGTTCTTGCTTTTTTATTTTTATCATCATGTTAAATTTGGTAAGATATTTGAAACAACAACAGAAAAAAATAATTAAACCTGTTCATGTTTGTGCATTTCCTATTTAGTCTTTGAAGATAAATACTTTTTGGAATCAATTGCAATTATAACATTTACCAGGCAGATGATGTGTGCTCAGTCCTACAGGCTCCAAATATATTTCCTTTGTTTTTCTCAGCTGACTTGTATCCTGATTTGTGCTTTCCCCTACCTTTAACTGGAGGCTTTTCAGTGTGAGAGTTTGGACAAGGACAGTTTATTAAACTGGAGATGAGAGACTGCAAATTACTTGTATGGCAAACTTCAAAGCAAGCTCTAGTGATCTTACCTTCACAGTTTGTTCAGTCTTTGAGCAAAGCTGCATGATCTTCAAAGCTTCTTTCTGCCATTCTTCATAAATCAGATGTGATAATTGCATTTTAATACCTGTAATCTCTGCATTTTAGGCAGAGAAATTTCAAAATTTGAAAACCAGAAAGGTTAAGAACAACTTCCTCAATTAAATCCCAAATACCTTCAGTTCTTAAATTCTTTTAGTCTTTCATTCAGATAATAAAGACAAAGGAATATTGGTGGAGAACAACTGTGCAATATTTTGCAGAAGAAAAAAGAACAAAAGCCTATGATTAGAGTTATCAGTGTTTCTGAAAGCTCTTCTCACTTTCTGAACATAATAGAAGAAAGGACATCCTCTTAATTTGCTTCACTTAATGTCTGTCCATCTCTCCTCTTTGACCCTAACCAGTACCAGTCTTGTAAATGAAACAGAACCATAAGCTAATGAAATCTCATAACAGCTTTCTCTCAAAAAACATTTTGAAGGCAACTCACCTGTAATGGAGATGGTCTGCTTTAGTTTTTAAAATGTACATTTTAGCTTTTATCTGCTAGACTTCTTAGAATATTTTAAAGAGCAAGCCAGGAATAAATTCAAATATAAACCATTTTATTTTAATAGAAAGTCATTAAATATACATACTTTATGCATTAGAAAGAATCAACTTTATAGGTAAACCAAAGTTGTCTTTCCAAATAAAAAAATCACTGCATACAATATAAGTTTATCTATTGAGTACATTTCACTGTAACTTGCTGAAGATTATTTGGCAGTTTATATTTATAAGAAATGAAAAGTCTGTATAAACAAACTACAGTTTGTTTCAAAAAGACAACTGAAAATACATTCATAATGAAATACGGATCAGTTCCAAGAAATGGAAGTGTCACTGTTATCATATATTTTGCCTTTCTGTTTATTTTGATAGTTAAACTTTAATGAAGAAGACATGCTGCCTTCTAGTGTGTCTGTGTCAGCTCTGGCAGTGTTTCAATGGGGAGAAAAGAAGGAGCTTTTCATCTTTTTTGATGTTGCATATGGACGGAGGGAAGAAAAAGTCACAGATACTAAGATATTAAAGGCTGTCTTTCCCCAACAATTCACTTAGAGAGTGTGGGGGCAGAAAGCCTTTGAGGATTGTTTGTCTCTATGGTAACTATGCTCAGTAAAAGCACAGAAGATGCAGAGCAAAAGAATATGAGAGATTGGCATGTAGCCTTTCCCTATAAAAGCCCAGGTTTTAAGGCTGGGAAAGATTGTTTCCTATCACCACTGTGATAAGGAAATTAAATTAAGAACAGTACTGTTAGGTAGAAGGCCACCTCCTTGGAGATAAAGTTGTTTGCATTTTTATATCATTTATTTTTAAACCATTGCTGTCTTTTCATGTATTTTTCTTGACTATATTCTTAATTTTTTTAAAAAATATCTTCTCACTGTAAATAACCTCTCCAAGCAGAGTTATTATAATTTATATCTAATGACAAAGGTACAGCTGCCTTATTTGGTCCCTGAGACAAACTAAATGTCAGAGAGGCAACATTTTTGTCATAATAAGGTTCAAATACCTGGACCAAAACCAAATGAGGTTTGAGTTGTCTGATTTTTGGTCTGTCTCTTTTCATGGGGAATATAAACCTTTTTTCTTTTGTCACTTCTCCCCTCTGTCTAAGGGAAAGTTTCTCCAGTTCACTTAGACCTGGGTAATCTATTTAAAAGTTCTATAAATATGCAATAATTGCTGCTGGATATGTTTTCTTAAGCAACAAAACCTTCTGGATAGAGGTATTCTATTGGAATTATGTGTCTTAAGTAGCAAAACAATGCTGGAACACATGCTGGTCCATCCTTTGCTAAATATGGCCTGTCAGGAGAGATAGCATGAATTGTAAGTGCATCTGAGTTAAAGGTCAAAGGAACTGCTCTATTAAGTGGATTCATTGCCATGTTCAATATTCTGTCTTAGATGATGCCAAATATTCATTTAAATCTCTTATTCTGCCTGTATATTTCCAAAGTGTCATGACCTACTGAGAACTGAGAGGTTTTTAAAGGGCTGGACTGTAAGATGATCTGTTGAAAGCCAAATCCAGCCAGTCCTCATCCCATCTTCAATGTGTTACTGCTGTGAACAAGGCTGTGGTTCACAAGGCAGCACATGTGATTTCTGCAGTGTGACTGTGCCAGGGATAACAGGTGCAAGCAGCAGTTAGTGTAACCCAGTTATTAATGTATCCTTTCCTTCTTTTCTTAAAACCTGTGTTCCTAAAGGAGTCATCATTACATGTTGCATTAGAGCTGCCCAGATTTAAGCAGGTTTTACCTGGCTAAATCTCTGTCTCATTTGGAATATATCACTGCAGAGTGCAACATAATGCAGTGGTACCATTTGCACAACATCTTTTAATGTACATTAAGAGGTATATTTATGTTCCTATTTAGAATCGTGGAAAGAGGCAAAAATGTCATTGCAGGGTATATTTAATGATATACATAGAATGAATGTCTAGTTTTGTAAAATGCAAATGTTTGTAAGCCTTTTCAAGGGAAAACATTATTTCTAATGCAAGATCAAATGATTTGAAACCTGAAAGGTGTTTCTCCTTAATGATATGCCCTTTTGCACTTTGATTTATTTTTAGACTAATAATCATATAAGAGGAAGGTTAGCCACTAAGGTGTCAGTCCAACAGTTGTCTTGTTCAAAACTAAAACAAGGAGTGGAGATATATTAAGGGGTGGAGATGTATTAAGGCTGACAAGGGGTCCTGGGCTGTGGGCAGGTAAGGGGAGCCCCAGGGGCTGGGTGGGGACAGCCTGGGGGTGCCCTCAGGTCCCTGAGCCAGCACATGAATTGCTGTAGAGAGCCCAACGTGCTTCAAACCTCAGTTAATCCTGTATGTAGTTCAGTTAAATGGTGGTATTGAAAGAATAAAAGTTTCAGCCTCAAAAACAGAAGAATGAAATTATTAAAAGCACCTTAAGTATTTAGAAATTTAACATATTTCTAGAAGGCTACACACTGTGACATAGACCCTTAAGAAAATGTAGACATTGCAGTACCCAAAACTCCCATACTACTTCTAAAGTGCCTGATTTCATGTATGGGTTGTAGAAACGGGCACAAATAGCAAACTAGCAAAGGACCAACCAGGGTGGGCCATGAAGGAGTTTCAAAAGAAGATGTGTTAGATATGTTCCTTGTTCTGAAGGCAGTTGCATATCCCAGCTGATATTGGCACTTTGAGGTGATGCTTTAGTTGGTATAATATTACACAAAAATTAGGCAGCATCTCTACTCTGACCATTAAGTTCTGATTTTTTTCCTGCCAAATCATACTGGTACCTAATCACTTTTTGCCTTTTGGCTCTATTTTGGACAGTTAAATGTGTCATTTGCAAATTTCTTCAACAGCTCACAAGAGGAGATTGAGAGATACTTGGTTCTGGGAGAAAATATGTTTTCTTAATGAGAAAAGTTGTAACAGGTTCTGGGAGAAAATATGTTTTCTTAATGAGAAAAGTTGTAACAGGGCAATCTAACCCTTCATAAGCCAGAAAAATTGTTTGGATTTTTCAGATTGGGACAATCTCAAAATGAATGTTGCTGTGCTGCAATTTGACAGTGAGCATTGGCCTGCTTAATGTCAGAGAGTGACTATAAAGCATTGGGGTTTTAATGTTTTGAGGTTTTGTATTTCTGAGAAAGTAGTCAAAGCTTTTTACATACAAGGCATTACAAAAGACTGTCATTTTCAGTAATACCTCTCCTTTGTTCATGTAGGAAGTTACATAAGGAAGAACACTAGTAATGGTCCTTTTTATGTAAAAAATCAGTAGTTCATTGGAATAGGCTGAGCATATTGTTACTTGTGTCAAAATCTGTTCTTGCTCTTTCAAACTAAAGACAGAACAACAAGAGAAGGGGAGAATTCTGGTGAAATAGAAAAATCATTCCATTTACTGATAAAAATTTTTCTTGTATCTTCATTTCTGGCAAGAAAAAAACCACAGCATATGCTTTAAGTCCCAGCACATTTAATATGTAATATCAGATCATTTAAGTCACTGCTCTCAATTGCTTTTCTGTCTGTTACCTGACATCACTTATTAACAGAACACAAAAGAAAAATTACAAGAACAAAAAGACAATCAGAATTGAAAATTATATGAGTGCAGGAAATGGGAACAGCAGCAACAACACCAAATTGCTGCTGCCAGCAACAAGGTCTTTATGGTGTCATACAGGCACTTGGGTATCATCTTCTAGCTGAGATAGGACTCTGTCTCAGCACTCTCAGGGTCTAACAAAGTATGAATGGACAGTAATTGCAGTGCTGCCTAGTTCCTAATTGGAATCTTCATGTGTCAATATCAAGTTTTAAATGCCATATCTGTTGTCAATATCAAGTTTTAAATTCAACATCAGCTGTCAATATCACGTTCTTATTTCCATCTGTCTTCTTCAGAAAAAAGTTGTGGTGGAAGAAACTAACCCCTTGTTTATTTGCTCACAGAGTATGACAACACATTTGGTATGGTTTTGTCATGTTTACCATGTGTAGAACCTGAGACTTTCCTATTTATATTAATGTATCTTTTCAGTCTCTAGCTTCTGTTTGTTTTCCCTGAGACAGTGTTAGGAAACAGGCTTGGACTGATTTTAAACAACAGGCACTACAAATTCCTGCACGTTAAGAAATTAAAGTATTCTCTCTCTCTTAATTGCTAAACAAGTGATTGTATGCAGACATGGCTTTATTAAAGCCAGAATTTCTTGTGAGAGTTTCTCAGTTCCACTATTTACAAAGGGAAGTCATGATGAGATTTTTTTTAAACTTTATTTTCATTTATTTGTTCATTCAGATTTTTCCTATATTGGCATGAGGCATGACTATGGAGAGTCTGTCAAAAGCTGTTCATCATTAAATCATAATATTTAGATTAATGTATTCTGTATTATATTTCTTTGCAGAAACAGTCATATTTATTTTCAGTGCTGATTTAAATAACCATATGCAAATATAGTTCAGCAATTTGACCTCATTTATATTCCTGGAAAAGCCTCAGTATATAGAGTATCAACATCCTTAAAGATAAAATGTCATACAAAGACAAATGACAAAATACAAAGAAAAAATAAAAATACAAAGACAAAATGTCTTTGTAAACTAGTAATGTAATAATTCATAATTATGGGGAGGAAGGAGCATTAAAAAGTATGCCACCATATTTTAGCAATATAAAAATGGTCCTAAGGCATAATGATAGTTTTTCAATGACAAACATTTTAGAGGAGCATTACCTAGTTCACATTATTTGATTTTCAGAAATCATGCAACCCAAGTTTGCAGAGGGTGGTTTTCCAGATACAGAAGAAATGGAAATAATTAAAACAAAGATTGATCTTTTCATGAATGATTGGAAAGAAGTGGCATCAGAAATCAAGAAGTCATCTCCAGTTCAGGTTGCTGTTTTAGAGATTGCTGAGCAAACACCAGAAAGTCTGCTTAATCAAACTGTGCTGGTTATGGAAAGTAAGTAATGCTGTTTATGTGATTGGCGCTTAAACTATCAAAAGGGATTTTGGATAGCTCGTGTGATGAGCATATAGGGAGTAGGTTATACTCAGTTTGCTAATATTGCTAATATGAAGAGGGTCATACTGTGTTCCCTGGCTCAGCTGAAAAGCACAATAGCAGCCTTTCAAACATCTAAGACTGAGGAAAATGTATATATTTGAAATACATATAAAATATGGCTGTGCAAATAGGTGCATAATAGCTCCCTAAATGTTCTGAAAGCACATTTCCACAGTTACTTTTTCTATCTGTGCATGCCAGGATACTGGTTTGAGAAACGGACAGACAGTGAAGGTTCACTAGTGTACAATATTCATTGGGTTAGTGAGACTTTCAGGTTGTGTAATAATCTAACCTAACCACCTGCACAGACTGTATTTCAAAACTGAATTTTACAGTATTTTTTTTAATTAATATTTCTTCGGCAAGTTACATTTCTTTGTTTTTGTGGTCTTGTAGAATTTTGATTATTGGATAAATAATATTATGTTTTTCCCATTATCACTACAAATCAAGTGTTTTATTAACCAAAACATCTATTGTGCTGGCTCTATAACAAACTAAAATTTGAGTGATGATTCTTCCCAACAAGTAACAGGAAAAAAACCTGTTGCAGACAGTAATGGTACTATCTGCATGTGTTTGTGTAATATTTTGTAATACAAGTTCCCATTGAAAATAACAATTTGCTTCAACCAAAAACAACCTGTAGAATTTCCATTTTTGGAGGAGGCAATATACTAATTTCCACATCTAGGGAGAATATTTTGTTCTGTGAGTAGAAAAAATGCAAGATAGAGTTGCCATTATTTTCTTCTGTGTATGTGCTTAGTTTTATGGACAAAGAGAATATATTCTGGTATAGCCAAAGGGTAACTATTGAAACAGAAAAAAAGATAACTAACCTTTTCAGAACCTTTTAAATATTATGGCTGGGAATTATCTGATGAAGACTTAGAGGAGGAAGCGCAAGATCTGGCTGCTGAAGAGGAAAATGAAGAAGAGAAAGAGAAAGAGGAAGGTGAAGAAGAGGAAGAGGAAGGGGAAGAAGGGGAGGAAGGGGAAGAAGGGGAAGAAGAGGAAGAAGTAAGCATGCCAGCTTTATCCATTTATGTTTTTATTATAACTCCTTTCTTTTCAGTTTGAACATAACCTCAGAGAAGTCAGATTTTGCTTCACCCTGATTTTGTTTCTTCCAGTTGAAGCCATCTTACAGAATAAATAGTAGATTGTGCATCAAGAACACTTTGACTACAATTCTATGTTGTGGCCAAGAGTAGTTTTACTACAGCAAGAAGCTCAAATACCCCCATGACTGAACTTAGTGTTTGTTGCCAGATGGCAAGGAGCAGTTTTATTAAAGAAACAAATGTGAACTTTGATTTCTGTCAGCTAACAATGATTCCATGAGACATCATGTAAACATCAGAAAATGCAGAGTCCTCTTCCATTTCAGCTATTGATAATTTTCACACACCCACTTTAATGAAATTAGAAGTCTAGCTTTCCCTTTCTATTTTCATCCTGTATTGGAAGATTCCCATCCCCAAATTTAACAGTACAGGATATTCATAGACTGTACTAGAGCAGTATTGAATAGATATTTTAGAAATTAACTATACTGGATGAGTAATCTGACTTCGTAACACCAGATCTCTCTGTATTTTCTGAAGAGATCTACATTTAAACAGAAAATCAGTTTCAAGAACACAGAAGGAAAAGATTTTATCATAGTTACTTCTACCCTAATTTTGGTCCTCAATGGCTATGATATTAATGATATTTTGAATTTAATTCTTCTCTCAGTAATTCTCTTGGACAGTTTGTTTTTTGACTCAGAATCCAAAAAGTGTGTATTTTAATAGACTTATTTTCAGCATACAAACTGTTTTGAGAATACCATCCTCATTCAAGCCTCAGTTAATGTATTTGGCTTTATTTAATCTGATCTACTTAATCTAAGTAAACTTCTGGATTCTAAGAGTTCATTAAAATTTTCATATTTTCAGGATGAAGACACAATTATGCAAAAGAAAAGACTCATGGGAGACACAAAACACTTTTGTCCTGTCAGTCTGAAAGAGAATTTCGTCCTCTATCCTGGACTCCAAGAACATGCAGCTAAATATAAAGAAAAGATTTATTACTTTGCAACTTCTGAATACAGAGATAATTTTTTGATGAATCCTGAGGAGTATGTGGCTCACAATGAACCACTACAAGTGAGAATCTTAATTATTTAATGCAGAGAACAGCAGATCAAAATAACTATTTCCCATTCCCATTTAGATTTGTTTATTATTGCTGATTTTTTCCTAGGTAACAATATATTAGGCAAGTCCTTGAAGCAAATAAAACACATGGCTTCCCTAGTGATTTTGTAATGTAAATTTAAACTAACACATTGAATTAATGATGCAAATACAGTAGAAAAGAGAAGAAGATTATAAAGACTTACAATAATCTCAAAATACGTTTAACAAATGACACATTGAGGGTTTTGTGGGTTTTTTTGTAACTTGAGAAAGGGTAAAAGAATGAAGAATTTACCAGAATTGTCTAATGAAGTTCCATTTTTACCTGTGGATAGTAGGGTAGTATATGTGTTTAGTGTTTCCAAAGAGCAGGTAGTTTAGTTAGAACAGCAATATAAAGTCTGGAAAAATTGAACTACAAAATTATGTGACTGTTTTTGATGGAATTTTTAAAATGATATTTTTGAAGTGAAAAACAGTAGGGGTGGGTGCACTGTACACTCCAAAATGTTACAGAATATTCCATTTTTTCCCTATAGGCTCCTCCTTTACGGGTGTGTTTACTTGGGATTCATGGAGCAGGTAAAACTACTTGTGCACGACAGTTAGCAGACAAATTAGGCATTTTCCATATTCAATTTGAAGAATATCTACAGGAGTTGATTTTACCCAAAACTAAAAGGAAAGTTGGGCCCTCTTTTGATGAAGATGAGGAAGATGATGATAAAATACCAGAGGAACTGGAAGACTTCTCTCAGACCAAGACTAAAACTGAAACACCAAAAAGGAAACAGGTAATAATAATCTTTTAGACATACATCCACAAAATAACCATTTTCAGAATAGGAATTTCCTATAAAATTGTAAAAATGTTATAATTATGTTAAATTAAATATTTGATAAAATTTGGAAATAATAGTTCCGAATAACATTTTCTTGTAATAACACAAACATTCTTCAAAATATTTTCGAGATCTAAATACAGGGGTTTTTTTAATAGATGCTAAATGGCCAATGGAAGACCAACTGAGGGGAAAAAAAAGGTCAAGGTCAGAATAATAATGGGAAGGCATGGTTTCCTTTAAGGGTTTATAATATGCAGATTCAGTCAAGTGCATGTGTTCCAGTTGCACAGGACTTTTAAAACGGTCCCCAGGTATGCTCTTTGCACTGTCTTGGAGCAAAGGATAGAATGCCTCTACCAGCCCTTTGGTCTGATCATCCCTCATAAAAAATCAGAAATACTCAGCATTAATAACAGGGTAAGGTAGTATTTTTTTAATGCAATAGGTTTCTTAACCTGGATTTTAGTGCTTCTTTGCCTGTTGGCAGCAGTTTCAAACCACAAAAATAAAACAACTCTTGGGTACCATAAAATGTGCCTTGTAGCTTAGCTAAAAAACTGTTTCAAATAGTTGTATGTTCATCATACTGGTAGAATAATTAATGAATTATAATTTTCAGAAAATTAGTTCTTTTTCTTAATCAGATTGACTACTGGCTTAAAATCCTTATAAATATACATTCTAAACCCTATCTCTTCCAGGGTGCAATTTCTCTGAAAAACAAACTTTTACATAAAGGTTTATTGTGGAGAGTATTATCTTTTATTAGGCACTGATCTGCTGGGAGAAAAACAAAAATCCATGAAGTTTTAATGCAAATGTTTTCTTTAGATAGCAATGGATATTATAAAAGCCATTCATTATATGGAGAAGTCTCAACACAGGTACACAGCATACGAATCTTTCAAAAATGTATAGTAAAAAAATGAAAATCTATCTCTCACACAACAGGAATAAGGATTTATCCAAGACTCCAAGGTTCAGGAAAAAATGTGTTTCTGCATCACATTTTAGGAGCCTATTTTTTAGTGTGTCCTCCTGACACCTGCCAAGTTCCCTCAAGTTACTAGTCATCAAAAATCTTCAAACACTTCCTACTACAGGATTTAAGGAAGCATTCAGGAGAGGCAGCAGGCTACAAAGCAGGAGGCATACGGAAACAACACTCAGGCACAGCATTAGGAAGATGAGCACTCAGTGGAAGTGGAAACTAGTGAGGGATCTGAAAGGTTGCAAGAAGAACTTCTGCAGTACAACAGCAGTAAAAGATCTAGAAAATATGAGTCTGAGACTGAAACATGGTCTTTGCAAGTACAGTCTAATCTTTGGCCTAGAGGGCTCTGTGTCTAATAGAAAAGCCTGGGTAAAAACAGGACTGCTCAAAAACAGAATATGATGAAATTTGGGATCATTTATGTAAACTGGACACATACAGGTCAATGGGATGCACTTGCAGGTGCTGATAGAGCCGCCAAAGGTACATTCAAGGCCACTACTCTGTTGAGAAGTGGAGCAGGTCGCTGATAACTGGAAGATTGTGTTCTGATGAAATAATACAAGAACAGGTAATATTGGAAGCAAATGCTTCAACACAAATGGAGTACAGATCAAAGTCATGGAAGTCATCAAAAGGTTTTCGTCAAAATGAAAGAGGGGGTTCTTTTGAGAAGTCAGTCCACAACTTGGTCATCACAGCTGAAAATGTGGCAAATGTTTCTGACACTCATGCCTATGGCTGGCTCTCACTCAATGATATCTTTTTGGCATCAATACGTGTCCTACACCAAGGTATTTTGTTAGTATTTTTCTCTTGTCATCTTCATATTTGCTGGGAAACAATCTTCTATGTCTGTATTTTTTTTCTCATACTTCTTGTAAAGTGCTTCATCTGATGGCCTGATCTCAGCACAACTCATACAATTTCAGTTCAGTTTAGAACCCCATTCATTGGTCCCTGCACAAAACTCTAGAGGGTATTTTCCAAGGTTGTAGAGTTCTGAGACATTTCTCTGAATATGAATACCACTGGACTGTCTGACTATCCCATTTTTCACTGACCTACCATCTCTGTAAAATTTCATTAAATTCCTTTGTATCATTCTCTTTTACTTTGGCACAAGACTGTCGGGGACAGTAAAAATTTGTCTATCAAAGGTCAGCTGTAATATTCAAAGCAAAACCACTAAAGGCAAACAAAAATATACCATGCAGTCTGGGAAGTTCAGCAAAAAGATATCATCCTGGTTGTTTTAGCACCACATCATTGACAGTTATGGGGGACAGCCCTGCCCTTGAAATCATTCTGTGGGGTGTTTTCTTTTTTCCACCTGGAATATATATCTTGCGCTTCTTTTCTTTTATCGGATACAAATGCCATTCCTACCTCTCTTAAGAACTGGTAATGTCAGTGATACATTTTTATATGTGTTTTACTGTTTTCTCCCACTTGACATATTTCTTTCAAGATGCCATTGTGTTGCAAATCTGGCTACCACTTTGTCTACTTAGGCATATTCTGTCATACAAACATCTTTGAATATATATACTGTGTCAGGCACTAGAGAAAATATTACTCATACACACTACATTAGACCTGTAACTTCCAGCATGTCCTCAAGTTCTTTTGGCTACATTATCAGAATAGATGTCAGGCATAGGAATTCTTATTCAGATATGGCCTTTTGATATCAGACATGTTTTGATTCTGACATGGTTTGATATATGAATTATGTAAACTAATCCGGAACCACTAATGTATATTGTCTTCTCTTTTTTTTTTTACCACTGTCTGTGTCAGGAAGCCATTCTATGAGAAGTGCATCCTCAACCACATCAATCTCATGGAGTTACATATTCTGGGAAAAAACACAACAGTTTTGCACAAGAATTGAGTAGTTTGATTTGATATTTGAATATTTTGCATTTGACTAGTCATTAATACTACTACAGTTGTACAGAACAGTGCTATCTGTCTGGTATCTGTTCTTCTGCCTATATGCCATAACCTTACATATCCTTCTTCAACGCATTTTTTGGAATCCATCCAAATCTAATAGTTGTTTTCAAAAAGTGAAAAAACATTCTGATGTAGTGCAGGTGGTCTTCCAGCATGGGAACATGTACAACCAAGTGGAAAACTGCTTGTAGGCAATAAGGAGAAACTGTGCTCATTTCAGTTTCTATTCCTCTGAATTGAGCATATGTATAATTAAATACTTAACAGTTGTGCTTGATTTTAGGTTTCATTAAAATTCATACAGCAGCAATTGCCCTAATTTTAGGGAATTGCCTAAAATGTATAATGTAGTACGATGCAATGTGGAAAATGAGTTTGTTTCTGCTGGTTTAAGTCAGAGGAAGACAGCACCCTATTTAGCTGAAAACAATAAACATGTCAAGTAGATACTTCTTTCTGGTTTTGGTTGGTTGATTTTGGGGGTTTTTTGGGTTTTTGGTGGGGTTTTTTTGTTTGTGTTTTTGTTTGTTTGTGGTTTTGTTTGGGGATTTTTTTTTCATTTTTGGTGGATTTTCTTTACATAAAGGAAGTGAAATTAACTGATGAGGAAGAAGCAATCAAAGCAAATCTAATGGATAATATGGAACTACCTCCAGAAGTCCTTGATAAGATTGTTCCTGACTGGTGGAAGAAAGAGCCATTCCGGTAAGTGTAATTAGATTCTTTCTTTCTTTCATTAATTTTAGGAAGTCTATCATCCCTTGTGTCCACAACTGTAAGTAGCTTCAGCAGAGATTATTTCAGGACTCTTGTACTTTTTATGAGTAATGACCTACCTGTCAGTCTTGGTTTTGTTGTACTATTTAAATTGATATTTTGACAGTAATATCATGTTTCACATGGTGCACATAGGACTGGACTAAAGTACCTGGCACACCTGAATTGGATTAAATCTCCTAAATTTAGCTGGGTAGTTTTCATGGGCTTACAGGATAGATACAAAAACAAACCTTTTATATTTTTATATAATTTTTGTCCTGACTACAGACTGGGGACAATGGTTCTCTACACAGTGTAGAAACAGGGAGATCAGTTCTAGGAAAAAAAGAATGCACCAAGACAAAAAATTACCCAGCATGATTATAATGTTGTAGTATTATATTGTATTAGATTATGTTCTATTGTATTATATCACATCACAATACTATGTTGTACTCTTCCCCACAACATCCAGGGCTACCTGTTCTTCCCTCCACTTCCACTTCTTCTAGCTTCTTTGGTTTTCTGCAATTTTACAGTGTATCCTATTAAAGTCTAAAGTAATAGATATAAATATTAGCTTCTTATTAACACAACATTCATTCTTACGTAACTACTAGTCTAATTCAAAATTGTAAGAGCTCCAATAAACTTTGGAGCTTTCTGTGTATAACTGGCTTGTTATTAACATTTGCAGGAAGAGATATATAAGTCATACTGAGGGGCAAATTTCTCATCCTATACTACAGAATAAACATAAATTTTCAGGCACAGGCTTTCTTTGAGAGTTGCTACCAGAAAAGTGTTAGGGGCACCTTCTATTTTTTGAGACCAGTGCCTAAGAAGTATTGTTTTTAGAGTCACACAAGCAAGTCTGAGGACACAATTAGTTTGGGGTTTTTTAAGTTCCTTTAAAGTATTTAAGCATTGCAAATTAAAACCTCAGAAGAAATTAATTTGTAAGTACACTAATTAAAATACATAGCAAAATAGCAGTTTTACATTGTCAAAAGATACTAGCTGAAAGTATTTTTAAAATTTTACTCCTAACATATTGTCATGGGTTAACACAGTTTGGTTTTTAGTTAGAGGAACTAAACTTTACATTCGCAAACGTGAAACCACTGCACATGTGCATTTAATATGGGAATGTTTGTGGGGTTGTTTTCAAACTAATTACATGTTCACTGTGTTGCACTTTAAACTGCACTGTGTAATGGTAAATACCTTATTTTCCAATTAGGTCCACAGGCTTTATACTGGATGGCTTCCCTCGTACTTCAGATGAAGCCACATATATGTCAGAACAAGGACTCTGTCCTGATGTTGTAGTTTATATTCAAGTAGAAGAAGACGACATTCTTAACCGTCTTTTTCCTCCACGTCTGAAAAATTGGAAAGACAGACAGCATAAAAAAAAGGAATATAAAAAGAAGCTGAAGGAACTAAAAGCAAAAAAAAGGGTAAGTTATCAGTCCTACACTATTTTTTTTGTTGTTTCTACAGAAGAGGTCTGAACACAGATTCTGAAACTCTCAAAGCTGTGAAGAGCACATGGAGTAACAGATATTGGAGCCAGGAGACACAGTCCTACACATTCACAGCATTCCTAGGCTTACCATAAGACCCAAAAATAATAAAAATAAAAAGAGCTGCTTTCCTCTTCTGTGCAATTAATGCATGCAGGAGTTTGGGCATCTCACAGCCCAGAAGAAAAGTAGTTGTGCTGCCAGATAAATGGCAGTCCTGGAAAGTCTGGGAAAAAAGGCAAGTCACTGGTGGGAGGGAATATGATGATAAAAAATCAAATAGACATTTCATGCACTGGAGTATTGTTGCATCCCAGATGCCCTGAGCATGTGCTGTTGAGTTGATCAGCATCTCTCATAGGCTGACGTCACTACCATATGGGGAATGTGTCTGTGTTCCTCACTCTGATACTCTGCATAGTAACTCTAAGCCACCTTCTCAGTGCTGTTGCAGCTGCTCTGTGTCCCATTCAAATGAAGCTGCGCCTGCTGTTGAACAGGTTACCACTTGGTTGAGGTAACCTGAAGCCTCCATGCAGACATTTACAGTTGGCACACGTAATATATTCAAGGTTCGTCAGTTTCTATAAAAGTAAGATAAAGTACTTCATATGTAATATCAGAAAAGGTCTGAGCCTAATTACTACAGAGCAGTTGATGCACAGGAAGTTAGGACAACTAAATTTGGGACAAGACTCATACAATACCATTAATATCCCTAAGCAGTCAAAAGGAGCACCACACATTTACTACCATACCCAGTTACCCCTTTGCCACATGGCAGAAGCCAGCTATAAATTTAGAAACTCTGTAGTTTACCAATAAACTTATTAGTATATTTTCAGTGTGAAAAGAATCACAGTCTTTTTTCCCCTCTAATATTAATCTCAGAAATTGCCAAATTAGTTTTTCTAAAATATACTTACATGTTTGCCTAGTAGAGAGGTATATCTGGTCTGGAACATTTCAAACTCTAGGTAGTATTTTTTAACATTAGAACCACCTGGAACAGAATTTTAAGGTGGAAAGAACAGTGTTTATTGTAGGTTACATTACCAATTTTCAGAGGGGAACTTTTATTAGAAAGTGCCATCAGTCTTTTACATCTTCTTTTCACTAATAGAATGAGAAGATTGCCAGAAGAAGGGAAGAGCTTTTAGCAGAGCGACAAAAAAAAAAGCAGGAGGTAAGAAAACATCCTAATAAGACAGTTTTTAAATAGAAGTGTTTGCATTCATACCACAGAAATTTCTAGAGCTTTTACTCACAGACTTCAGGACAACGTGAAACAGTAAAATTATGCAAGAAATTATTTTTGACTTTCAAAAGTAATTTTATATTATGTTTGATTTGCTTTAGAAACTATGGATTCATGAAGACTAAAAACTATTTTAAAAGAATTCTCCATATGTGCTTCAATTCAGGAAAATACTTAGGAATGTGTTTAATGTATCTAATTTGTAAAGCATAAGAGTAGCCCCACTAATTGAAATTAAGCATGTGCCTTTCAGTACACTCTGAAATCCATGGTTCATCCAGAATAGGACTATACAAAGATTTCTGCCCAAAGTCAATTACATAATATATTTATAAATGCATTCATGTACTACTTGACTGCTCATGGTACTCTGTCAGCTACACTTTCATCAAACACAATTGTTTATAACAAAGTCCCATCAAACTACAATACCATGTATGAAAAAACACTCCTCTTATCAAAACTGCAGTGCAGCTCTTCAGGTTTTTAAAGTACTCTTGGAATTGGTATGATGCTTCCCTGTATGCA
Source organism: Cyanoderma ruficeps (assembly GCA_008694505.1). Lineage (NCBI taxonomy): Eukaryota > Metazoa > Chordata > Aves > Passeriformes > Timaliidae > Cyanoderma > Cyanoderma ruficeps. Next base: position 12,611,564 of record VZDJ01000141.1, on the reverse strand, counting down.
CTATGCAATACTGCTGTATTTTCTTCTGAAATAAGATTCTAGAATATACCAGATTTTTGCATATGATAAAGGATATCCCAAAATGAGGTTTTGTTGAGCTAATGGCTTTTTTAATTTAAAAAGAGACAAGAATACCTGTATCATAGACATGAAATAACATGAAATATTTTGTCTTTATAGGCTTTAGCAAATAAGGATAATGATGAAGCTAGTGAGGAGGAGGAGGAAGATATTGAAGCTATACTTGCAGAAGAGTTTGTAGAAGAAGAAGAGGAAGAACCAGAAGAAGAAGAAGAAGAAAATGAGGAAGATGCTGTTGAGCGTATGCAAAATGAAATTTTAGAGAAGTTTGAATCAGAAGTAGAAATATTACAAAGTGTGCAGGTACTAATACCACTTCTTATTTTGTTAAATAATAGGATCACATAAAGAAGAATTTCCATATTTTTCACATTGAAACATTAGAGTACCTAAATAACTGTGCTGCTGTACTCACTATCTAAGAATGTGAACAAGATGAAGACTGTATTAAGAAGGTAAAGACTTTAAAGAGTATACCATTTGTATGACTAATATAGTAGAGAAAAAAAAAAGAAGCTTTTGGGTAGATGTATCCAGTCTTGGTGTCATTTCATTTGTGATAGGTCAGTTGACAAAGGCAACCAGCCTAGATAGTTGTGAATGTATGAACAGTATTTCAAAATAATTTTTGAGGCAAAATTCTTACTAGACAGCGCTATTTTTTTAATACAGTTCCTAGTTGTTGGTGATGAAACCAAATGTAAAGAAAAATCCAAATCTAATCTTGATTAAGATGCCAGGTGTTTGGCACCATTCCCACACATAGTGATACAATTTTCTTGAAATCAGTGCAATTGCCTATGGCGAGGTAACCTCATCTAACACCAGATATCTGCATGGCTAATGCCACACCAAGGCAGTAGGTAGATTGGTAACATTTGTTTATTATCTACTAAGTATCTCACTTCAGAAAGAAACTAATCATGATTTAGAAGAAGCTCTATCCACTGACCAGAGAAAAGGTTTACAAAACCAGATAATAATACAATATTATAACAGTGTGACACCTAATATAGAAGTTTAAACTTTAGTGGGCAGAAATACCAATTCCCATCAAACTTTGCTGATTTATGTTGACTGAGAACATGACTTAGAACATCCTTGATAGTTTACAGAAAATCTTGCCATTAGTCTTCATTAAAACCCTGATTGCATTTATGATTCTAATATTTCATTATCTTTTCATAACCAGGAAGAACTCGAAAAGTTATTAATACCACCAATTGAGATCAACGGAGGACGGAAGCCTCGCATCGTGTGCTACCAAATTTACAGCAAGCTGAAATCTCTAGTGGAAAACCGCAGGAGCATTTTTGAGAAATGTTACCCAATAAGTTTGCCACTTGCACAGAAGATGCTATTTTTCTCATATAAATTACTAAGTTCTTTTGGTCAGTGGGATCCAATCAAGGTAATGTTCTTAAATGGCTGAAGAATGTTTTCAAGAGTTGACACTTTTTAAAAATGTATTTCACATTAACAAGATGTTATCAGACAGTAGCAACTAATACCAGAAATATTTAATGAAAACTACATTACTGAATCAAAATTATAATACTGAATATACAAAAAATACAGCAAGCATTAATAATAAAAGGTGTTGGTCAGTGTTGCAGCCAATTTAAGGCTGGGAGGCGTTAAGTAAAATTTGTTACACGATCATTGATAACATGATTAAAGATGACATTGCACCAGAAAGAAATGCCTAACTCTTAATGATACACAAAACAAAGGACAACAGAGAGTCTCAAAACCTTCCAATAGTAGTGAGAACAAATGGAAAGTGATTTGGAATATGAATTTTTAAGAAGCCACACACACAACTACCCACCAAACCTAGTAGTGGCAAAATATGTTAGATGTACTTAATCCATTAGCAATAATTCTTTCTTGTCAAAATTTAAAATTTTTGAAGAGCAACAAATCTATTTCCGTGGTATTTTACTAGAGATCTTGAAAGTTGAGGTCAGAAAAGTACTCATCACTATCTTCAAGGTAGGAAATGAAATGTTCAGGTAATTCTTTTGGTTTAATGCTAGAAATAAAAGCAGATCATATTGTGAGTAAATAAAAACTAAAAAGATTCATTGGAAAAAAAGTCCAGTGAACAACAATAGAAAGCATGAAGGCCCTGAAGGAAACATACTTTGGCCTTCATTTTATTATGCCAATTAATCAAATAATTTTATTCCATTTTGTATAGCATCATGTTGTGTCTTCACCCGTTCCAGATCACATTTGTCTCTCTTTAGCCCTAGTATCAGAATCTTAATTCTTTTTCATGGCTGCATCAATTGGCATCTAATAATCTTGGTACATACTAATAGAAGTAGATATGTCTACACTTATGTGATTTCCAACTACTGAACAACAGTTTATGTGTTTGATTGCAATTAGTCTCTAGACCCTGGTCCTTGCACTTCTGTCAGATTTCACATTTTTGTATTCCATTTCTCCATTTCATTCCTTTGTTCTCTACAGTGTTTTTTACCAACCAAAAAGTACAATTCAGTTAGAAGAAAGAAGTCATAGGAAGCTATTGGATAAAATAAGAGTGGTGTGCTGACACTGAAAACGTACAAGCTGATAAAAATGAAAAGAAAATAGGATCATTTTCAGGGCATTTTAGGATAATAATAGAAATAATAAAATTTCTTATGAAATTGATACAATTTATGATAAAATTGATTACAGACAGCAAGTTTTGGGGTAGAAATGCAGATTGAGTATATGCCAGTTACTTTGAGATTAAGTCTGGGGGCAGGGGAAGTAGTTATGCAACTGATTGGATAAGCAGAGAATAAACATTATGAGCTGAGTGAGGAATGGAAGCAGATATGCAGTAGAGCAGACTCATGAAATCCCATAAATTAAGGGCAAGCACCCTAAAATTACTTGATGCAGGAATAGGAACCTAAGGATATGAGAAGAGTCTGGCAGGACAATGCCACACAGTCGAACAGCCCCATTTCTAGCTGTAATAACCAGACCAACCTTACTGACTCCTTCAAAGAATAGTAATAGATTTGTGAGGTATGATTTTTCTTGACAAGAAGCTGAGTTGGCTCTTTCCCGTTATTTGATATGTATGCATGTAAGTGCTGGGTTTTTTTCCTTAATGTATTTCAGTTTGTTCAATACAGAGTTATATTTACTGGACTATTTTTGCCAGGTTCTATGCTGGAGAAAAAAAATGTTTAAAAAATGGTAATTTTCTCCCCCTTCCTTCTTTTGTTGAAGGAAGGTCAATGTTACACATTACTCAGAATGACACTTCTGAGTCCCTTTAGAATGATAAGGTGAATGCCATCTGGTCTGGGCAATTTTTTCTACATATTGTTTTTCTACATTTTGTTTTAAAGCATCTTTTATTGACACTTTAAGACAGTTCTTCCAAGAAGGGCTGCAACAGGGACATGACTAAGTTTTACCATAGAGAAGAGTAGTGCAAGGAATTAATCCGGCATTACTTCAAATGACTATTTCTGCCAATTGCATTTCTTACATGTTGATGTTGATCCATCAACACTGCAGATTTTTAGTGGACTGTCTGATGTGTTTGAAAAGATTTCATCAGCAGTGCATGTATTTTTCCAAGAACTTTTTCAGTTTTATCTTCTTGTTTTTCACTTGAGCATAATCTAAGTATTGATATCTTTTTACAACTTCTTCATTTGTATATGACTTCTGGTAAATACAATATTCTCAATGTATTTTCTATTGGCAGACAGGCAGGTGAGTCTAATTCACTGAGGAATAAAATTATTCTCTTTGTTCTTTGAAAATTCAAAAACTGTTATGTTAATCTTCTCTGACAACACTACCCTGACAGACATAAAGTGTTACGGTACCACCTACTGGAAATAGCAAGTATTCTTTCTGTCTTCAGTGCTTATTTCATCTTTTTAACATGAAGTGTAGATGTAGAAGTTTCTCAAATTTGAGCAAAACCTGTGTGAATTTCAGAATGCTTTGATTAGGTAGTCCTCTACCTTCCTATAAAGCCACTTCTCTGGGATGGAGGAAGAAGAGGCTTTGTCCAACCTAATTAACTGATTCTCATTTTGTATGTTACACAGTTAAGCCAAGGAGATGTGATCAAGCCACAGCAAAGGCAGGGAAGCACAGTCTTTCCAGTAATCCATCGACAGTATATTTATTTCTTTTCAAGTAAAGAAAATAGTGAAACATTTATGACAAATCCCATCAAATATATTTCTCAGCCAAAACCTATGCTATCTATGCCAGTAAAGATTGCATTTGTGGGACTTCCAAAATCTGGAAAGACTACAGGTATGAGCAGGTATCTATTAAAAAATCATTTTTTTAGTGACTCAAGCTGTATCGGTCCTTACTGTTATTAAGAAATCATAAACCATTAATATTGTTGGTCTTCCTGGTTTTCTTGTTGGGCACAGATTCTTTTAGTTACATTCTCTAATATCTCATTTGACAGTCTGATTCTTATGCATTGTTCATCTGAATTTTATCCCAAGTCCTTAAGATGCTAGTGACCTGGACTTGCACTTAGAAAAACTGGACTTACACTATTTATACCCCTTGTATTATTTATTATTATTTTCTAATTTTTTCTAATTTTTTAAGTCAATATAAGCTAATGTAAAATGAAGAAATAGTGCTAAGATCAAGGATGAGGACTCCAAACTCCCCAGTCTCTTTCCAAATTTCTAGATTAAAAAAACCCCAAGATTTCCATCCTTCTCCCCTTCCCTTCCTCCTCCATGACTGTCAATGCCTTTTACTGGAGGAGGAGGAAATTAATTTTAAACCATAGTTATTGATTAGAATAGAATGTTAGGAAGAAAAGAGCTTCAAATTATCTTGTATTTAGGATGAAATTTTGCCATAATTTCCATTCCCTGGATAAATTATGTAACTGATGGGCTGTTGTGTAAGAGGAGCGGCAATGCTCTAACACACTCTAATAATATTGACTGTATCTGCTGAGGTTTGTGCTAAACTGAATAGTGTTAGCATGCCCTGTGCATATGCCAGCTTGTGATGTTACCTACCTTAAAACTTGTGACTTGAAATCAAAATATTTTGCAGTTGCCCAGAGACTTGCGAGTGTTTATGGGTTCCTGCGCCTGTCCTTAGGAGATGCCATCCGGTTTGTGATGAGCAGCCAGCCAGAGAGTGAGCTGGCACTTGAGGTACAGTCACACCTTCTCCAGGGACTCACCGTACCTGATGAATTGGCCATCCAGGCTCTAGATGTGGCTCTGCTAAATCACGTGGATAATGCCATTGGGTAAGAGCCTTCTTGGGGTTTGGGGGCTTTCTCTAGGACATGCCAGTCTCTTCACAGGTGTGGATTCCCACGTTATTGCTGTAAAACAATTTCACTGAAACACATCAGTGGTTTCTGCATTAAGAAAATACTCTGTACAAAAGGAGATTTTTTTACAATTGTGCTGTGAAATGAAACTGAAGCGTAATTTTCTGCAATTTTCAAGTAACTATATTCCAGTAAATCCAAGTAATATGCTTTATGACAGTTACTTTTTTTTCAGTCAATAAGCCAATATCTTCTATTACCCTTTGAGAACTATCCATTTGGTCTCTTTATACCAACTCCAGAACCATCTTGGACATACCTGATTCACTTTGATCATGCATGCTGGTTCAGTACTCAAGTTTTTCTTTTCTCGTTTTCTTAACAGCTGAAGTTATTAAGGAGGAACTGAAACCAGTGAGTCTTTCCACCTCATTCATATGTGATCCACCACTTTCTCCACCACTGAAACACCTTTGAAACCAGGCAGACTTAAAAAGCTTTATAATCAGTATTTCATGACATTCAACTTCTCTCCCCAAAAAGGAGAATTGTTACAGAGAAAGGCAATTCTGCAATAATCTCTGAAAATTATTTGTGCTTGAGATCATAATTCTTTCAGCTTCTCTTTCATATTAAGTCCTGGAATATTGTTTCAGTATATTTTGTTCCAGTATTGCCTAAATATGTGAAAAGCATTTCTTCTTCAATATGATTTTAAAAACTCTTCAAATTCTGTAGTAAATAATTTTACTTACCACTTTAAAAACTGCTTCTCCCAATCCACATGGGAACTTCTCATAGTTAAAATGATGTTTCTGAATGATTGATGTGCAGAATTTTAAAGTACGCCATTTTTATAAGTCACAACCATCCATTTACCTTTTTCCCTTTCTACATTTCCTTTTCTCATTACTATTTCTCCTTCTACCTACTTGATTTTTTTTATTTGGTCATAAATTCTTAGCAGTGAAGAATGTGCCTATCAAGTGAGAGCAGTGATAACTTCGTGGCATGGGTGACTTTTGTCTCCATGGAAAATGTACTAGAAATATACATGGACTTAACTGGTTGATTGGGAACTCACTTCTTAGGAAAACTATTTTTTCTGTTTCTGTTTGTGTGCAGAGTTGTAATTGATGGATATCCTCTAACAAGAAAACATGCAGATCTCTTGGAATCAAATAAGATAATTCCAGTGAAAATCTTTGAATTCGATGTGGATACAAAGGAAGTGTTCAGAAGAGCACTGTTGGATAAGGAAAGCACAAACCGGTAGTGATACTCCCTGATAGAATTTTTTTTATTTTATACACAATATTGTAATATCTCTATTTATGTGCCTCAGTGCTATACCCAGAGGTTGTATCTAACCTGGAGCATAACTCAGCTATCTCTGAACTCCACATATGAAAAACATGGGAACCAGTGCCTCTCCTTTCTTTCCATAGACCAGAAACAGGGATATAATGTGTTTGGGGCGTGCTCTGGCCAGATCCCCCAATTGCATGACTGAGATTACAAATGTGCAATGCTGTGCAACCACTGCTTAGTTTAACTGGTTTAATGAAACTGTACATCAGAAATGTTACCACTTCTGTCTGCTGCTGAAATTTATCTTTCATCAATTATTATCATAAAAGATACTGATACCTTTTAAAAAGTTGAGTTCTTTTAAAAATATGGAAATAATGCATATTTAGTAATGTATAGAACTCAGGAATTCTCAGCCTTTCAATTCAGTTCATTCCCTTATTTGTTTTTCTGAAAAGATAAATATTCTGTTTAAAGAGCTGTTGGTTGTTTTTGAGGAAGAACCGTAAGTAGTTTATAACCAGACAGAGAATGAAAAAGAACAGAACATTCACCTTAAAATTAAATTGTGTAAGAACCTGTTTCTCATTAGAAGTGTTTCTAAGAAGTTCCAGATAGCTTGGAGCATTATTGCATGCCTCTTTCATTTTGTCCTTTTCTTTTTGTCTCTTTCATTTTATCAAGTAATCAGTACAATGTTAAATTGTTTACTAAAAGACTAAAGACAATTTGCATTGCAAAAAATTAAATCAATTATGTGTTCTTGAAAGTATTTACTTTAAACTTCATTTTAAATACCAAACTAATTATATTTTATAGACTTAAGTACAAATCCAGTGTGCTATATGAGGGTATCATTTAAAGGTGTATTTGTTGTGTGTGTCAGGTAATATGTGTTGATACATTCCAAATCCTTTGCAAAATAATTATTGAGTTGTATTTGGGACATAAAGAGAAAAAGTTTTGTTCTTTGTTTTTGAACAGGACTGTCTGATCGTAAGTACACTGCTTTTCACATGTAACTGGTAGTATTCTTAATAAGAAATTTGTATTTCTGAAATACGTTCTACAGTGTCAAATAAGAAAAAATTTTGTAAAAAGAACTTAGAGTGAACTCTAGAATTTACACCTGAAATGCAATGAATTTATCTAATCTTCAGATTTAAATCACTCTTATTTTTCATTGTCTTTAGACCTCCCTATCCTGAACATGACAGCCAACAGATTCTAGCTATTAAAAATTCCTGCTATAAAGAGCACATTGATGATATTAGAACTTATTATATGAAGGAACATCAGAACTGGTGTGTGATTGATGCCAATCATAGCAAATGGAAGGTCTGGAACACTGTTCTGCAGGAAGTTCAGATGGTTGTTAAACAAACGCAGATATACCTGGAAAGAAAAAAAGAAGGTAAAAGAAAAACAGTTTCCCAGAATATTTGTTTCTTTAAAAAGCTGCAATGTACTATGTGCATGACAAATTCACCTTTCTTTGGATGAGGCTAATTCTTGGGCACATACATACCCTTAAATTCTTCTCATCTGCAGAGATCTTGAAACGATCTCTTGAAAAGAGTGAAGACAAAGCCAGCTACAAGGCAGTCTGAGGCCATCCTCCAAAGAACAGGGTAACAGAAATCTGCTAAAGAAAGGCAGAATCCTTGGTCCATAGTAGATCTGGCAACACTGGGTGGTAAAAATCACGAAGACTACCCCAAAAGTACAAGGGGAGCTCTAGCTTGCAGCTTCACTTTAGAGTTAGTGAAGGATGAGGGAGGGAGAGGGAAGTTGTTAATTTAAAATCTAGAAATAAGCTTGAATATGCCATCTCTGTTAATTGCTGTGCTTTGGGAAGAAGACCACTTTATTCTAAAATGGCACAGTTCCCACTTGACTTTTTGTGTGTCAGCACTGGTCAGGATTAAATATGCCTTTAAAATATATATCTGTACTATTCAACTAGAATTCCTCTGAAGGGCAAATATACTACCTTATCTTATATCCACCTTTTGGGTTTAACTTTTAGAGCTCTGTGGTTGCACCCATATTAAAAACTGGAGTCATAATCAAAAATATTAAAATACACTTAACTTTTACACATCAAGCTTGAAAAAGTGTGATTTTTAAGTAATTTGAGTTTGATATGACATTTTATTCAAGATTTTGAATACATTTCCTTCAGATAGACTGTTACATTTGCAAGATATGGATAAATAAAGGGGAGGCTTTCATCGCACCTTGTACTCTTTTTCAGCAATGTTAAGAAATAAAATAATAGCTGAAATGTAACACAAAGGAGTGAAACAATAAACCATAAATAAGAACAGACTAATAAGATGAGCATGCAGAGTATCTCACATCATTAATAATTATTATATTTCTTAAATGCTACAAAAATGTTATTAAAATCAATTGGTAAAATGAGTTACAACTTCATTTTATTATCAAATTGCTGGTTAAGTTCTCATTATTTTGTATAATTTTCAAATTATGAATTACCTTCTAGACTGTGGCATTCCTGAGTAGAATTGTTTGATGTTTCTATGTCTCTCATAAATAAAACATTATCATTAATTGCTTTCATTAACAGGAAAAGCAGCCAGCATTGCTTATTTAGGTGTCACTCCCAAGGAACTGCAGGATCATCTGGGGGAGTGTGGACAGTACTGTCCTGTCAGCCTTGCAGAGAAAGGTGAACTGAATGACTGCTCTGTAACCCCCTCACTGGAGTTTGCTGCAGAATTTCAAGGGCGCTATTACAAAATGGCTTCACGGGAAGAACTGGAAGTGCGTGTCAAAAAGCAGGTCCAAAAGGAGGGGATTATGGGAAGAGGGAACATTGTGGCTTAGATTATTTGATTTCATACAGAAATAAGTAATATGCAACTTGAATTAGACCACTGTTGTTAGCAGTCAAGCTTTTGTTCTGCATACTTCTGCTATCAAATGTCTAGACAAACAACATACAGCACAGACACCATTAAACTAAAGCTGGTCTTACAAATTGTCACAGATCAACCATTCATTTGAAAACAGTAACTTTCTCCTTTATCTGTTATGAGGAGACTGGGTTAGAAAGTGGCTTATGATAGCAGTAGATAGTGATGGATGGTGGGTGGATATTGAATACTTCAACTGAGAGTAGGTTGGAAAAGAAATTACCCAGGAGCAACAGCAGTACCAACACACTGTTGCATTCTAGAAAAAATAGGCATCTAAATTGTGTAAGCTAGTCCTCTGGAGTTTGACCAACAGTCCTAGAGTGCTTCTTTTTATGATAAAAACATTTCTTTTTCTACAGAAATTCTTGAGCAGACCAGAGGTTTATGTATCATCACTGGCATCTCACCCTCTCCCACCCCCTCATATGCTACCAAAGAAACTGACTGCAGCAGAAGCCTTATTCCCTGTCAAGGCTGAAATGCAGGGATACTGCCCAGTCACTTACCTAGATGGAAAACAGAGGTATGTCACTAGATTTTTCATAATGTGAATTACAGAATATGTGTCCTATATTAATGCGTTCATGAGGAAATATTTTCAAAGTACTTTTTAATGCTGTTCAGGGTTTGGACAGGAAAAGTGATTACAATTCTATATATTGCACCTGTGGCTTTGGAAATCATGATAAAATCACCTTTTAATACTTACATGGCTATAGGTTCTACAAGAATCTGTGTTGGCTTGGTGTCTTTGATGATGAAGATGGACAGATAGAGTTTGAATTCTTTCTATCATAAGCCTTCAAAGGTTCAAAGAAATCTCATAAATCCCTAGTAAATGCAAAACCAACTATTACGATTTTTGTAAGAAATCCATAAAGCTCCACCATAAAGTCACACAGATTTCCTCAGTATGCAAGAATTTCTCATCAGAGGAGAACCATAATAGCCAATTCTGTGTTATCCCTTTTTAATCTCCATTAATTCTTGCTCCATCTCTTCAGATATGAAGCTTTGGTGCCTGGCAACATCGAGTATGCAGCAAAATACCAAGACAAGGTATATATTTTTGAAAGTGAAGAAAAACTTCAGAAGTTTATGAGGTGAATACACTAACTGCATTTTAATCTTCAGTCACATCATTGTTCATACATCTTAAAAGTGCTTACTTTTTATCTGGTTAGGTTACCAGAGAAGTACTGGAATCTGAAGCTTCCCCATAAACTCCCTCCAAAAAAAGAGCCAATGCTACTAACTACACTTCCTTTGGCTGGATACCTTGAACAGGCCAGTTTTTACTTTTCTATTTGAAAACATGACTTTTGATATATAGTGTATCTCACTAGTTTTTAAAAATTTTAATGCATTTGAGTCTTACATTTATTAATATGATTATATTAAAAAGAATTTTTTTTGTTACAATTGTGAGCAATTTTTTTAAAGCTTTAAAATAATAGATGTTTGTAGCTTTAATGGAAAAAATATAAGACCGTCAGAGGGGGATAATAAGCTGCAGTATTATATGATAGATTTTCTGACTTATCTTGTAAGAGTACCTTTTGGTATGACTTTTAATATCAGCATAGACACAAGCTTACCTGGAAAAATTTAAGAGTAGTTTGTTACACTTTGACACACGAATAAATTAAAAAATGATTCATGGTCACAGCGCTCCCTATTTTATGCTAATTTGTTATCTTCTACTATTCACCAACTTAGGGTGTTGCTAGATCTGAGTTACAACAAGATAAGGCATTGTTCAGATTTTCCATAATGGTCTTTCAAACCTTTTTTCTTTCTTTAGGGAGTAGCAACTTCTTTAATAAAAGCTCTGCATGAAGTTGGCAGCCTTAAGCCAAAGTTTCCATTCCTAAGTGTGAAAGAAACTGCTCTGCTTTTTGTCTCCTTCCATCTAAAAGGTAGTGTATAAAATAGCATGCTATAAAATTAACTCATTGTATAAATGACATAAGTCCTCTGATACAATATAGATAGCCAATTAGTGTTCATATTTGCTATTTTTTAGAATTTCTGTTTGGTTTTTTTCAGCCGGAGATATCAGTTGCAAGTAACAATCTTTAATAGTTTGCAATCAGCTTAGCTATTGCCAACTTTCTCGATTTCAATGTCCTTGTTTGCAGCTCTGCTATAGCTTTGGGCTGGTTTCCAGCACTGCTGGAGATTTCTGGAGCATGACTGACATTTCTTTCAACCCACCACTTTTGTCTTTTATAAGCCAGCCTGTTCACTGGGTGAATGCCACCTGGCCTTTTCTATTTTACATTTTTACTTACTCTTTTAGATAACACCCATCTTAATTCAAAGCTCTTTACATCCTGTTTCCTCATGTAGTTTCCACAGCCCTCCAGAATTTTCTTGAACTATCACAGATTTTTTTGCTAGCACAGCTTTGTTAAGGAAAGGCACATGTTAAGCCCCTGCATACGTATACAGCTCCTAAGCCACCAAACTGCTTTTATACTGTAGTTTGCTTCATTCACAAAGGCTGTTCTCATTCTATTGTTAGCATGGCTTTGCTATTATAAGGATGCCCATGCTAGGAATGTTTTGTTCATATATTGCAACATTAAATCATTATCAGTAGTGGATGATGAACCAGAAGGGTTATGCAAGTGCAGAAATCTCTTCATGCAGGGCCAAACAGCTTTACCATAGCAATGCAGGAAAACAAGTTATCTTCTTCTAGCACTGAGTAGGACTGCTTCCAGCTTTAAGATATACTTGAGGAAAAGCTGCTTTCATGTACTAGTGACCAAACACTGGAACAGATTGCCCAGAGAAGTTGTGAAGCCTGGAAATATTCAAGAGCCATCTGAACACATTCCTGTGCCATGTGCTCTGGGATGACCCTGCTTGAGCAGGGAGGTTGGCCCAGATGACCCACTGTGGTCCCTTCCAGCCTGACTCATCCTGTGATTCTGTGATTCGTTGCAAATACAGCATTATTTATTATTGTGCATCTCTTCAGAGTAGTCACACCATTCTTGATCAAAAATTTGATCAAAATGCTTCAAGCTGTGGTCCCCTGGCAATTTATTTCATCCTATTTCTATGTGAAGTCAAACCTTCTCATCTTCAATTAACATTATTCTCTAATCTCATATTTAAATAGGCGACAAGAAGCAGGGATTTAGTTGCTCCTTCAGCTTCTCTCACAACACTGGATTGCTTTTAGTATCTGAGACGGTACAGGTGATCAACCATAAATGCAGAGGGATTTACTCCTGAAAAGAGAGTAGTAAATCATATATAACTAGAGTGATTGAGTGTCCTTCAAGCTAGACTCTTGTATTTGTATTTGTATTTGTATTTGTATAGGGCTGTATTTGGAGCTATGCTTGAAAAATCTCTCAAACTGTTAAATGTCTACAGTTTAATGCTAGTGGGCTGAAGTGTCTTAGAGCATAGTTCTGTCCAGTTTTTGTAACGAGATAGAAAATATTGTCCCTAAGAAAAAAAAAATGGTTATGATTTGGCTCACTCCTTCTCTTTTCTCCCAGGGTAACAATTAAAATAATAAACTGTACTCTGAGGACTGGCACTCAGTACTAATGTATGCCAAAGTAGGGCTTAGGGCAGAGAGAGACCTTCCTCCCTCCTCCAAACTACTGGTCAGCTCTTTACAGAATCATGGAATCACAGAAGATGCTGAGTTGGAAGTGACCCACAACAATCATTGAGTCCAGCTTCTGGTACTGCCCAGGGCCATCCCCAAGAATCACTCTGTCCTGGAGTGCATTGTCCAAATGCTTCTTGAACTCAGTCAGGCTTGATGCTGTGACCACTTCCCTGGGGAGCCAGTACCCAACCACTGTGGGCACTCAACCCAGTGAAGAACCTTTTCCTGATATCCAACCTAACCCTCCCCTGACACAACTTCAGGCTATTCCCTCAGGCCCTGTCATTGGTCTCCACAGAAAAGACATCCGTGTCTACCAGTGTCGACCCTCCTCTTCCCTCACAAGGATGTTGAAGATTGCAGTTAAGTGTCGTCTCAGTCTCCTCCAGGCTGAACAGACCAAGTGACCTCAGCTGCTCCTCATACACTTGAGCTTCCCCTCAAGATGCTTCACCATCTCTGTTGCCTTCATTTGAACTCTTTCTAATAGTTTAATTCCTTTCTTATATTGTGGTGCCCAAAACTGCACCCAGCACTCGAGGTGAGGCCGTCCCAGTGCAGAGCAGAGTGGGACAATCCCCTTCCTTGCCCAGCTGGCAATGCTGTGTTTGATGCACCCCAGAACAGGGTTGGCTCTCCTGGCTGCCAGGGCACTGCTGACTCATGCTCCATTTGCCATCGACCAGGACTCCCAGGTCCCTTTGCTGAGCACTGCTTTCCAGCCTCTCATTCCCCAGTCTGTCCGTGCATCCAGGGTTGCCCCATCCCAGGTGCAGAATCTGGTACCTTCCCTTGTCAAACTTCATATGGTTGGTGATTGCCCAGTTCTCTAATTTGTCAAGGTCTCTCTGCTGGGTCTCCCTGCCCTCAAGGGAGTCAACAGCTCCTCCCACTTTTGTATCATCTGTGACCTTCCTCAGTATCCCTTCCAGTCCTGCATCCAAGTCATTTATGAAGGTATTGAAGAGCACAGGGCTGAGGATGGAGCCCTGTGGGAAACCCATCAGTGACAGGTCCGATGTCACCCCATTCCCTGTAACCCTTCGTGCCTGAGGGGTGAGCCAGTTGCTCACCTATGGCTTTTGTCCAGAAGGATACTGTGAAAGAAGGTATTGAAAGCTTTACTGAAATTAAAAAAGATTACATCAACTGGTGTTCCTTGGTCAACTAGGTGGATTATTACCTTGTCATACAAGAAAATCAGGTTTGATAAGCAGGACTGTGACCAACATGGCCTCATGAGAGAAGAGTCCTGCTTATCAAACCTGATTTACTTGTATGACAAGCAAGCCAATGTTATGGGCAAAGCATTTAGGTCATAGAACACTTGTGCCAAGGACACAGTAACCCAGCACCAGCCATGCCAGACCTGGGCTGTCCCCAGGAGGTGCCACTTCAGGTAATGTGCCACCCTAACCAAATTTATCACTGCCTGGAGATTCACCAGTATCTCATGGTCTGAGACATGGGAAGTTGACAGCAGCTGGGCATGTTTGTTGTGTCTTCTTTTGCAAAAGCCTGATCCTTCTGATTATCATGACCCCTTGAAGTCAGGAACTTTCGGAAATGCTAGACTTGATCTGTTTGGCTTGGCATCAACAGTCAAAGTGGTTATCTGTACCATGGGTAACACTAACAGAGGTAGATTTGGTCCCTCTGAAAACTTCTGTAATGTTTATAGGGGACACTAACATGCTGCTTAAATTCTTGCAGCGCACAACCCCCGGAGCTCGGAGCCAGTGCGGCAGATGTACAGGAAGAAGCTGTTGGAGTTTGTGGAGCACTGCCAACTTATCCCCTACCTGGGGACTGCCATGGGCCCATATAAGGAGCCAAGAGATCGGCCCCTTGGTCTTGATGACAGGCTGCAGATGTTTTTTTCCCTGAAAGGCACTCGCCCCACTTTCGTGTGAACCCTGTATTTCCACTGATTAACACATGGAGTGTTACCATCAGGCACCAGTATGGCTGCAACACGGCCTGAAAACATCACATGTTCTCAGGCCAGTTTTTTAACTATGAAATCTTAGAAATAAAATCTTGTGTCTTAAGTTGAGAGATATAAAGCTACTAAAGAGTATCCAAAGGATGGCTATGACAATAGTGAAGGGCCTTGAGGGGAAGCTGTATGAGGAGCAGCTGAGATCACTTGGTCTGCTCAGGCTGGAGGAGACTGAGATCTCATTGCAGTCTACAGTTTCCTTGTAAGGGGTAGAGGAGGGCCTGACATTGATCTTTTCTCTGTGGAGACCAGTGACAGGACCCGAGGGAATGGCCTGAAGTTGTGCTAGAGGAGGATTAGTTTAAATATTAGGGAAAGGTTTTTCACACAGAGTGGTTGGGCACTAGAAGAGACTCCCCAGGGAAGTGGTCACAGCACCAAGCCTGACAAAGTTCAAGAAGTATTTGGCAGCGCTCTCTGGTACATGGTGTGATTCTGGGGGCTGTCCTGGGCACTGCCGGGAGCTGGAACCGCATAATGCATGCGGCCCCCTTCCCACCTAGCCTGTTCTGTGGCTGTTCTGCGCTTCCATGGCTCTAAGCCCCGCCTGTGTCGCGCTCATTGCGGCTGCGCAGGCGCCGTGCCAGCCCCGGCCCGGAAGTGCAGCGGAGGCGGCGGCGGCGAGCGGTGAGTGCCGGGCAGGGCGGGGGCAGCGGGGCCGGGTGTTCCGGGGCCATTCCCTGCCCCTGCCCCACGAGGGACGAGCCGCCTTCCCTTGAGGGGCGGCCCGAAGGGCTCTCACGCTGCGCGGGGGGCGGTGACGCGCACGGTGCCCTTGGCCGTACCCGTGTCGAGGCCCGGCCTCGGGGTCATCTCCCGGCGGCTCCTGAGCCCTTCCACGGCTGGACCGGAGTGTGTATCCCAACGCACTGCCGGAGGCGTGGGGCCTTCTGCTGAAGTACAGCCTCACCCTGTAATGGTGGGGGGTTTTTAGGGAAGGCGGGTGGTTTGGATTTTGCACTCAGAATACTAATGTTGTCACCTCCCGGTTAAACACCGAAGTCCTCCATGTGACCAGAACTCACGAAACACCCATTGCCTCGTCCGGAGCACGTGTGGATGTTAGGGGATGCCTGCAGGCAGAGTTGGCAGCAGCCGTCCAGGAATCCTTGTAATGCACGATAAGGCAGATTGGGTCACACCTGCGGCTGTGCTTTAAGGTGCTCCAGCAACAAACATCAGGCTCACATGCTCCAGAAATTAAAGCTCCCAGATAAAACAATTTGACTCCACCACCGTGAACTATTTGGTAGATGATTAGGCCTAAAGAATCCCCTGTTCAGCACCTCAGTGGCATTTAGGTATCGTCTGTAGATAGTGTCTGCTGTTTCCTGGAGCATTTATTCAGGTGATTAAAACTGTTGGAGTAACTAAATACAAATATGCAAATTTATAGGTGTATAAATTTGCATATTGGTTTGGTATAAATTAGGCTATAACAGGTAGCTAATCTGTTTTATCTTTGGTGTAGCTGAGCTTTGTAAATAGGACATTTTGGGCATATCTCTTCCATAAACTTGGTGGATTCTTCTGAAATTGCTGGATTTTTTGTTTGTTTGTTACGAACTTTTGCAAATTTACTGTCAAAGATGCTTAGCAATCAAATTGATCATTAATAGATGCCTTAATGAAACCTATATGAGACAAAACTCTTCAAAACACTGCTGTTTCTGTGTTTGTATTGCCTACCTTCTTAGGCTGAAGCTTAGTAAAATTAAAAGTGTTAAAGTGTTAAAAAAAAAAGTGTTAAAAAAGAGAAATTTTCAGAAGAATAGATGGGGGTAAAAGAAGTTATGAAGTCCTGCCACACTGATACCAGTGAAATTTTGTCATTTATTACATGATTTCCTAGCCTTGTCCCTGAGTAAACTGCACTGATCAAACTGCAGTTGACCTTTTTGTTTCCAGTGTGGTTGGTTGGTGCTGGCTGGACATCAGTGCCCACCAGAGCTGCTCCATCAGTCCCCTCCTCAGGTGGACAAGGCACAAAGAATATAATAGAGGCTCATGTGTTGAGCTAAGGACAGAGAGAGATCACTCACCGGTTTCCAGCATAGGCAAAACAGATTTGACTCGACTTGAGGAAATTACTTTATTGTCAATGAGATCACTGTCAGATAATGAGAAATAAACCCAACTCATTAAACAGTTCACCCCATCTCTCCCTGCTTTCCAGGCTCAGCTTTAGTCCCGGTTTTCTTTACGTTCTCCCTCCAGCAGTGCAGGGGGATGGAGAAATGGGGGCTGCAGTCAGTTAGTCACACATTGTCTTTGAGTCTCCTTTGACTCCTCACACTCTTCACCTGCTCCATTGTGGGGTCTCTCCTACAGGAGACAGTCCTTCCATGAAGAAATCTGAGTCCTACTTTAGCCCGAGTCCTTCCCAGGGGCTGCAGTTCTTCACAAAATGCTCCAGCTTGGATCTCCTTGGATCCTGAAGGTGCAGTCCTTCAGGAACAGCCTGCTCCAGCCTGGGGCCTCCATGGGGTCACAAGTCCTGCCAGCAAATCCATTTCAGTGTGGGCTTTCTTCTCCATGGGGCCATAGGTCTTGCCAGGAGCCTGCCCCAGCACAGGCTTCCCAGAGGCTCCCAGCCTCTTTCAGGCAACCACCTACTCTGGTATGGGGTCCTTGAGGGGCTGCGGGTGGATCTGTGCTCCACCATGGACCTCCATGGGCTGCAGGGGCACAGCTGCCTCACCATGGTCTGCACCAGGGGCTGTGGGGGAATCTGCTCTGGCACCTGGAGCACCTCCAACCCCTCCTTCTCCACTGACCCTGGTGTCTGTCTGCAGGGCCACTGTTTCCACATATTCTCACTCCTCTCTCCAGCTGCAGTTGTGCACATTTCTTTCCCCCTTACTAAATCTGTTACCCCAGAGGTGATACTGCCATCAGCTGATGGGCTCAGCCTTGGCCAGCAGTGGGTCTGTCTCGGAGCTGGCTGGTGGCAGCTCTCTAAGACACAGGGGAAGCTTCTGACAGCTTCTCACAGAAGCCACTTGTGTAGCTGCCCAGCTATCAAAACATTGCTGTGCAAAGCCAGTACTGTACTAAGGAGCTGTGACCAAGGAGTTGTTTCTATCTGATTGTTTTAGTTTCAGAAGCTAGGATAGCAATTTTTTTAGATAATACAGAGTTCACAGTACATCAAAGATAAAAAAAGATAGGCAGTAATTCTGATCTAAAAAACTATCTGTAGCCCTTTCATAGGATTTAAAAATACTTTTTGACGAAATTCCATGTCAGCAATAGTGCTGATTTTTCAAAAGTTCAGAGGATTCAGAATTGCTTCAGAAACTCTTGAACTCTGTTACTGGTATAACAAATGCTACTTGGGTCTTATAGTGCCAACTGTTAAAATAATTCTTAACTAAAGCTGTTCTGTTTTTCTAGGCACCCCCTTTAATATTCATACTTAAAATGGCAAAAACAACTGATCCTTCTGAGAAACTGATCATCCACTCCAAAGCTCACAAAGATACCATTCTAGCTAATTTTGAGGAACAAAGAAAAAATGATTTTCTTTGTGACATTACTCTGATAGTGGAGAATGTGCAATTCAGAGCCCATAAAGCTTTGCTGGCTGCCAGCAGTGAATACTTCTCAATGATGTTTGTAAATGAGGGTGAAATAGGGCAGTCAATTTACATGTTGGAGGGAATGGTTGCAGACACCTTTGGAGTTCTGCTAGAATTTATCTACACTGGTTGCCTCTGTGCCAGTGAGAAAAGCACAGAACAAATCCTGGCTACTGCACAGCTGCTGAAAGTGACTGACTTGGTATGGGCCTGCAGAGACTACCTGGAAAGCCGCAGCCCAGGCAGTGCATTTCCAGCTGAAAGTGGAGCCTCTGTTGTTGCAAGTGACAGGAAAAATTATGATCCACCAAAGCGAAAACGGGGGCGACCAAGGAAAATCAAGGTTGTCCAAGAAGAAGAAGAAGAAGAATCAGGAACAAATTCTGCTGAAGATGGGCAGCTGAGAGAGAACAACTCCATGCAAAATGAGCAAAATTATATGAAAAAAGACACTGAAGTAGAAGAAACAGTTGCCAATGAACAGCCTTCGGTGATGAAAGATGGAGAAGAAACTGAACCTGCTTGTGGCTCAGAGGCTGCTGTTGATCTGTCAGCTGAGAAAGATGAAAACTGCGATCCCAAATCTGAAGTAATCCAGAACACTCAGAGCCGTTACAGCAAACGCAGAATAAGGAGATCAATCAAACTAAAAGATTATAAACTTCTTGGGGATGAGGATGAGAAAGGACTGGCAAAGAGAACTGATGGAAAAAGAAAACGTGCAGGTTCTGAAGCTCGCTGTAAAGACTGTGGCAAAGTATTTAAGTGTAATCACTTCTTGTCTGTTCACCAGCGAAGCCATACAGGTAGGCCTTCAGAGACTGCTCCTTTTGGATTAGGTTTAGTGATGTTGTCAGATGTAAGTGACTGTTGAAGTGTTGGGTTTTGACTACAGCAGAAATTTCCAAAATAGCATGCTGATCCAAATTAGGGTGTTCTGTGTTTGCTCTTTTATTCTTGTCAGCAGATGTCAAAACCTTTATGTCTCACCTAGATTTCAGTGTAATTAATAATTTCATTGTTTAAGCACTGAATTATATGACAGTAGCTAAAGAATTATTTTATTCCTGTGTGAAGCTTGTCTCTTTATCACTAATCAAGGCTAATTTTTTCAGTAGCTACAACATTGCAGTGCATCTCACTATAAGCTTAGAATATCTAGTGAGAAATGATGCATCTGTACCTAAAAATGTCATCCTTTGCTTTCAGGGGAGCGCCCTTTTATATGCAGTGAGTGTGGCAAAGGCTTCTCCCAGAAGCATTCCCTTCAAGTCCATGAGCGGATGCACACCGGGGAACGGCCATACACGTGCACCGTTTGCAGTAAGGCTCTAACAACAAAGCATTCTCTTGTGGAGCACATGAGCCTGCATTCAGGTAAATACTTCAAGGCAAATGTAGCTCTCTGCTGCAAGAGTTTGCCTTTCTGGAAAAATGGTATTTCTGCTCTGTCTTGTGTGTGCTGGTGGCATGTTCCACTGAGGGAAACTGCGAGGAGTTCTTTAAAAAATGGATGGTCAGGAACGAAATAATGTCAAATGAGACAAACGTTGCATCTCAGAACCATTTATTGGTAATGAAGAAACAAAAATGAAAAGGAGTTATCCTACTGAAGAAAGCTAGAAAAGACAGAACAAGAGGAAGAAAAATGGGAAAGGAATGGGAGGAGAGAGAGAGGGAAAACAGAGAGAAAAAGAGAGCTTTACCACCGATGGTCAGGGAGTGCCTGGATGTCCACGAGGTGGGGAGTGTGCACACTGCCTGCCTGTGCCCGGCTTCTGCAGTGAGGGGGGAGGTCCAGAGCCCTGGACCAGAACCCTGGGCATGGTCATGGTTAGGATTGCAGCAGCGGGTGGGGTTGCACACAGGGCTCAGGCAGGGACACTGGGACAAAGCAGACAGGGAGTTGGTCAGGGACACAGGGAGACAGGACAGACGCAGGGGCAAGCAAGAGCCAGCGAGGGCAGGAGAGCCAAAAGGCAGGCTGGGGCCAGGGCAAAAAGCATAAGACACAAGAAGCCCTGACTCAAAAGCAAGTTTCAAAAAGCTCCTCGAATCACCAAGCCTCGGAAGCAAAAGCACAGTCTCAAAAAAGCTTCAAGCCAAAAGCCCAACTCAAAAAGCAAGTTCGAAAAGCCCCGAGGCTTGTGACCACTTACTTTTCATGCCACTGGCTCCTCCCAAAGTCTGCCTGCTGACAGGAGACCATTGGCCCAGTCCAGTGTCCCAGTGCATTGCATCTCTATTGGTAGAGACTTTTTGCTATCTGACTGTAGAGTGTCTGGGGTACAGGGTCTTCAGTGTTCCCCTGCTGACTGCCTGTCCCATGAGAGACATGAACTGGTTGCCAGGAAAAGTCTCCCCAGAGACAAGGCTTTCCTCCATCTTCTCCTACCTGCCTCCTGGAGGTGGCACATGTGCAACCCCTCCTCCATGTGTCTCTGACAACTGTTGTTGAGGCAAATAGAAACTGAATTGCCTCCTCATAGCTGACTTGTGTGTTTTATTTATTTCCTTACACTTGCTTTGGACGTGGCTTACATTTTAATAAGTGATTTTCTCCACAGGGCAGAAGGCTTTTACCTGCGATCAGTGTGGGAAATACTTCAGCCAAAAGAGACAGCTCAAGAGCCACTATCGACTACACACAGGTATAACGAGTTTGGGTTGAGGGCCTGGCTTACAGTCCATGCTGATTTGTCTTCCTAAAGATTGGCTTAGGCTGAAGGTTCTTCCTCAGTGATATATTTTGTTTCTGCTACCTTAATGTGTCCTATCTTGGTATAACAGTGGATAGGGTGAAAAAGACGTAATGGTGTATAGTAAATGGAATGTGTAGAAAAGTATTTAATTGAGAAGGGCTCTTGTGATGATTAAAAATTAGTTACAATGTTTCTGACAGTGTACAACTTGATTATTTTAGCCTTGCTGTCCATGCTACATAGAAGCTGGGAATTGTATAAGCAATCGTGTCTGCTGCCTGGCGTGCAAATTGTAGTTGCCCACTACTTTGGACTAGTAAGGGCATACAAGCTTTAGGGAGTGTTCTTCTCACTTCTGGAACGAAATGGTGATACACATAGAGGAAGTGGTGGAGAAAATCAGAATTTACAAAACTTCAAGAGAAGGTGGTTTTGGGCAGGAGCAGGTGTCAGTCCCCTCTTTTCCTGTGGTAATACTAAATTGAGAAATAGGAGTGTGACAGTTAAGATAGGGAGGAGGCAGTGAATCACCTTTTGTTTTATCTCTATATTATATCAAAGTGGTTATTTTACAGGAAAGTGCTTTAACAAAGGTCACTGAAGAGATACAGGGGATCACTTATGCACTGACACTTTTTTTGTTATTGCGACAAGGCCGTTCACTGCCGGAATGTAACCTGTGTCGTCGCAAATTCATGGATGCAGCTCAGCTAAAGAAACATCTAAGAACACATACAGGTAATGTTGTACCTTGGGTTTTGTGGGGTTTGTGGTTTGTTTTTTCTTGGAGTTACATGGACAAAGCAGTGTTAGGCAAATTACACTTGTCTCCGTGGAATGAACTTCTGCTCTACTTGTACGTAATGATGCCTGTGTTGCTAATGAAAAGATTTGACATCAAGAATGCAGGAGCACAAAAAAATTTGTTACAGCAGCACAGTAGTAGTGCCTATTACAGGAAGAGGGCTTTTCTTCCCCAGTTTTATAAAACCTGCTGCAGAAAATGCCAGTTAGCTTTCCTGTGTTAGAATTGTGGACTGAGAATTCAGTTTGTCGGGAGAGTTGTATCCAGCATGTATTGGGCTTGCAGAGAGCTGACGAGTAACTGAAAGTGGGTGTCCTAAAGGAGTTAGACACCTCTGTCTGTGAGGGATGGGTGCTTATGAAAAGTGCTGTGACCAGAAAAATAATTATTTCCATTTATCTTTTTACTGTGCTGTAATAAAGCAGATGTTGAGAGGAGATGGGCTGGGAGGGATGATTCAATGCAAGTGCGTCAGAGGGTGTTTTAAGAGATTTAAAGGGCAAGCCGGTAATGAATCACTGGATAACAGAGATAAAAATGTTGATCTATCCTCTCATAATAACAAGGCATAACCTTCATAAAATACTTTCCTTTGAAGAGTAAGTTCATAAAATGACATGTGAATAATTTTGTCTTTTAAAGTAACTAGAAACAGTGGTAATTGTTTCTCTACAAAATCAAATTATTCTTAAGCATGTTGCTTGCAGTTGTAATACATAACTAAGTCTCAAACGTACTTTATCTCGTTCATTTCCTCCTCTTTTCTAAGTGAAAGTAACACAGCTTTAAATTTTCTGGGATATGCTGAGGTTAAAACTTGTGCTTCTGGGAGTTTTTGGTAATCCAGAATTGTGTTAGCGTGTGATATTTGCATAATCTTGGATTGAGGAGAACACAGTATTAATACACAGAAGAGTATTGTGTCTGATGCTGATACAGCTCTCTAAATGTAGTGGGAAATGAGAAGAGGAAGCTTACTAGCAAGGTAAGTTGCAAAAATATATGAGCTAAGCTGAGTTTTAGCAGAAACTGGCTTGCAATATATTTTGCTTTAGGAAAGACAGGCAAGATACTAGTATTATGTAGAAATAATAATTGATCTGTCCCATCTCAAAAGCAAAGTAAAATTCCAAGGCATTTGGGGGACAGGTGTTACCATAGATACAACTGTTCTCCTTTAGCAGCAGTTTGATAACACTGAGTCATAATAATACAGCCTACTTGGGAAGTTACTCCTGTTTTCAGTAGCAAGCTGGGACTGGATGGCAAGAAGTCCCTTCTGACAAATGTTTCTTGTTCTCTCATCCTTTATCCATGCCCTCCAAAGCCACATGAAAGCTGGTAAGCATTGCAGTTCTATGCTAAATGGGAAGCTTCCTTGGAAACTGGCTGCTGCCCAGTCTCTGGGTTTGGTGTGCTTTGATGGTGTGAATTACCACAGTGGTGATCTGGATTCTTGTGTCTGGTGTCTTAAAGAACCTCAATGCTACAAGGACTTGTTATGGTGTGAATTAGGATTTGCTTTGGTTGGGTAGTATCTTGTTTCTTGTGAACCTTCTTATAGTTTAATTTGGCCTCTCCGCTTCTACTCAATTAGACATCAGAATTCCAAATGCACTAAAAAAAATCCCCAAAACTCACATTTTATTTAACTCACAAAAATTTAAATTTTTTTCTAACTGGTATTCCCAGAATATCATAGGCCTAGTGTGATGGAGCCTTATAGAAAGCCAGGCAGGTTGTTAAGATAACGGATTCATTTTCCAGCTTTGGAAGTTTGGGCTTACTTATTTGCATGGTGCTGCATGTGAACGTGGCATTAATGCCAGGGTTCAGGGACACCCTTTTTCAGAGCGTTTGTGTTCCATATGGAACACCCACATCTGTGCCATAGGTACAGCTTTTTGTTGCTTTGGGGGCTTGGATCACCTAATTCTTCATCTTCAAAGGGGAGAAAAGCTAGAGGTGTACATTTAAAATGTTATACCCTCCTTCTGACTAGTGAGTTCATTCAGTTTTGGATACCTGCTGAACCATGGCAGAACCATGTGAGGAGCCAACAGTGCACACTTGATACTGTGTATGGTAAAATACAAATTTTTTTAATGTATTGATGAAAAGTGCTATTTAAAAAGGGAATTTCTTTTTGATAGGTGAGAAGCCCTTCACTTGTGAGATTTGTGGCAAATCATTTACAGCTAAAAGTTCACTTCAGACTCACATTAGAATTCACAGGTAAAGTATGTCTTATTTTCATGACATTTTTTAAAAATGTAACTTCTGATTTTATAACTTGTATGTAGTGCTTGTTTAATTTTAGAATGGTCAGGACTTGTTTGCATTTTGAATGATTGTTAAAAACTTAACATTTTTCCTTAATCTGCATAAGGAAAAAATTGGTAGTGGAAAGTACCGAAGTCCTAAATACTCACGTGCCAAGATATTGTAAGAGTCTTCTTTGTGTTTTCTGTCTTTTCACTGAGAATGTATTTACTGCTATATTATTTTTTGTGAAAATTGTACTGTAAATTTTGTTTGACAGCAGAAGAGTAGCCATGGTGTATCAAGGTTATTGGAGCATTGTCCCATTTCCCTGTGAGCTATCCTGTCTCTGATGGCATTAGTTGTCTTTTACCCCTGTCAGTGCAATGCATTGCATAATGTTAGATTTAGAATCACTGTTAGATTTTAAATCACTAGAGAACTGTTGTCTAAGAAAACATTTCCAGTAAAATTTCTTGTCCTTTTGACACAGGCAGCAAGTTAGGATTTGGACACTGCTTTCTGTTTTTAAGCCCGCACTGTTAATGAATGTTCTTAACATGGTCAGTGCTTAGAATTGTGCAAAGTTGTTGCATTCGTGTCAAGGTCTAGCAGCATGGAGCTTGTACCTCTGGTTTTATGAGACGAAGGCAGTTACCTCTGTAGTTCTGGAGCATATACTAATTGTATAGTTTGTGAAGTGAAATAGAAATCAGGAAGTCAAATAGAGGATGTTTTTAATGACACTACCCTTTAAGTACTTACAATTTAGAGAAACAGCGTAATCATTTCAGCATTTTATTTCAGAAAGCAGCATTGTCAAAGTGAATATTTTAATGAGATCAAATGCTTTCCTTTTGCAGAGGAGAAAAGCCATATTCTTGTGATATATGTGGAAAATCCTTCTCTGATTCCAGTGCTAAGAGAAGACACTGTATCTTACACACAGGCAAAAAGCCTTTTGCCTGCCCAGAATGTAGTTTGCAGTTTGCTCGTCTGGACAACCTGAAGTCTCATTTGAAAATTCACAGCAAGGAAAAGCAGTTTCAGGAAGCCAGCGCCGCCACGAGCACCAACGCTCATCCGGAAGAAGTGAGAAACATTCTCCAGCTGCAGCAGTACCAACTTGCCACCTCGGGAGGGCAGGAAATTCAGCTGCTGGTTACGGATGCAGTACACAACATCAACTTCATGCCCAGCCACAATCAAGGCATCAGTATTGTGACTGCAGAAAATGCCCCCAGCATGACGACAGAGCACGCTGCGAACCTCGCGCTCCTCGCGCAGCCACCGCAGCAGCTGCAGAACTTGTTGCTTTCAGCTCAGCAGGAGCAAGCAGAACAAATCCAAAGTATCAATGTGATTGCAAACCAAATAGAGGCTGCCCAACCTGAACAAATGCATGTCATCACTCTTTCCAAGGAAGCGCTAGAACATCTCCATGCTCATCAAGGACAAAATGAACAAATCCACTTGGCGGGATCTTCACATCCAGCTCAGCACGTGCAGCTGGCTCAGGAATCAAGTCAGCAGTCTCACTCTAGCCATGATACAGTTCCTTCCCAGCAAGTCAGTGAAGAACAGAATCAAAGTGTACTTGTTTCCGAATCCCATCAGCAGCCTTTGTCAGTAAATGAGTCATCTCATGAGCATCCTATCCAAAGACAGGCTTTCTGAAATGCTTGTTTGTCAGCAGAGGGCTAGCCAGAGAATGCTTCTCATCCAGGCAGGGATTACATGTGTCACACTTTTCTTTTCTTTTCTTTTTTTTTTTTTTTTTTTTTTTTTTTTTTCTTTTTGCAACGTAAGCTATCCAAAGATGCATTTCTTGGTGATTTTGGATGGGTGACTCAGTTTCCTTAGCCATGTTTATTTTAGACTGTTTTGTTTTTCTGGATTGGTATTTCTTTACCACTTAGTCCATACCTCAGAAGCAATTAATGTGCCTCATACACATCTCTGCCTCCTGAGGAGATACTTAGCCCTTATTTGCACTTCCATGTGACTGTCCAGAGAAATTCATCTTGCTGGTAGGAGAACAATGTTTAGGACATCTGCTGATCACAAAGTACCACTTCTCTGACAAACTTAATGTTATACCTGAGCTACTGACAAGCTTAAGACAACCAGTACTTTTTGCAAAGCTAACACCATATGTCTTATGTTTAATGAGATTTCTCTCTGCAGGTTAATGTGTAATTCTCTATGTAATCATTCCCCGAAGTGCATTATGAGTTACTGACTACCAACTTCATTTGGTTTGGGTTGAAACTGTTGCAGCCTGTAACTGGCACTGAATCTTCACTCCTCAAAATGTGCTGTACACATTTTGGTCCTCAGAAACGTTTAAGCCATTGCACTTGAATAGTGGCAATGAGATGTGATGGTTACACTGGAGAACTGAAATCCCCCAAATTCTGCTCTGTCAGATCTACCACTCACTCTCTGTGTGACAGTGGGCAAGGCAGTTGACCTCTGTGCCTTATTTCATCATCTAGTAAGTGGGGATAGTGTTCACACACTCTGCCAAGCACTTTGAAGAGCTCTTGATGTTGAAGGCACTGTATATTGAAGTGCAAAACTCTCTTCATGACAGGATTCTGTCTAAGCTTAGGAGCCACTGTATATTTAAAGTGTTATTTTTTGTACTTTTGAGAGAAGAACATAATCTTACTTTAATATATGTTAAGACTGGTAATTGTTTATGTGAGGATTCAAACAATGAAGAGCATCACTTCAGAGCATAACAAGTTACCTAATGGGGCACATCACTTAAAGTTGTACAACTATTTTTGTTGACTGAATTAGATGTGTACAGATTGTTTTCAATGACTGACTGCTAAGAAAAAGGGTTTGACATTGTAATAAAATGCCTTGCCAAAATACGTGCTTTCTGTTTTCAGGTTTGACTACTGGTAACAC
Organism: Cyanoderma ruficeps; assembly: GCA_008694505.1. Classification (NCBI taxonomy): domain Eukaryota; kingdom Metazoa; phylum Chordata; class Aves; order Passeriformes; family Timaliidae; genus Cyanoderma; species Cyanoderma ruficeps. Next base: position 12,584,014 of record VZDJ01000141.1, on the reverse strand, counting down.
CTTTATATGGTTGGACTGGCGTGTTAAAATCCAGACAAAATGCCCCTGTTGCTTAAAAGAACATGCTCAATAGTCACTTCAGCTTTAAAATGTCATACTTACCGATTTACATTGATGTTTTATGTTTTAACAAACAAAAATTCTAAAAAACATGATGAATTTAAAAGCAAAATTATCCACATTTTTTATAAAATCCCTTGTTCCAACTCCAGACTACTTGGCCTGCTCCTGACTGCATGCTGCAAAAGTTTGGCTAAGTATCTCCATGTCTTCAAAGTACTGGATCACTTTTATATAAATGGAACATGATAAGGGTAGACAGTGGAAATAAATCAATGTTTTTAAAAAAAAAAAAAAAAAGCCAAAAACTAACAAGCCATCCCACAGCAAAGGTGTTTAGGTTTTCACATTTCCTCTCAGAATGGAGAAATAAAATTTGTATAGTTTCTGCCACCAGAGTGAACCAGCATATTCTGTAGTTCTGCCTGAGAAGTTTGAAGTCTTGGTGTTGTAAGAGCAGATAAATGAATACAGTAAAGCCTGTTACAACACTTACAAAAATGTTGCTGATTATTGTATAAGCTTACAGTAAATATTCTGGCAGTTTCATCCTAAAACTTCTGCTTTTATCTAAAACATTGTGCAGTGCAGCCAGACTACTGACTAGTCATAAGTTTACAGGAACTTGCACAGAATTCATTCCCATATAGTTATGAATCCTGAAATGCTTAAAAACAGGTTACAAGCTAAATTCTGAGGCTACTAGGAAAGGAACTGTTCAATACTTTTCTTCTTTTTTTGAACTTTGTTTTGTTAGGCAGTTATCCTTGCAGGATTCAGTTCCATGCTGCAGTTAAACACAGGACACTCCACGTAGTGGAGTTCTCAGTGCTTTCCCTGTAACTAAAAAACCTGAAGTTTGGTGTTTGGAATTCTGTTTTGCTTTTCTGCAGATTCCCAGTGAAGAAACAAGCTGCTGTGAATAGCAGGGCAATGACTAATCTTGCACCCCGCGTTGCTTAAGCTGTCAGCACATATTGTAGCTTGCACTCAAGAAGCTGGCGTGGCTTCTCATATCACAAATGTTGCTTTTTGGACACCATTTGCTTCCTTTCTAGTGAATGCATTTCTGTTAAAAGATGAAAATTAATCCTTTTTCTGTGTGTGCATTTTTAAGGCTACAGCTGAAGTCCAGAATTGCTTTGAATTTGAAAGGAAACCCCTTCAGCTTTGTTTTTCAGTCCAGCTGCCATTAAAAAGGATGATATAGGAAAAAAAAATGTATCCCTTAGAAAGTATGTTTCAGAACAGCTCTCTAAATATCTTTACTCCTTAGCCAGTAAACACCTTAATTTCTCTTTTTCTCACATAGACTAATCCTAGCAAATCCTCGCTGCTTTCTGTAGTAAAATGAGATTAAGGTTTTAGATGTAAATGCAGGGCAGTAGAGAGGACTACAGAAAGATCCGGTTTTGTGAGCATTTAACACCATAGTGTGTTTCCTCTGCTCAGTTTGTAAGTTTCTGAACTCTAATAGGATTTCACTTTTTTTTCTTTTTTTCAAATGCAAGTTTATCAGATTTTGACTTTTTCTGAAGATCTGGGTTGCTTCTCCAGGTGCAAGATGAAGCAAATCCCTGAGAGGTAGAGCAAACACATTCTGGAGCCAGCATGTGTATGTAATTTCCCTGCTTGGTCTTCCACTCCAGCATCTTTGGTTTTGATAAATGAATATCAGAGTATTTATATCATATGGGCTATAAAAACAAATTACCCTCCCAAGAGGAAAAGAAGGCGCTACTAGGGATTGTACAGCATTTTCCTCTTAGTATCTAAGAGGAAAAGAAGAGGACTCTACCTCATCACAAACTCTTTCAAACTGAATGCCTATTCAGAAGTTAAAATTAGAGATATTGAGCCTGGCATTGATCTTGCCAGTTGTTGAGGAAAGAGTTTTGCTTACATTTCTTTGTTTGTGAAAGACTCGTTTCAGTGTTGTAGCTGCTTCGTCATCGTGATGAAGGTCATGGTTGGTGTTTGCTAATACCTATCCTGGTGTGCTTGGATGTGGGGTTTTTTCAGTCTTTTCCCACTTCACCTTAACTGTGAAAGCTAGTATGAGATTCATTCCTAATCACCAATCCAGTGCCTGTGTGAGCACAGCAGCTGGGTACCCTTCCTGTCTCCCCATGTCTTCCAGCTCGGCAGCAGACTGTGTCCCTGTCAGTATCCTGTGTAAGTTTCCTTATCCCAGAGAAGCCGAGTCTGAGCTGGGAGTGCCTGGGAGGAGGCCGGTTTGCACAGTGGGTGTGTCCCGGAGTGCTGGAGCAGCCAAGGGTCCTTCCTGGGTGTCCTTATCTTCACATGGGCAGAAGTCCATCTGTGCAGGCCTTTTTCCCAGTCCTGCACTGAAAGTTCTCGCCAAGAGCAGAGAAGGGAGAGGTAATGTCGTACTCTCCAGAGCTATGACTTCTCTTTTACTTATTCCTTAGAAGCTAATTAGAGTATGCTTCTTGCAGAGTTGCAGTCCCATGAGCTACAACCATTCTCTATGTTCTATCCCTTTTCAGATCCTCCGTAAAACATGGTGAACAATAAATGGTTTTCCACAACAGAGGGACTACCAATCATATCTGTCCCAAGCAATTCTTCCAAATGGAAGAACCCATCCAGGCATATTCTCAGCATCTCACTGTAGTATGCTTACTGCTCATTTCTGGCTAATATTTTAATCCTACCTGATTGAAAGTATCTTTGGAATAGCAGGAAGCAGACTTTTGCTTTAGTTAGCAAACTTCCTACTCTGTCCTGCAAATTTTTCTGACATGAGGAAGAACTTTCCTGTGTGAGTGACTGAGTGTACTGCAACACATTGCCCAGAGAAGTTGTGGAATCTCTTTCTCTCTGGAGATACTCAAGAGCTGTCCGGACACAATCCTGTGCCATGTGCTCTGGGATGACCCTACTTGAGCAGGGAGGTTGGACCAGATGACCCACTGTGGCCCCTTCCAACTTGATCCATTCTGTGATCCTGTGATTTTACTTGCCCTTCACCAAGATGTCTCTCAGTGACCCCTAGCAGCTCTCCCTTAGTACCATCATGTGGGGGTCTCTCTCAAATATATATATGTATATGTATGTGTGTGTATAATTTTTTTTAAATTAATTTTGTCTACTTTCTCTTCTGTTTCTCAATCCTTTTCAGAGGCTATTTTGGACTGAAAGGAACTGAAACAGCTGCAGCTGCACCAGGTGGAGAAGTTTGGACCAAGAAAACCCTTTAAGAATCACAAAGAAGCAAAACTCTTGGGTCATGTGTCAGGGTATATTTGCACTTTTCAAAGAACTTCAAGTTTCCAAGAACATTGCTGCACAACCTTTGAAAGGCTTTCGGGACCATCGTTTAAAGGTGCTGCACAACCTCGTGTGCTTTCCATATTTTCTTTCAAGGTAATTGTTTTCCTCTCTGAACTGGATGCAGCACAGCACATCTGCCACAGCTGGCAAGCAAAACAGCACCAGCTAATTCACATCTAACTGTTGCCACCCCCAGAACATTTATCTTCATCTGAGTACTACAAACGGGCCTGCAGAACAATATCATGTTGTCATAAACAGATAATAAATAGAGTCTGAAATAAATATTAGTCACCCAGTTCAGGATTTTAATATATGTCATTTTCACAATTGTCAAGATGTTGAATAGAATTTAATGCACCTGAATTACCAAGTGATGAGAAAAGAAGTGGAGAAATAAAAACCAGAGTAGATTGAGACAAGTAATTGGTGGTTCTTGGCATGAACTTTTTATAAAAAAACACCCAAAATAATTTTTCAGAAAACAGTCCTATGATGCTTGTTAGGCTAATCATTACCTTTCTTTTTGACTTTGGCTGACAGTTGACTATTACCAGTATGTTTATAGTTAATTCCCCTTCTTGCCCCCAATGACAGTAATAATGCCCAGAAATTATCAGTTAAAAAAATATATTCCTTTTTTCAAAGAAAAAGGATTAATGGGAGACAGTCCTATGTATGTGCAGAATTAAATTTCAAGAACAGAATTTCTTGTGTGTAATTTAAGCACATTTACAAAATGCGGCCATGAATCTCAGGATTTTTTAAATATGTGGTGGATTGCTCTGGGTTTAACCCTTAAATGTTGTGGTGCAAAAAGGAGAAAAGAGATGTTTCAAAAAACCCAATGAACTTCAGTTGTATTAATCTGTATCAAGCTAAAAATATGGATGGAGGGAAAAATAGATAACTAAGACAATATTTTCTGAGGCTGATTTTATATCTGACTCTGGGTAGGCTGCTTCTGCTCTGGACTTTACATAAGGCTGCTATAGACTTTTTTGGCTAAAGCAAAAGCCATATGGTCTGGCTACCAAAATTAGATTCTGCTTAGCTTACAGCCTACAGAGGCTCTGGGAGCTGTGCTGCCAACCTTTGAGAGGAGGAAGGAAAGGGCTTTCCTTTGCATCAATCACTCAGTCACAGCCCACAAAACACCTCTGCATATGCATGTGCTGCTTGCAGTGACCTACTGTCACACCTCAGCTCATCTGCTGCCACCCAGGAACTGGCACTGAATTAAACCTGCCTTGTCTTGTCATTTTAACGTGTCCTTGTCCAAACTGTTCTGTCTGCCTCGGTTTTCTGCATTTTTTCAGCAGGAGAACATCATCACATGAAATGATACCGCCTTGTGCATGGATCTTTCTGGTAAGGGAGCAGCTGTGGTGGCTAAACATTGAGAATCTGATCTTCACAGTCTCTGATACTGTGAGGATGGAGCTCTTCAAATCCAGCACTGCTGCAAATCCCAACAAAACTCTTAAAAAAGCATTGCCCTAATGAATCACCGTAGGAAACTACCACTGAGCCAGACCAGAGAGACTTCAGGGCTACCTCGAGAAGGCCCGTCTGCAACCTGTGATTCCTTTCTCTGTCTGGGTTTTTTATAGACTCTGTAATTTACCAACATTTAGCTAAGAGGCTTTTTGCTTCTGACTCTGTGATTATGTAAAAGCGTATCACTTTATAAAGCCAGTGGGATATACAGTTAGGGGGAAAGTGCACATTGTTATTAAAATGAGAAATCAGTTGGTTTGGGGTTTTTTAATTTTACATAAGTTTGTTTTGCATGAAAATCACAACTGTCTCATCTGCAATAGCACTTTGACACATGAAAGTTCACGGTGCTCAGAGATGAAAAGTGACCTGACCCCGCTGTGCTGACAGAAGCCCGAGCTGAACCTACAGCTGTCCCACAAAGCAGCTTTTGCACGTGCTGCATGAGCCAAAAGAGAGCTGAGCTGCCGTGGTGGCACAAAGCTTTGCTGTGGGAGCCGCGACCCCTCTGGAACTGCTCTGTCCACACGCTGCCGGCGGGAATGATGTCTCAGCAGTGCCCAGCAAATACAGCTGTGGGTAGGAGTTTCTGCGTCAAAAGGAGGCACACTCTTTACACAGGGTGTAATTAGGCTGTAAATCTCCTTGCCACAGAAATTTGTGGATGCCAGACTCTCACATATGCCTGAAAAGCAAAGAAATTCAAATGGAAAAGAGCTGCCAGGGAGAATTAAACACAGAGGTACCAGGAAATCTTTGAGCAGAGGCTCACTGGAGGCTGGGAGTGGAGTGGGGAAGCAGTTCTCTCATGTTTGCTTTTAGTTACCACTTTTTGCTGGGCATTTGCTATTAGCAAAGGGCTCTTCATCCTTTAAGTATTACTGACAGCATCCATCAAGAGCTGGCTTCAGTCCTCTGCTCTGCCGCATGCTTTCTGTGTAACCTGGTTTTCCTTCCTTCAGGGGAAAACAGAAATTGGAGCATTTTCTAACCTTCCAAAGGGCTGAAAACTGCTTACATTAGGCTTGGAAAGTGGTTAGAAATGCAGGGTAGGGTGTGGTCTGGTGTCTGGTGTTGACGTGGAGCTGGGCCCTGTTGACAGACTCAAACTTGTATTGGCCAGACTGCCATGGGCCCGGGGTGGTGGGTGCCTGTGGCAGTGGTGGTGGTGGGGCTGATGCCTTAAGCTTTAGCTTTCATATTTTCAGATTCTGTGCTGCCTAGGGATATAGTTCTGATCCTCATATTAAGTGCTAGTAAGCTCTCTTCGCAGAGTAGGTAGACAAAACAAATCCTTTTCCTGCGGAGGACCAAGGACAACTTTCAGCCCAACAGCATAAACAGTGGTGGACTGAAGAGAGAAAACAAGAAGGATGAGACCTCACAACCTGAAGCTGTAATTGGACAATTGAACCCCAATATGCAAATGACCCAAAACTTATAAAAATGTAAGATCTCGTGACTAGTCCAGCTATTTTGTGACCATTCTTAGTCTACCCTGGGTGTAGCCCTGGTCAGGCTCCTGTCCTGCCCAAGGTGGATCCTGAAGGCCTTTCAATAAATACTTACTTAATTCTCTAGCTCTGTCCAGTCTCTGTTTCAGGTCAGCCTTCCCAAGGCATCAGGGCTGCTCCAGCCCCTGGTTTTCCATGTGAACAAGTTTATGGCAGAGGTAACCCCTGGGCTTCAGCCCCAGCACCAGTTTGGAAGCCGCAGGGAGTGGCGTGGGCTTGAAGCAAATGGATAATATCTATGTAGTCCATAAAAGCAATCTAGTATTGAGTTTGCTACTGTAGAGGACTAATGACAATGTCTAAGCAATGTAACAAAACCAGACTTATTAAAAAAAAAAATCAGTTTTCCTTAGTGCCTCATTCAGCTGAATAGGAATTTCACTCTTATCAATTCTCCTTTCTTCGACAAGTTAGTGGCCTTAACTTACCATAAATCACAGCTGCATTTTCATCCTTCTTTCTTCTAACCCTACTCCCTCTGACAGATGTCCTTCTTTGGGGCACTGCTTCTGTGCCTCGGTGCTGCCACTGCCGTAGCTCTCCCAGCAGGAGATGCTGGACCTTCTAAGAGCAGCAGCAATTAAATGCACTGCAGGAAATAATTCATAGAAAGACCATCTCCTGGAATGGAAGCAGGGCTCTGCCCAAAGGTCTGTCCAAATTTCTGTAGTGAAACAGAGATGAAAGTAGTTGTTCCCCCAGGCTGATGGGCAGCCCACATCTCTGACCTCAGATGAGCTGCTCAGTTACCACCCTGTGACAAATGCCGGTGATAACCATGGTCTCTGATGATTACTTTTATCTACCCTGCAGATACCATAACTGGAAACGGAGATGAAGGAGGGTCAGTTTATGATCCTACTTTTGAAGGTACGTCTCCCCAGCTATCTGACTGTGCAAATGGTGAACTTCCACAAAAATCAAGTTGTTGATCTGATTCACACAATAACCTGGGAACTGATTTTCATCTTCCTAAAGCAAAAAGGTTTGGTTTTCAGTCAGAATTATAATCTGCTTGTGTTAGCAAGAGCAGACTGCTTTAGTGAGAACACTTTTTGATCTGTAACCTTGTCTCAGTCCTCTTATGTCCCCTGCCTGAGGCCCAGCTCCACCAGCCCCTTGTCCTTGCCTAAATGAGGGCTGATGGTCACCCACTGCCTACTTCAAATACTCACCTTTGTGGACAGGACCCTAAAAATGCAGAAGTGGATTAGCTACAGATCTCCAGGCACACCTACCACCTGTTTATATGTGTTTAAAGTAATAGAAGTAAGTCAGCTTTAACTAGATTTCCTGGATCCCAGGCAGCTTCTCAGGTTTGGGCAAGCATTAAGCATTGCTGCCAGCAGCCTCAACTCTGCAGGTGGAAGGTGAGTTCTGAATCTCATATAAAACCCTGAAAGCCAAGAAATGACGAACATGACCTAAGTTTAACAGAAAATGTTCCCTCATACTGGCATAAAGTAATAAAATGTAAATAAAAAAAGAATATTCAAACTTTTAATATTTTAGAAAAACAACCCATATAATTGACATAGGCATTTGGGATATTCTGTTTAGATTAAATGCTACCCATTAAGACATTTTATGACAGTTACAGCACTTTTGAAAATTATTTATCTTCCCTTATATAAAAGCTTTCCCACTGGCAATGGTGCAAGCCATTTGAGTAGGTTGGGCAGCAGCCAACACTGAGATCAGAAATGCTAAGTGCAGCTGAAATGTTTCTTTCCCAAGATGCTGAAGAGTTTGCCTGTGAGGAGAGTCTGCTCTCATCTCAAGGTCCCAGCTTGGATAGAGCAAAGTGTAGTAGCACAGGCAAGCAGGAAAGCTGCTGGAGGTGGAAGCCTGGTGTGTGAGATTTGAGGCACTAAATGCTATGAGCTTCCTGGAGTGGAAAGAAAAAGGCAAAAGTCGCTTCTTTGATGCTGGAGCTCCTGGAACAGCAGCAAGCCCAGGCTCCAAGGACACATATATCTCTGAGAAAACATAAGCTGGTATTGGAAATAAAACAGGACCGGCTGTTAAATTGTGTCCCAGGTGGGTGTCACCAAGGACTTGAAATTTTGTGAATCCTCTTTTCCGGCAATGTTATCCAATGTATTTGTGCTAGAGTCCATCTTGCACCTTTTGCACCTTCTGTTTGGGTAGGAATTGTCATTTTTTATGACACATAGATTTACTTGATTTACACATCAGGTAGAAACAGGTTTGCATGTACCCAGGCACCTCTGCACACAGGGGAACTGTGGCAGTTTGCGTGCACTGTTTGACTCCAGCTCCATCATCCTCCTCCAGGCAGAGCTTGTGCTTTCCCTATGCTACTCAGGAAAGAAGCTGCCATGTCATGTGGGAAGGGGACAATATACCAAAAACTGCTGCAGTAATTTTAAGGTGGATTTAATTTGGAATCGGTCAACCTTGTATGTATCCCTGCAAGAGTTCTTTTACCCATATTGCACATACTACATGTGTTGATGCATTAAAGGAGGAGATTGCTACTTCTTGCTCTCCCCCTCTTTAAGAGTTGCTTTCCACCCTTGAGAAAGGTGTTCTCTTGGGTATGCCTTTCTATTTTAAGGCTTAGATTGCTTTCCTGATACTTCCCCGCAAAACTACTTTACCCTGAGGGCAGAGGACAAATAACTCCGATATCTGAAAAGGGTGAGAGATGCCTCTGTCAGCCAGTAATGTTCTGGGAGACTCTGTGCTTGGCATGTGTCTGGGCACTGCAACCAGCACCTGCTGGAATTAATGGGACACAGCCTCATTTGCCTGTAATGAGACGAGAGGACTGAGGCAATTACACAGAATCGCTTGTATTGGAGCATCGTGTCAAAGGACAAAGCATCCCACTCCAAAATTAGTCTGCTGAAGTAATTTTGCAAGCCACAAGGCAGCAGTCAGGGAGTAACTGATTCAGTTAAAATTTAACTACCATTTTTATGAATCAGTTTCTGAGAAAGGCTCTCAAACAAGGTAACAAGAATTTAAAAAAAAATCAGAGAAAAATAAAATTGAAATATTTCTTCACTTTCCCTAAAGTTTGTTGAGAGCTTGATGGGGCTCTTGACTGCTCAGTGTGATCAGGTCAGATGGTGATGGAGGATGACAGGATCAGTGGACCCTCTGCTCCCCACCCCAAAGCCAGTCTCCTCTCCACAGTAAAAGAGTCAAGTCCTTGCAATAATCTCCCAAACTCAAGCACACTTAATGTTTTCTTCTTCCCAGTCATCAGTCTTGAGAGTCATTTCTTCTCTCTCTCATAAGTCCTTTCCTAGCCAGCAGGGAGGATCCTCTTCACCTCCTCACAGCTCACACTCCCATTGTCTGCCTCCTCTCCTCACCCTGGAAAAAAATCTTCTACTCTGGAAGCACCCTGGCTTCCTTAACTCAGTATCTGCTCTCCATTTATTCAGCTCTGTAATTTTACTTAGATAAAGAAGTATCCTGTTCACCCTCCTGTGCAAGTTGCCAAGGGCTGGGAGCAGCTGGGTATCCCACCTCTGTAGCCTTGGTTTTGTGCCTGAGATGTTTTGGTTTTCTGAATTTTTTTTTCCCAGGGAATTTTCTGTAAACCAGAGGAGTGATTTTGTAAACTGTACCTATGTTTTCATTCTTTTTCCTTGGAGGGACTTCTTCTTGATGTCCCTCTGGTCTGACCAATGTGATTGAAGAGGTTTGTCTTCTTGTCACCAATCAAATTGGTCTGTGTAAAAAAGTATATAAGGGAGACACATCCCAAAAATAAAGGTGTCATTTTCAGCCTTCTGAAGTTGGAGTCATTGTGGTGTACAACAGCGTCACACCTCAGCCAGCTGTGTCCCACCCTCACAACCTCACTGTGCTCACGGGAGTCTTGTCCTCTGCCACCAGCAGCAGCATGAGGGGAGGCAGAGCTGAGTTTGTGCTTGAAGCATCCTCTCTGCCTCCTACCTTCCTCATCCATACAGTGGGAGTAATCACAAGCAGCCATAGGGAATTGCCATGATAAGTATCTTGAGCTACTCTGACGAGAGTCATTACAGATCAACAACAGGGATCCAGAGTGCTTTTTAATAGGTACATTTTCATTAGCTTTTTACTGGCTAAAAGATGGATTTAAACCAGACTTTGCTGGCATAAGACTCAGTGAAACCACTGAGGGAAAGAAAAAAGGTGAGTGTGAAAGAAGGAAAGGGAGCTTGAGGTAGCTGGTAAAAGGGACTTGTATGGTGAATAGCAGCAAAGGGAGCACAACAACTGCAGCCCAACTCTTTCCCTGGATGAAAGCTTCTCCATCCATCACAAAGGAAGAGGAATCCTCAGGATGGCCAAAAAGAGTCACCATAGGAACAGCTTGCAGTTCCACATCACCTTCGAGCCAGCTCCCCATGTGGACAAGAAACATGTTACTCAAGCTAGAAAACCCTATGGCAAAACTAAGGAAGCTGCCAGGGCATCTCCAGGACCAAAGGTTACAAACTCGTGGCTGCAGAGCTCAGTGTTAGGCAAAGGTGGGCCCTGACAGACAGGGAGACATTTCACAAAACCTCCAGGCTCTGCTCTGCCCTCACAAGCTGAAGAACATTATTTTAGCAAATGCATACTAGAATTTTGTTCTCAGTAGGTTAACATATAGGACTAGCCTGTCAAAATTTTTAGATTTTCAGGAATGTAATAAACAAGAATATTGCTTTGAGCAGTTTCCTTGATGGAAGAGAACAAAATATTTAAGTATGACCACAGAGAGAAAAATTCACAGTGTAGTTTCCATGTTACCACACCACACAGAAGGGCAGCATCTTTAACGGTAGCAAAAAAGCATGACTTTCAAACCTACAGTGAACAACCCAAAACCTGGATATATTCATAACCAGCAATATTCACTTCAAGTTGCTGCCTTTCCACCAGATCTGTGCAATGTGAAAAGTGTAGGATCCATGATCTTATAGCCAGGCCCTCCTAAACCTGAGCGGGAGTTTAATCCTGAGGAAGCAAAAAGAAGCCACAGCGTACAAGGACAACCAGGTACGTTCTGGGCTCTGCTCTGTTCAGATTTTCTGATGTCCCTGCTTGGACAAGGGATGCCTGCAGCATTCTCTTTGCTTGGTACTACCCTGCTGGATGAGGTGGGGTGGGATGGGATACGCTACAAAGCTTTATGGAGCTCTGCTGGCATCCACTGCCGTGCCGGCGCCTGCAGGAGGCACAGCCTGCCCTCCCACAGCGTGGGAGAAGGACAGGCTGAAAATCGCAGAGATCGCAAAATGTTGGACTGTTTTCAGGATTCTGATTAGTGCTTGAAGGAAGGAAATGAAGGGTATTTCACAGGGAGTCACTTCCAATACTGTCACTTCTCACAGTGTCTCCTGACTTCATCTCAAAAGTACTGGCCATTTGTAGCTGGGGCACATGGAACAACATGTGCTTCTTTAAATAAATGTAGCTGCATAAAGCCATAGTATTTTTGCCTCTCCTAAAATGCCAACTGGAGGCTACTTAATCAAGAACCGAGAGCATTCATTGTGAAGAACTTTCTAAAGAGCTGAGTGTACTCAGCTGAGTACTCATACTGAGTGTAGCCTGTCAGTAGGAAACAGGTGTCTGGGTTTGTAATGGCCCAACACAAAACAGAAGCTGCAGAGCTTGGCTTTGGATGGAGATGGATCCCATGTGCACTTTCTCCTTCTCGTAGGCAGGTGACCAAGGACATGGAGATCCTCCAAACACTGGAGGCTGTACCTACATATAACAAAAGGCCTACAGTAACCTGCTAGATAATTAGCTGTGGGCCTTCAATTCATGATCCCCAGATGATTTTCCTACTTGCTGTAAGGTAGAGCAGTATTTCCTACTCAGCATTTTACAGATCATGATGGCTTTCACTTACAGCAAAAATAAAACCATGTCATCTTGCACATGTGAATGGCTTGGAAACATTTTTTTATTGGCTTAAAAAGAAATGTTCACAAGGTGTTAAAAAGTACCTTTATTAGAGAAGAGAAAAAGACCTGTGAACATATCTCAGTGCACCTACAATTTATGGGAAATAGTGTTAATACAATTATATAGTTACAAGCACTGATATGGCAAAATGACATCTCAGACAAAAAAAGAAGAAAAACCACGTTTGTAGGACTGTGGCCTCAGTGAAGGCCAAACATTTGATCCTGCGCTGACTACTATAAACTAAGAATAATGTCCTTGAAATCAGGTTGGGCTGCCTGAGGCTAAAACCAGGAAATGCTAGAGCAGGCAGAAGATTAAAGTAATTACTTATAGCAGATGGTCTCAATTAAAAAAAGTGACTACTGCCACTGAAACAGAGAAAAGTATTGTTTATAAAGTTATTGCAATACAGTTAAAAGTTATGTGTGGATGTAAATACATAACCCAAAATGACTGCCAGTGCCAGTGATTTCTTACATGCAAGATCTCCCTGACACACAGTGCAGAGCTGGGGCATGGATGGCTCCAGGTGAGCATTAAAAGAAGAGAAGGTGTGTGTAACAGGCTGGAAAGAGAGGCCATAACCGAGTGCACTGGAGGTTCAAAGAAAAGAACACTCATTTGTGGAGCTTGGATGCAGACAGAAGGCTAAACCAGTCCTGCTGTGCCAGGGCAACCTGGACACCATCAGGGTGCAGCTTTCCCACCCCTATTCCCAGCTCTGCCAAGAGTGCTGTGCTGAGTGACCTTTGCTCCTGGGCTCACCATATGAGCCACTAAACCTCACAGAACAGCACCAGGGTAAGATGGGGAAGGCTGAATTAGGGAAGTATTTGGAGAGACCTGATTTTCTCCAAGCTTAAGTCCATGGATTTCATTAAAAGTAATGATCTTAAGTTTTTTTCTAAATGGGAACAAATTTAACAAATCAGCAAGTGTTTAACTGAATGCCTGAAGAAGGCATAGACCCAGACTAATCTCCAGAGGCTCTGAGTATGAAGATTGTGTTAATTTTAGCAAGGGAATTTAGATTTTTCTTATGCTACAAAACAAAAAGATTATTTAACCTCAAATACCTTTGTCTACCTGCAGCTAGCTAAGAAGCCTGTAACACACTTCATCCTTTCATTTTCTAAAACATTCTGCAATCTATACACAGACTACTATATAGGAATTAAATCTTCCATAGGAACATTCCAAATCAATCTGCCTAGAGAGTAATTTTTTTCACTTCATAGTTCTGGGTCAAAGATTAAAATAGATTGTGATATTTTCTTCATAAAACCCCCATATTTCCTGACAAATTACTTTTCATAAGTTACAGAGACTACTGCTATGAAAAGATATGGTTTTGCATACTCAATATTGACAGAGGTTAGTGGCTGTTATTTCTTGCAAGGATTTTAAATCATATTCAGATGTTTCAAATCAGGAAAGCAATTTTAGTTCTGAACGCTATCAGAGGAAAATGTTAGGAGGCCAGTTAATTGATTTTTTTATTTGCTGTTGGATTGGTCACCCATGGCAGGTCTGCTCTGTGGCAGCCACCCCAGTGTCCCCAGTGTTCCACAAGGGATCAAAGCAGAACACAGCACGTGATTTGAGTCCAAATGACCTGATTCGAGCAGATGTCAGAGCCCAGAGACTCAGGCTCTGGCAGTGGGCAATATTCAGGCACTCTGAGGGCAGGCAAATGCCTCATCACATCAAGTATCAGAAAGCTGATCCTGTGCCAAAAGTCACAGACCTGGTGACAAGGATGGTGGCTGGATGTCCAGCTGGATGTCATACACACAGGACCTAAAAGAACAGTGCATGGGAACTGGACAGGGAACAACTGGCTGAAATTACACCACATGAAAAAAGTTATAACAAGAAGAGAAGAGTACAACCAGGAAATACTTTGAATTACAGGCGTAACAATTCTTCAGGCAAACCATAATTACTGTATTTGCATTGGTCATGACAGGACACTCTGCCAGAAAAAAAAATGGTAAAATCTTTCATCCAGTATTAAGAGGTCACCTAAAGAAACGACAGTGCATCTTTCAAGCCTGTTTCCCCAGTGCCTGAAAGTTGGGAGTCCAAGGCTATGAACAATGACACAGAAATGGAATATTCATCTTAATCCAAAATGATGTTTTGTGACGTATTTTCTGCTACAACTTACATCTCTGACCAAGTCACTAGGAATACAGTGCTGCCTCTCAGAGTGCCATACCAGAGACATAGCATGCACAGGCATCCAGAGGACATGCAAGTCCAGAGGCAAGCTATAGGATCTCCACAAAGTCGGGAAATTCAGGGACAGTCAGCAAATGGGGAGGTGAAGACTTTCATTGCCAGCTGCTGGGTTTGGAGAATTTCCCTTCCCAGCAACCATATAAAAAAACTCCCTTCTATAAAGCTGGCAGCAACATGCATTCTGAGAAAACTATTATCTTACCGGATTACACAGTGTTTTATTGATGTAATGTGTCACCACTGTAAGAAAAACTTGTGTCTTTCAAGTTTAGCTTTATTGGGGTTTTATGCTGAACTTCTTACTCCTGCAAAACACTCTCTTAGATACTGCTTTAAATGAAATGTGATGAAAGATGCCCTCAGACTACACACCAATTTTCTTTGCACAGGCGTATGTGTTAAAAGGACAAGGACCTTGTGTTAATGCAGCACAGACAGTAGGCTCCAATCATTCCCCCCTCCTTATTCAAGCACTGATGGGACAAAAGTTGGAGGCCAAAGTCATTATCTACAAGGTAGTTTACCTAATCTGAAGTCAGAGGGTTTCTGAATGTGGTCCAGGAGGGCTGCTAAAGCCAGCAAAAATTGTTTGTGTGGCTCCTCAGCTGTGCAGGTACTCCACATGGCTCTGGGGAAGCCCAGGGATCTCTGAAGTATACAGCCATTCTCATGGCCTCAGACAGACCTCTGACAACATATTTCACCTTCCTACAGACCAGCCTCACCTTCCTTTTTAGACTGTCATGGCCACAGCTCTCTATTGTTGTCCTTCACATACTTTATTGCTTAGGATACCCTTCACTAATTCGCTGTTGACCCCAGCTGTCAGTCAGACAAAAAATTCTTGCCACTAATTCCAGGGAGGAAAAAAAGGTACTCAGAGTGACTGGTTTTGAAAGAACTTTACTGATAATATCAATTATGCAGCAGGTCAAATGGATCACAATGACATAATACAGCTGTTGCACAAATAAAATGGGTAAGTGGAATGATTTTACAAACTTCTTAGAAAAAATCTTGATACTATAATTCTGATAAGCTTTAGGATGTTAAGAGGCAGTAATGGGTGGCCATATCAACAGAGCTCAATGGTGCCTGTACCTCAGTTGCTTTGAGGGAAGAAGCACTGGTCTAGGCCATGAGGGCACAGCAGGAGCAGATGCCAGATGAGTGAGACCCAAGGCCAGGCACAGGCAGCCCACAGGTGTTACGCCTCAGGCAGGGGCCAGATGCAAGACCCTCAGAACAAAAACATCTACTGAGAAAAATTTGTGCAGACCCTCCTGAAGTTCCCCCACTTGAAAAACTCCCAGGTTGTCCAAGGCATTTTTATCATCCAGCCAGCCAGCCTTGAGGAGACAGCTAAACTCCCAGGGAACATGCTCCTGCCATGACACAGGCCAAACCCCACCACTGTATTACACTATCACCAACTAAAAAATGCATATTAAAAATACAGTAAATGGATCTACTGTAGCAAGAACTCCATCTAAACATCAGCCTTTGGTCATCTAAATCAGCCTGACCTCATTCTTTGTTTGGCTGCAGCTGCACAGGTGAAAGGTTTATTGCTTCCATTCCATCTTACTTCTACCTGTTGCCTTCCATTCTTCTCAAGACATGTCTCTGGCTTGCCTTAGGCTAAAAGTATCAGCCTGAACCTCTATCTCTAAAAGAGTTAAGAAAATATTTTTAACATTATTTCATCATCGCTAACCACTCTCTCTATTATTTGTTGTTCCTTATGCTAAAAGCAGCCTTTCCACCACACCTGGTGGGGCTGAGCGAGTGCCTGTAACACAGAATTTGTCTGTACCAAACACAGTCCACCTTGCCTGCCTCAGGCAAGCAGCTTGTACAGTACAGGTGCCAATGTCCTCACCCAGAATTCCTCCTGGGGACAGACACATAGGGACCTTAAATGCACCCCCTGATGTCATACAGCACGGCATGCACCACCCTGGATGTGCCCTGGGGCTGTATGCAGCCCTGGTTGGACACACCCCTACTGTGGGATTTACTGCCATACCTGCCTCACCATGCAAGGACAAAGGTTACAAAGCTCCAGGCACAGGAGTCAACACATTATTTCTGAGCAATCCACCATTCTGGTGAACAGTGCCAGGATAAATAATGCATCATTATGTAATGCTAACAAATACCTCAAAACCTCCTTAGATGGTATTTTCCCTGCTAAAATACCCACCACATAAACTTCACATGCACTTCTCTTTCTGTGCACTTGAAATTACAATATGGAAATGAGAACCAATGTTTACAAAATGAAGGAAATATATATTTCCTTCAGTTTATCTACTAAATTTTGTTTTTCATTTACTGCTGTCATCCCAAACTGCTGTATGCTCCTGTGGAATCTCTTCAATCCATTATCACATCTTGCCAAGCACCAATTAATACAATCTGCTCCAAATCCTGGGCATTTGCTATGTTTCAAATGTGCTTCCCTAAAATGGGCATCTGCAGACTCTTAGGTTTTGCCCATTTTGTCAAGGATTTTACGTAATTTTCCAGTAATGCAGTGCTTGGAATTCCTTATAGATTTAAAACAGAGGTAAATGCCTTACTAACCACTAAGTATATAACAGTGCAATGAGAACTGAATCCAGTGATGAATGTGGCGTTTTAAATCCAACAACAACAACTCAGACTGACATGATCCTGCTGACTGTATGCTACAACAAAGTCCCAAGATGCTGACTATAAGAAAAGACAGAGAAACCACATTTATCTTTTCCCTGGCTTCCCACCAGCTCCCAGAATGATAAACATGTTTTCACTCGCTTGTGGAGATGTTCTTGCCCTTGCTGCTAGTCTTAGTTCTATTTCTTTACGTACTTTATTTTCTCCCACTTTTTCCATATACATAAACACAAGATTAGAGTCTTGTCTTTTATCTTATTTAACTGTCCCATTACTTTCTCAAAAGAAGAGATTTTTAGCATGCAATCCTAATGAAATGCAGATTGCAGCAACCATTGCAGTTCATGCGTCCAGCACATCAGTGGAACTGCCACTGCAATCCCTCATAAAACACTGATAACTGCTGAAGATATATTTAACATTATAACCCACAAGAACTGCAAAAAAGAAAACCTGAGTTCAAATAATACCATGTGTCTAGTGAAACCTCAAGAGACCCTCTGAATCAACCCCTGAACCAAGAAGAAGACCCTTGTCCTAGGACATAAAACTCTGCAAATATCTCCAGAAGGGATGAGTGGAATCCATAGAAAATTCCCTTATTCCATGCTCCCTGCAATTTTGGTTACATTGCAATTTTTATTTATGCTGGTCCTCAATTTATGCTGTTTATTCAAAGGTAGAAGAGAAATATATTTTAAGAATGCATGTGAAAAGTATTTCTTATTAAAAGGCCAGACACTTTTGTCACACTGTGGAAATAACTGAATTATTTCATACTACTACTCCAGTAAAAATGGAGAATGAGAGATAACTAAAGTCAGTATGTGACTTCCGTTTCCTTATTACTTTTCAGGACTAAATTCTGATATTACTGACATTAACATACAACAGAATGTTTGGTCATTTTTATGCAGCTGTTACAAGGTTTCAGTTCATATCACAAAATTGATTCTCTGTTGTCTCTTTGCAGACCTTTCTTTGGTTTTATCCCTGAGACTTCTTTGCAGGAATGCAAAGCATTAGCCATCCTGCCTGCTAGCAGAAAGCACCATGATATATGACAGTACAGAACCTTGTCAGAAAGCTCTGTACACAAATTATGTATTACCAGCAGCCCTACAGGCCCCTCCATAGCTCACACAGTAACCATGATAGGTAGCTTGCCTTAAAATTTCTGCATTTGTATTGGTCTCTTGGCTCTTGGCAATATAATATCTTCAGGAAAGAAAGCAAAATGGGAAGATTAAGCTAGGGATTTATTTAGCAGTTTCCTCTTTACTGCCCAAGTCCAGCTCACACTTAGGAGAACCAAGGGGGAGCTGTCCTAACTCTTCTCTTCCGTTTGTCCTTTGATTTAGACTATAATAAAATTTGCTTAATAGCTCTAGCTTAGCTCTTCTTGAATACAAGCACACACAAATGTTTGCCTTGGTTTCCCAACATTCACCTGTGTTGGCACTGCACAAAATGCTAAGGCAGATTTACACAAACAAACTTTTATTTGCTGAGAGTCCAATGATGATGATATGCATAGACTCAAGCTACCTTAAGGAAAAACAAAGGACAGAGAAAATGGGATAGGCATAGGTGGAACTCTACCCAGTGGTCCAGGGGGAATCACTGGTTCTTAGAATCACTTATGTTGGATAAATGCTTTCATCGAATCCAACTGCAAACTTGACACTGCCAAGTCCACGAAAAGAAGTGATGGGATGACTAAGGAGCCTTCTCCTAGAGCTCCCTACAGCGCAGCTGTAAAGATGTGGGTTACAATTTGTACCACGCTTCCCTTCTACTATTGCTGCCACTTCATCCTAGACCTACACAAACTCCCAGTGTGCAGCTTCCACCTGTGATGGCTCCAGTGCTGCTGGGAGCACAGCTGGACAACACTGCAAGTTCTCCACGCAGATCGCTAAGGTTCACGTGCGATTCATTTAAACTACCATTTAAGTACAATTCGCTGTTCCCTCACGGTAGAAATGGGGGGAGGGCGGGGAAACGGGACAACAACTGTGGCCCGTGAGCACGGGCAGCTGGTGTGGCCCGGTGGGGGCATCTCTCTCCCCACCGCTCCGGGCAACCCCCGTCAGCGACACACCCGCCCGGGGCGACCACGAGTAACACCGCCCGCGCGCGGGAAACGCGAGCCCGGGCGCCTCGGCCCCGCCCCCGCCTCGCCCCCAGCCAATGAGCGGGCACAGCGGGGAGGGGCGGGACCTCCGTGGTGACGTCACGGCGCGTGACTCGCGGGAAAAACTTTTTCCCGGGGATGAGGTCACGTGGGGGAGTAGCGCCGCGCCGCGCCGCCGACCGTTCCATTACCCGCCGGATGGGGGGGCAGGGGGGAGCCGGGCGGAACCACAGCGCCGCCGCGGGCGGGGGGCGGGGCTGGCTCGGGGCGGGACGGCGGCGCGCGGCGGGTGCGCGGCAGCAGCGGGAGCGGAGCGGAGCGGGCGGAAGGAGGCAGGCGGGCAGACCGGGAAACGCCGAGCAGGAGCGGGAGCCGCAGCTCTCTCGTTTCACCGCATCGCCACCATGGGTCGGACAATTACGACACTTACGTTCCCCCTCGCCGTCGTTTCCGTGGCGTGCTGCCTCGGCGCGCTGGCCGTGATCGCAGAGAGCAACAGTGAGTGATTCGCGCCCTCCCCCCCTCCTTTTCCCCGAGAGCTGCTGACGGGGCAGCCCCGCCCCGTGCCCGGCGCGGTGGGGAGCGAGGCGGGCTCCGCTCACCGAGCCCCCCGGGACTGTCCGTCTGTGCGCGCCTGGTGCTGGACCCTCCGCGGGCTCCGGGCCGGGACCCGCCGGGACCGGTCCTGCGCTCCCCCGGTGCTCGATGGGCCGCCGCCGCTTCCTGGGCGCCGCGCCCGCAGCCCGCCAAGCTTTTGGGCCGCTATCCCGCTTGTGCTGGTCTGGGACCTGTTATCCCGGGGACCTTGAAGGGAGAAGCCGGTGCTAGGGAATTGTTCGCGTCTGCTTCTTGCACCCTTGGAATCTGGGAGCGGGGGCGCCTTGATTCAGTCGTGTCGTTCTGTCCCTGCTGCCGCGTGTTCCTTATCCCGGTGTAAGCCCCGTTACTCGTCCCGTGGGGTTGCCCACAGCTCGGGCCCTGTGGGCTGTTTGCCAAAGTATTTGCGGCGCCGAGAACCTCGAAATGTGCCGCGACTCCCAAAACGCGGAGACAGCAACAAGACAAAACCAAAACTTGTCTGGAAGAGTCTCGGTGTTCCCTGGCCGCGTTTCGTAGTGGCGCTGGGTGCAGCCGAAGGTGACGCTGCCCGGTCAGCGCTGCTGCGGCCCGTAGGGATCTCCGCAGCCCTGCCCCGCCGGCGGGATGCAGGACACCCTGCGGGAGCCTGGACTGTGCCGGGACTGCCGCGCCGCGGGTTAACACGCCGCTCCGCTGCGACGGGAGAGGGCACTCTTGGGCCGGCAGGACAGACCCCTCCAGTGGCTCCTGGTTTCCTCCTCGAGTGTGAGGGGAGTGTCCGAATTTACCCTGTGCCGGAGCCAGTACAGCGGGTGTATCTTGGGAGCAAACGTCAGCTTGCCTTAGGCTGAAAAGCTGAGTTTGCGGTATCAGTCTTTTTTTATTTTTTCAGTGAGGAGCAGGCGTCTGCTGATGGGGAGAGCTGGGGAACTTGCTGTTATCCCATGTAAAAGACCCCACAAGAGCCTTTCACAGCAGGAGGTGTCATTGGGACAATGTCTGAGGCCCTGCCACAGATTCTGAAGTTAACAGCTCGTTGATAGAAACGTCTCCTGATCCTTTGGTCTTGCAAATCTGATCCTCCCCCATGTTAGTCTGGGAAGGTTGTTTTTGAAACTAAACTCCTATTGTACCTGGTATAAGTTGGCTCTGCCGACTGTCTTCCTGTCTTAACAGATGCACTGTGCTAAATTTTCCACATACCAGTGAGGAATCTACAAAAGTGAAGTTTGTTCATTTGTCAGAGGCCGTTGTGTGTGCTGTGATCCTTCCTCAGATGTATACCCACTACCCCACCACCATAATTGACTGATTCCCCTCCCCTCCCCAAAATCTGTTATCAAGAAACAGTCAGAAGGCTCTTGAAGGGCTTTGAGTGCTGCCTTCCTGAAGGGAATAGGGCAGCTGTTGCACACCTCACTGATGCAAACCCACAAAAGGTCTTTTCCTATCTCCTTATGTGAAAATAGTGCCAGTCTTTCTAACCTGATCCTGCCATAACCGAGAGAAAAGCCGTGTGGATTCAGGCTTACTTCAGATTGTCAGAATACTGAAGTTAGTTAATCTGTTTGTAGTTGTTACTGGAGAAGTAAATGAGCGTGCTGACTGCCAAGGAATTGTGGATAGCAGCGTTCCTTCCATGGGGAAAAGTGAAAGGTCACCCCAAGGTGCCTGGAGTGGGTGGATATGATGTGAGATTGTGCTGGAGAGCATGCAACAGAAGGAGTTGTGGGTTGTATGTGGGTTTGCTGAGTATGATGGCTGTATGAGTAAGTCTCAATTAAAACTAATGTGGTAAAACTGTAGATAAGGAGAAGATCTTACTTGATCCAGTTAGTGGATGTGTTGTCATTGTGGTTTTAAGGTAACAATGTTTGACTGAGATTGACGTAAAAAAGCGGCTGGACTGGTTAGATTGCTTGCTTCTGCTGTGATCAAAATACAGATGGATTGACTTTTTTTTCTGCTCTCCTTTTTATGCACATGTACATGAGTTTCTCTAGGTTCTTGTCTTTATTTCCCATACTTTGATTGCTTTCTACTGTAGGGCTATTTATAGCTGGCTGTATTACCTAAAGGAAAAATGTAATCAAAAGGAAACAACCACTTCCCATCTGAGGCTTCAATGAACTGCAAAATTAATTTACTGGACTTGGGTATCTTCACTAGAGTAGTGTATGCTCTATTATCTGAGTTTACCATAGTTAGAGGTTGCATGAGGCAAAATCATGCAAGTGGGAGCCAAGAGAATGTAGATTCTGATATAGCCAACCTATCTCTGTAGAAACAGTCGGCTGTGATTTCCCACCCTGCTGAATTATGCTCAAGAAGTAGCTAGCCACTCTTGAATGAGCCTGAGCATTAAAAGCTTCTGGACATCATGCTTTTTCAGCAGGAGGTTTGCTAATGTATCAGTTTAGATAAGCCGTCTATGTGTGATCAACCCACTACAACTGGTAACACAGTAAGTGTCAGGAGGCTTCTCAGTTCTGTGTTTTGGGGGTTGTGAGGGGTTTTTTTGGGTACAATATGTGCTGAAGCTGACAGCACCTACATCCAACAACAACTCTCAAAACAGGAATTGTAGCTAAACTTTCAAATTCTTGATTGGTTTCCCCTCCATTCTGATTCAGTTGTCTAACCAACTCTTGATTGGTTTTCTCCATTCTGTTTCAGTTGTCTAACCAACTCTTGAACTTGATAGCTCAGGTTCAGTCTCAGCTGCAGTGAGGTTGAGAAGCAGTACTCTGTACCTAGTGTTCTCCTGTGTGAAGCATGCTCAGTTCCTGCTTGGACAGTAGGCTTCTTCTCACTCAGGTTTGCTTTGAGGAATCTTGACTTGCCAGTTGAACGCTGGCTTGATTGAGCTGCCCATTACAAGGTTTTTTCATGTATTCATTCATGCAACTTTTGATGTTAGTGTGGTGGATTCAAAAGCTTTGCAATTTCAAACTAAAACTACAGTAGAACTCTGTGCTGTATGAATTTCCTAAAGCTATGGCTGCTGATGTTGTTTTGTTGGGTTGTTTTTGAGTTCAATACTGTCATTATTCTCTCTAATGTAACTCTATATTTTCTCGTAGTTACCACAGTTTCTCCTACCACTGTTTCCACGTCCCCTTCCAATACCACTGTACCAGTTTCCAATGTCACTGTAGCACCCACCAATGCGACCACGGCGTCTTCCAATGCGACCACGGCGTCTTCCAATGCGACCACGGCATCTTCCAATGCTACCACAGCCAGTCCTGCCACTACATCTCAGATTCCTATAGGTAATACAGTAGCACTGAACTCAGAATGGCAGGAAACCAGGAACTGGTGAATACCATGAAAGACAGGGGCTTCTTCCAAAGTTCACTCTAGCTTGGCTACTAAAAATGTGCAGAATGCATAAATGGTTCCAAGGTTTGGAAGAAGTAGATTTTAGAAAACTCTTAGTTATGTTGGCAGGAAGCATTTTCTGTGTTAAAAATTTCCTCAGTTAGTAATTGCCACTAATCGTGAATTCTTAGGAGTTTGGTTTTGTTGAGTTTTTTTCCAAAAATTTCTCTGCCATCTCTATAGTGAAATTCTTTTTAAAAAAATCACCTAAGCTTTAAAAACTTGCTGATCAAAGGAGCTGGGAGGTAACAAGTTGGCACTTCATTAGGCTCAGAATAGGGTGATGTTTAGCTTTGAGTAAACCCAGAAATGTTGATTTGTCCCAGGCACATAGTGAAATACCGATTAATTTTTAGTAAAACTAATCTTTAGGGGAGGGGGAGAGGTCAGAGACCCAGCTTATGTGGCTTGATAATAAAAGTTTTTAGGAGACAGTTTTGTTTTAGGTGAGGGGTTTTATCCCGGTGATGGCATTCACAGTTAGTGTTCTGAGGACGGGAGAAGAAACAGTGTATATCTCCTGTCTAGAGGTATTACAGTAAGTACTTTGTAGAGTTAATACTAACTGATTCTAATGAAAGTTTAATGAAAGTCCTTTTCCTTGATGCAGAGTCTCAGTTGTCTTGAAGCAGATCTCTTGATTCTGGTTGAAATACCAGCATCTATATGAGTGCTTGAAAGAAAAATCATTTTTTCTGAACCAAGAATCACCGATTTGTGGAGAACGTTGAAATATTTGGATAACAATAGTATGCAAGTTTGAGAATAATCCTTGTTGCAGAAACTTGGCTTAATGCCATGCAGCTCACCACCTAAATTGTGTGGGATACAGATTGAGGGCAAAGCTTATCCTTGTTAAAGCAAAACAGGAAAAATGATTTGTATAGGAACCTCAGTGCTTGCATACTTTGCTTTGTAGTTTCTGGTGTGTACATACTGTCTTCTCTCAAACAGCCAACGTCACCAATGCGACTACTCGAGCTCCTCCGCCTAAACCCACCGTCACTCCAGCTACCACAACATCCACTACTACTGCAGGTAACTGCTACAACTGCCATAGTTAAAGCAAAATTACTTAGAAATCAGTGTTGCTTTAGAAGTGTTACCTTGAAAGACTCACCAAGTGACAACATTAAAGTAGTATTGTTGTATCTGCTGTTGTCACTTCTAACTTTATGGCAGGTATAATTTTGTTAAGGTGATGTATGCGAGTAGCGAGGTTATGTAGCCTGAGAAATAGAACTAACTGGTAAGATATAAAATCAAAAACATGTTGGTCAAATGAGATCAGCTGGATGATTTTAATAGTGTGGTTGGAAGTCCCTTGTTAACTCCCCTGTCTTTGGGAGTGGTATTTTGTTTTTGCAGCCTAATAATGGGATCGGGTTTTTTGTTTCTGTTAACTGAAATTGTGCTCTAGTGATGGGAGTAAGCTGAAGTGTTTTATTTCCAAGTCAATGCTAAATATGCCATTTCATGAAAAGCTCTCACGAAGGAAAGCTCTTTAAAACTATCCATCAGCAGATGGCTGTTATTTCTAGACTTGTATTTGTGACTTCAGCTGTTTTTTTAAGCCTCTCTTGGGGTAAAGTACAGTAGATGCAAGATAACAATATATGTTAAATTTAAGCAAAAAAAAAACCCGAAACAAAACTGGAGCAAGGAGCAGTGACTGGAAAATGTGTCTCGAATGTGGGCATATCAGTAATCTGTGTGAAGGAGGAGGGGTTTTGCTTTTTGAAGTACAAATAAAGTCCAGCTGGGTATTGCTCAGTTTTGAGGTCTAGAGCAGTTTGTCTATAAATAGCTCTAGCCTTGTACAAACAGCATTTAATCAGAATTTCAGTACCACTAATCTAAATACAGATGCTGGCATGGCTTCACTTTTGATTATTTTTTTGTTTTCTTACTGGTGTTTTGATGTTTTGAGTAATCCTAATACAAAGAATCCAGCACTAAAATCTGCAAAACTGTTGTGAGAATTGTGCACTTACCATTTCTAATTTGGTGTTTAACAGGTCCAAATACTACTGTGACTCCTGTCCCTGTTCCACGCAAATCTACGTTTGATGCTGCGAGTTTCATAGGTGGAATTGTCCTTGTTCTGGGTCTGCAGGCTGTTATTTTCTTTCTGTACAAATTCTGCAGATCTAAAGACCGAAATTACCACACGCTTTAGGACCTGCCCCTTGGTAATGGACTAGTAGCCCAACACCTGTAGTTCACTGAACCAAAATATTTTCTGTTGCTCATGGAAGACAGCAGTTCATAATATCGTTTAAATCTCTAAAAGAAGACTTTAAATGAATATTTTTGCAACATTATACTTGGCAAGAAGTGATATGAATCTCTTCAACAGGATTACTTGCAATATGCTGCATGGGTTCTAATGGCTGTTTTATTTTCCTTTAGTGGCTGCTGATGTGGGACTTTTCTTGATATGCCAAATGTAGAATGTTCAGAGATTCTTATTCAGTGGCAACACTGTCCAGTAGACAATCGTAAAATGACTTATTCTGAAGGGTAATTTAAACAACATCTGATACAGTGTCCCTTCAGTTTTATCAAGATGTGAATTATTGGTGACTGATTTCAGGGAGTGAAATACCATTTATAGTTGCTTATGGCTCTTACAGTGTGTTGCTAGAAAAACGGACAAAAATGTAGAATTAGATAGTGTCTTAACAGAATAACATAACCCTTTTTTTTTTTAATGCAAGAAAAAAAGTTGCCTCATAAAATACTTCATTCCAAACAGAATTCCTATGCCATTTTCAATTAATGTTGAGGGTGGATGTAGGAATAATCCTTCTAATGGAGAAATAAGTATTAGTGCCTTAAAAGACTAATTTCAGTAGGCCGTAAGCATGTCCCAGCTATCTCAAAGATAAATAAAACTTTTAAGTGTTAGCTTTATATAGGAATATAGAATACATGTGACTTGAGCATTCCAGTTTTAAAAAAAAGATTCTCTAGATGAACTGTCCCTTAGTGGTTTTGTTTTAGTGTGAGGAGTATGGTATAGTGATGTTCAGCCAAAAAACAGAAACTTTGACTTGTTTACCTTTTGTTCTGGCCTACAAAGACCAGCCATAATTCCATTCACTCCCTGTATAAAAAGGCAACAGCTCACATTTATACTTAAAATACTGATGTTTGGGAAATCCTGATGTTTTTGTTATTCAAACGGTTCTTAAAACTCGTTACAGTTAATTTCAGGAGCTTGGGTTGTTGTTTTTTTCTTTATTACCCTCCTGTATGTCTGCTTGCTGAAGGAGCAATTAAGGATCATTCAGAGGATCTGCTGATTTGATCCTAGTCAGGATGCTGTAATCCTGGGACTGCAGGCTACACCTTTTTTCTCTTCCTTCTCCCCTTCCTGGCTTCAGTTTTGTGTCACCTTGCAGTGAACTGGTTAAGGAAGTCTGTTCAGCCAAATAGTTTAGGGGGTCCTTTTTGCCCTTGGCTGGATCAGCCATGTGATCTGAGTATCAAAGGTACGTCATCTCCAACACAGTCTGACTTGAGCACCTGTGAAAATAAACCCACAGGAAAAATGGAAGTAGAGATAAAATCAAGTGGTGGAGGTAGCACATAATGCATAGCTTCTGATGATATCCCCTGATCATAAGTTTTGGGATAATCTGTAGTGGTGTTCTACCCCACTAGCTCTGACTTTACTGGAATTTGGCACCCAATACAGAAATAGCATTGATAGCAGATAAGTCATGGCAGTGGGACTTGAATTATGAAGCAAATTAAGTGCATTTCAGTTGGAAACTTGAAGTGTACAGTGTTGCTTTCTTGTGTTCTTCTAGTTTGAATGGCATTGTTTCTATTGTGGTGCATAGAAAACTCAAATTGCTACAAAGTGCAGAGGTTACTCACCAGTACTGTATCTTTGAGTTCATTAGTTTTTGGTTTTCTAAACAAAACTAAGACAATCAGCTCAGGTTTATGAAAACAGCAGTGAGCAGCCAGTTTTCAGCAACAGTGTGTATGTGAGTTAGATGGTATATTGTTGGCCTTATTGTGAAATCTCTTAAATCTGTCCTTTCCCTATCTAAGAACTATTTTACTACATTTATTTGTTAAAAAAATCCATGAGCTTGTATTCTGTGCTTTGAAGTGACTAAAATAATCTTTTGAAATATGACAGTTTGCCTTTAGCTCAGCAAAGCAAACTATAACTAGTATACAATTTTTTGCCTCAAAGGGCTCTTTTGGGAAACTGGCAGAAAAGTCCTACAAGAGCACTTCATAGCATGGAAAACATTGCCACAAAAAAGTTGCTCTGTAGAATGTCGCTGAAATGCTTATTCATGAGCTTTGCTAATCCTGATTTAGGTTGCTGATAAAGTATGCTGGTAAAGCAAACTAAAAATAACGTTTAAAGTGCCTTAAAATTGCTTACTTGTTTGCCTCAAATTTTGTTTAGAAGGGTAGAAGGAATACCTTGCCTTAGTTACTAAATTTGTTGCGGTGCCAGCAGTTGCTATTTTCCAAGACTTTAGGAAACCCAGGATCTCTGGCATGTACAAATGCCTATCTGAAAAACTCAAGTTTTTGCTGTATCAATTTAGTCACGTTCTGGAAGGCCTGCACTACACACCCCTTGCTCGTTAGCCTTGCCAGCAAGGTGTAATTCCACAGTTCAGAGTTGTAGCTTGAATTGTTTCCCTTTTAGTTGTTTGGGGGGAGGGGAGGCTGGGTTATACATCTTCACCGTGTGCTTGGCTGCCTCACTGATGAAAGTAATTACTCCTTTGTGAAATGCAGTATCAGCTGATCTGTGCTGTGTACTAGCAAAAAACCTGAAGTAACAACTTGCAGTTTTTCTTGGCCTTGTGTTTTGAAGTGGAAGGTAGCTCATAGATCTGTAGTTGTGTTGCCCCTAAATCAGTTTTAGGCACTGAATTGTAGTGACTCTTCAAGTTATCTGGCTTTTTTTTGAAGCCAATTTGTGCAAATATCAACCTGTTACCTTACGAATGTTCTCTGCAAGTGTTGCTGTAAAAGTTTGTATTTTGTCTTCAGTGGAAGGAAGCTGAAGCAGTTGTAATCGCAAAACCAAATTGATAAATAAAATCTGTTGAATGGAATTTTACCTGTGAACTTTCTTTAATGTGCGCAATCCCCGAGAGGAATGTCTGCTTGCTGCCTTGGAGATGAGCTGTTTCCCATGGGAATTGAGAAATATTAAGGTAAAGAAAGAGGAAAAATGCAAGGTTTGAAAACTTAGTTCCCCTAGAAACAATATTAATTGTATTTAACAATACTGATTCAGATTTAGAATTATCTCAAAAAGAATTTTCAGTTAGGTCATGTTTTTCCATGTTGGCTTAACTCTTGTTCTCCACTTGAAGCCAAAGAGGAGCAAAGTATGCAGTAAGTCTTACATTTGTAACAACCTGTGAGGCTTAATACTCCTCTTTCTAAGCGCAGTCTGTAATACGGGATGTCAGGTGGAAGAGGGGCTGCTGTGTTTGCACAGAGGCTGTTGGAACTTTACTGAAAAAGGTATTGCTCTGAGCCTTATTTCTTTTCTGATTGCATAGAACCATGGAGTGATTGGCAGGGATTTTAGGATTGTCTAGTTCCAACTCCCCTGCCCTGGGCAGGAGCACCTTCCACTAGACCAGGTTGCTCCAAGGCCAGGTTGGATGGAGCTTTAACATTTCCAGGGATGGGGTATCTCCAGCTGCTCTGGGCAACCTCTAGACTCACTCCTGCAGGTCTGATGGATGCAGTACTCAAGGTGGGTTCTCACAGGAGAGCAGGGTGGAGAGCAAGAATTGCCTTTTGTGACCTGCTGATCACACTTAGCTTGATGCACCCCAGGACACAGTTGTTCTGGGCTGTGAATGCAGCTTATTGACCAAAACATCCAAGTCCTTCTCCTAAGGGCTGCTCTCAGTCCATTCACTGCCCAGCCTGTATTTTTGTGATTGCACTGACCCAGATGGAGGACCTTGCACTTGGCCTTGTTGCACTTCATGAGGTTTGCACAGTTCCACCTCTCAAGCCTGCTAAGGTGGTCTGGATGACATCCCTTCCCTCCAGTGTGTCCCCTGCCCCGCTCAGCCTGGTGTCATTGGCAAACTCGGAGAGGGTGCCCTCGATCCCAATGTTCATGTCACTGACACAGATGTTAAACAGTGCTGGTCCCAACACCGAGCCCTGAGGACACCACTCGTCACTGGTCTCCCTTTGGACACTGAGCCATTGACTGCAACTCTGAGTGTGGCCAGCCAGCCAAATCCTTATTCACCCATTGGGCCATCTGTCAAATCTGTGTTTCTCCAGTTTGGAGACAAGGATGTCATGTGGGACAGTGTCAAATACTTTGCACAGGTTAAGGTAAGTGATGTCTGTCACTCTTGCTTCATCCACCAATGCTGTAACCCTGTTGTGAAAAGCCACCAGATTGGTCAGGCATGATTTGCCCTGAGTGAGGCTGTGTTGGCTGTCACCAATTGCCTCTTTATTTTCCATGTGCTTTAGCAGAGATTCCAGGAGAATTTGCTCCATCTTCTTGCCAGGCACCAAGGTGACACTGACCAGCCTGTAGTTCCTTGGGCCCTCCTTTTTTTTCTTTTTGTTTTTGAAAGTGGGGCTACATTTCCCCTTTTCCAGTCAGTGGGAATTAAACCTGACTACCATGACTTCTCAAAGATGATGGATAGCAGCTTCATCTGCCAGTTCCCTCAGTCCCCACATGCCAGAAAATTTATCAGTATGCTTGAGCAAGAGAACAGAGGGTGTGCAGTTCTGTGGTTGCTGACTGACTGAAATTATAACCAGTTCTGGGGGAAGAAACCTCAGTTTCACATCGTGACCTTGATGCTTATGTGGGTAGTGTATCAAGTATGAATGTGTATTGACACGACTCAGTTGTATATGATGAGAAATTGCAAAAAAATTTAGCTGTAGTTCTGGAAAGGCTGTGTGGGAATGAAGGAAACCTAGAGCTTCCTGATGTTATTAAAATTGCTATGCCTTCCAGAACATCATCCGTCTGCTGCACGCAGTTAAGGGCTGAATTCAGTTTTTGTTACAATGCACCACTGAAAGTCTGTGTACAGTGGTTTATCCCTATAGTACCAGTCTGTGTTACTGCTGTTCTTTGAAGACAGTCTCCTGTAGGTAAACATTTTTTCTAAAATAACCTTTGAATTTTGCTATATTGAGTCGTACTTCAGGTGTTTTAACAAGAAGCTGTGATTACTGGAGACAGCCCCTCCCCTTTTGCTACTGCAGTGGCATGTAAATGCTTCGTACTGATGCTGTTGCTCTACTTCCAAATTGGCATTTGGTTTCTGAAGTGTGCTAAAATCACATTCGATGGCTTCTCTAGCGACAACTGACCTTGGATAGTTATCACTCACCTTGTCCTTCATTTATTGCATGCCTTAGAAAGAACTAGTGTTATTTGATTGCTGCTTTCACAACATTCTGGAAATAAAGTTACTTGTTTCAATGTAGCAGCAAGCATGCACGAATTAAAACTTGCTTCAGTAATGGTGAAGGATGTCAGCCCTATTCTAGGAATCCTGTATATCTGCATACTGCAGCATTTCTAATACAACTTTGAGCTCTTTTAATCAGTGTTTAACCAATGCAATGCTGCTATGTTTTGCCTGAATTTAATTCTAGATCTTTGTTACTTATAAAAATAGTGCTTAAGTGTTTATTTGTGTTCACAAGCATCCAGGCATGTGGATGACGCCAAAAGACACATAGATTAGTATTGTCACTGATCAAAAGCTGCAATACAATTTGATGCATCTCTGGAAGATGCTCTGAAAAATTATCTAAGGCTATAAAAGCTTTTTTCCATGCAAGATAAATGCAGATATAGTTGTGAACATTTTCTGTTTTCTTCTAGGTAGTGTAGCATTGTGGAAGGAGTGCATTTCTTCCCCTATCTAGGTGGAGAGCAGAGAAGGTGCTGGGGCAGGTCAAGAGAACACTTTTGATGAGTCATCCAAACAGACATGAGAGGTTTAGTGTGCAGGCAGCAGCCTCTGGGGGTGAGAGCACTGCACTGGGCAGGATGTGGTAGGCAAGGGTTGCAACAGGAAAGCAGTTAAAAAAACCCAAATAAAACGCCAGACACCAATGTTTTTCTCTAAGCGCCTAGCGTGTGTTTTTGCACCACTATGTTCCAAGGTTACCACAATCAAAGGAAGCATTTAAACTGATGTCCTTGCCTTTCTGTGCTGTGCTGCACTGTCTGTGAAGGGAAGACATGAAGTGCTGCTCTTGCTCAGGAGAAGGATCTGCATCACCCAGTACCTAAAATGGAATAGCAGATTGAATGACGAGCTGGTATTGAACACTACATGCAGATGCATTGAAGTACATGTGCAGAGCACTGGAGTATTACTGCCCCTCTTTGATTTATGTGTGAGTTATTCTTCTCTTACTTCAAGGTTGCCAGTTCAGTGGCATTTTCTAAAATGACCTGGAATGATTATAAAATACATTTAGGTTTACTTCTGGACTAGCCTTTGTTGCTGTAGCTATGTGAAGACAGTAGGAAGAGACTTTTCATTTAGGTGTAGTAATATCCCATCTGCTGTTCTCTCGTTCCATCAGCTAGGCACCTGGCAGCACAAGTAACATATAAAAAGGGTCATTAATCATGGCACAGTACTCAAAACAATTCTCTCTTAGACCCTTGCTAACTAAATACCTCCTTCCTGCTTCCTTTCCTTAGTCAGTTTTTGGAATTTCTTTTCCTCATTTACTAACAATGCATATTGTCACCTTGCTCTTGAAGATAAATCTTCAAAGGGCTTTGACTTACTGTCCACATGATACCTGCCTGGGTCTGTATGTAAATCACAGCTTGCAGACTAGCAAAAAATTTGCTCATTCTGCAGCCATATCAACTGATTATCAATTCCATCATTACTTACTGTCTTTGGTCTTAGAGTGTTTCCTCTTATGTCATTTCTGCTTCTTGGGTCCAAATTAAAAGGATAGTGCTGGTATTGCTGACAAGTTGTACCTGAGCTGCAAAACCTGAAGGGTTACTAACACAGAGTTAAAATAGAACTGAAGTAAATGCAAAAACTGTTGTTTCTGACCTCTAAGAGAAGTGTCAGGGGTAAAGGAAAAAACCAAAAGAGAAGGAACCCCAAGGTGTGAACATTCAACATAGTATAGTTGAATAATATATTGCTTAGTCTGCAACTCATGGACGATCTTGACAGAATGTAAGACAAAATATTTTTGCAAATAGTTGCAACTACTCACAAAACCTGAAATTTTCTGCAATTTTGCAGCTCACCCCATGCCCTTTCAATTCATAGTAATGAGCGTATGGGCATTCATTCCTGCAGCAAGAGACATCTCAGTGAAGCAGAAGATTCCTGCTGTCCCAAATCTTCTGTATTATATGAGACTATTTTCTCCACAACTGTGTCTTTTCTGGTCCTGTTGAAAGCCGAGATTAAAAGGTGTGAAGAGGTGTTAAAAGGCGCAGACCTGTTCCCAATGACACCAAATTCCCTAGTGAATTCCAGTTTTCAATTTAATTTCTGAGAAACAGAGATGCAGCCGCTTAATGCCAACCCTTCAGCTACCAAGAAAAATCCCCACTGACTCAAAGGCTTTGCTTGCCATCAGCTTTGATGTGATTTAGCTCTCATTAATATCTGTGTGCAATGTGACGTGATTGTATCACTTCCACACCCTGTATTAGCATCTCACACTACCTTTAGCTAAAAAGATGAGGGTGTTTTTGCACTGTATCTGTAATTCTGCACTTAATAGGTTAATTAAGACACTTCTCAATATGATCCAAGATGTTAGTTGTGGTTAGCTGTTTCTGGCATTATTTCAGGGTGCATGCCCAAGGGACTCTGGCCTGCTGCTGAAGCAGCAGGAGAGCAGCTGGCCAGAGGGCACAACGACCCAGTCTGGCCAGATGCATCAGGTGTCCACACATTCTGCACCAGGGGCTTGAGAGGGCAGCCTACACAAACATCACATGAACCCAGAAAGAAGAGCAGCCGCTGTTCTACACTGCTGAGACAGACCAGGACCTCGTGCATTGGAGAGGGAAGAAGAGGAAGATGTGAAAGTGAAAGGAAAAGGACTGGAGAAAATACCTAGAGGACACAGCTCAGCCTGCTAATCTGTAGATTATTCTTAAAAACTGGCTGAAATCTTAGTCCACCTGGGCCATTCCTGAAGTTGACATGATCTGTTTCAAAAACACCTTTGCCTTTACACTCACAACACAGGTATTGCATGTGAGAGTTGCCACCCCTATATAGATAGATCTGAAGTCAGGTCAGTGGCACAGTGCAATCAATTTAACAGAAAAGACAAATCTTTACATGATGCAAGCCTGGATTGCCTTATCAGTAGTATTAGTGTTAATGCTTAAAAATAATAGGCATTTTGTATTGACTTATTAGCTGGCAAATTACTTCTTATATTGTTTGTACTGTGGGACAACAGCTGGGCAAACTTCCTTCTATCTTTGTGAAATGGAAAAAAATCAAAACTTCACAGTATCCATTAAATATTGGACATAGGAATAAAAATATTACAGGTGAAAAGGTTGTTGCGATACACTGCAGGCTTTTGATCCATTTCAGACTATGTGTCTAGAGTTTGATGGTGCTCTTGTGTTGAGCACAGAGAAATCCAAGCTCCTGTGTTGAGCAAGAGAAATTGTCCTCAGACAATTTTTCCAGCTCTGCACCATCTTTAACAATAAACTCACTGCAAGAGAAAAAAAAATCTCCTGTCACAGCTGCTCTCTTTGTGCTCAGTGGCATCAATGTGACTTACAAGTTTTGTACCAACTTTTCCCCTGAACTTGATTAGCTTAAAACCAGAGAAGCCACGTATATTTGTGCATTAGGTAAAGATCTCTCCCATTTCTTGATTTTCCCAGATTTGCTTTGTGTCTTGTCTTCAGCAGTGTGCTAATGAGCATTTTTCAGTGTCCTGTAGCAGGACAGCTAACATTTTCCTGCAGGAAGAAACTGTAATTAAATTTGTAGTAGTTTATACTCTTCATAAATGGATCTTGAAAGATCATTGGAGTTTTTTTTTCTATATACTTAACTTACTAGAAATTTAGGTATTGCCCATTAGTTTTTCTGTGTGTGTTTGTCAGACTGACATTAGGATTTTTAATAACACAGAAAAAAAGCAGAAACTTCAGGCAGGTGGGGGTAGAAATCCCTAATGAAGCCTTTGCAACTACATGATTTCCATAAGCATTACCTTTAAAAGTTACTTAACAAACACCTGAGAAGAAAGATTTCTGTTAAAAGGTTTAAGTTCCAGGTTAATTCAATTAAGGGCTATAAAGCTCTCACTGCTGTCTTGAAAGCTTCTAAAATACTCTTGTAATCCTAGGCATATATCTAACTGAATTACAAGGATGCAGTCTTGTTTGACCACCCCACATGGTTTCTAAGTAAACTGTTCCAAGAACAGAACCACTACAGAAGCCTGTTTTCCTACCACTTGGGATCTTTTGTCTCCCAATTGCCTCTCCCACTAAATGCATCTCTCCTTTTAGTTCCCATGATATCCCTACAGAGCAAAAGACAACACAAATTGTGGTTTAAAGTTATTAACTGAGTGTGTTGTGCTGCTTCAGCAGCTGTGATGTCAGAAAGCACAGATATGGCTTTTGAATTGTCTGACTTTTACTGAAGGTTGGTTTTGGTCTTTCTCCTCTACCTAAATGCTTTCATTACAGAGCAGGTTGTCTCCTCTTTTATGTTTGGCTTAAGTTGCCTATTCCTTCAAAGGTTAAAGGGGCATTCAGAGACATGGACACATAACTCACAACCTGTCTTTACCTTCAGTCACATTGCTCTGGGAAACTGCAGCTTCCAGATCATAAACTCGACACTGCAGTTCATCAACCTGTCTCCCATTTTAAACTGCACTCTTGGATTAACTGACTTTGTATCTTAAAGATGGTAAAAGGAGTAATGGCTGCAACAAAAATTCATCATCTGATAGCTCTGCCTCAAAGCAGGGGCCTAGACTGAAATGGAAAGATGTTGCCTTGTGCACTCAAGTGAATGAGTGGCTATCAGTTCTCTCTGGTTGAAATAATCCATAATTGCAGCTTTGCTAAACATACCTATAATCCCTCTGAATGCAAAGTACAGCATGAATAGTGCAAATTGACATCCTCATTATTGTTTAACAGGAATCTGGGTTTCAGGCATTGCTGGAGGAAGATAAAAACAATAAAGAGGCCATTTTCTCACTGTTCTCTGCAGGTAACCCTAATTAGACAAGGCCCTACATCCATTTTCAGGGCAAAGGTGTGTGGAAAAAACCAGCACCTCTTCCCTCACCTCTCACACAGACTGTAATTTGCTAACTAAATTTATATTTGAGGTTTGCTAGTGTTAATGACTACATAGGTGCTAGCTGTAGCTGGGACGGTTGTGTGGCAATAAAAGCATGAGCCCTGCAGTTACCCTTTTCTGTTCTGCTCTCCTCAAAGGCTGATACAGCTGTTGACATCTCTGATCTCTTGAAGGGTTGTTTTTTAAACAAAGCGAAACAGTTCAGAGCCCCATCAAAGATAGACACCTATGAAATCAGTGGCCTCATATGTCTGCACCAACTGCTGTGGCTGTGTAAAAGTCTCTCATATGATTTTGTTTAGAAAACATGTCAGAAGCCTGAGAAATTATTTCCAGAAGAATGGCATTTGTCATCATGATTCTAGAAAACAAACAATTCATGCTTTCACCTTGGTGCTTGAAAAGATCGAAGACAGAATATATTTTGCTTGGTTTAGGGGAGAGACATTCAGATACACTTAGAAAGCTTTTTTCTCAATAGACCGAGAAAGCAAGGGTAAGGAGGCTTCTGAGACAGCAAAATTGTCAGTAGATGGATTCATCTAGTTAAAATGTAATCAAGTTGTTTCCAAACAGTATTTTTTTTCTGCAGGCTATACTACAAAAGAAGCACTGCACATTTCACAGCCAAGAGCCTACTCTACCAACAGTGCTAAACACAGAGATTGTATTTACTTGGCCAAAACAGTTTTTAAGTTGAAGCAGTTAAAGTTATACAGCACCTTTTACATGGAGACAATCTTAAGAGTGAATCTGATTTCAGTTACACTGAACCAGTGATTAGCAAGTATGCACTAAGTTTTAGACTCAATACATCAGTTCAGTACAATGACATCAGTTTAGTGAAAACTAATGCTATTTTTGCGGTCTGACTGGATTAAAGCAGTTTCCTTCCCAGTACATTCATCTGGTAGTCCAGAGTTCAGGAAACAGTGTTGTAATGAGTGACAATGTGAAACAGAAGTAAGGGCAGAGAGTTCATGTCCAGTGCAGAGTAGATAAAGCCAAAGGACAGCAGCAGTTTGTCAGCTCTGCAGCACTGGTATCAAAGCCCTGCCTGGAAAATGTCACAGGCATTGCAGACCTGGGAACATGGCCCCAGCAGGGTGGCAGTGTCCAAGTGAGGCTCCGAAGTTCTTTGTGCAGCCTAGTCATGAGAATGGGTATTATGGCAGAGGCCCTGGGGCACATCCAAGTCCCCCAGAGCCACCAAACCCAGCCAGCTGCTGCTTTAGCTGCACCATCCTCAGTCTCCCCAGGGCTGACAGCACATTCTGTCTGACACTGCACACCCATTCCCTCTGCACCAGCACCTTACAAAAATTCTTAGGCAGTTTACTTCTTAAGTATGGAGAATACTGCTCACTTTCTAGAGGATACTGACCCAGGGTCAACAAGATGGTCCTGAGAAGTAGCAGAAAGACAATCACAGAATCATAAAATATGCAGAATTGGAAGGGACCCATCAGTATCCTTGAGTTCAACTTCTGTGTCTGCACAGGACCATCCCCAACAGTCACACCCTGTGCCTGAGAGTGTTGTCCAAACACTTCTTGAACTCTCTCAGGCTTGGTGCTGTGACAACTTCCTGGGGAGCCTGTTTCTGTGCCCAGCCATCCTCTGGGTGAAAAACCTTTTTCTAATATCAAACCTAAACCTCCCCTAACACAGCTTTAATCCATTCCCTTGTGTCTTGTCACTGGTCACCAGAAAGAAGAGATCAGTGCCTGTCCCTCCTCTTCCCCTCATGAGAAAGTTGCAGACTGCAATGAGGTCTCCCCCCAGTCTGCTCCAGGCTGAACAGACCAAGTGCCTTCAGATGCTCCTCAGACAGCTTCTCCTCAAGGCCCTTCACCATCTTTGTAGCCTCCTTTGGACACTCTCTTATGGCTTAATGTCTTTCTTATATTGTGGCACCCAGAACTGTTTCCAGGACTCGAGGTGAGGCTGCCCCAGTGCAGAGCGGAGCGCGACAATCCCCTCCCTTGCCCAACTGCTGATATTTTCCTTGATGCACAAGATGCCACCAACAAGTGGACCATGACCCTAAAGCTCCCAGCAAGCAGGGGCCAGGTCTGTGCCAAGGCTCCTTCTGCAAGGCATATCCAGCACACTTGAATAGCTACAGAGAAGTTCTGAAGTTCAGACACTTGAAGAGACACGCTCAGATATGTGGTCAGACAGAATTAAAACTTGAGGCATCTCATTAGAAATGCTAATATTTCCTTTTTTCAACTTTGCATTATGAGCATATCCACTGCATTTCTTATTGTCCCCTTTTTTGTTGAAGATAGTAAGTTTTAGAAAGTTTTCCAGCTTCCCTGAAAGAGGCATTTCACTCTCTGCTCTTTTTCTTCCTTCTCTTCAAACAGCTTCTCCATGTTTTTAGCTTTCATTGCACAGATTACTTGTCTCTTGGAAGTTCTTGGCTGTTTGTAACTTCCTCTATACCAGTTCCAACAGCTTTTGTTTCTAAAACATGCAATTATAGACACTTCAAAGTTAGTTGCTTTATCCCAGTCCTGTACTCACCTTTTTCCTTTTCAACCCTGATGATCAGTCCTCAGACGTCATGCCCAGCTGAGCTGAATGAAGAGAGACCCAGTCCCACATTGTCTTCCTTGGTACTGAAGATAATAAAATGTTGATAAACAAATCTGAATTATCCTAATATCTTAAAAACCCAGTCAGACATAAATCCAAAATAAAATCTGGGTTGCAAAAATGGAGAGTACAAGGAAAAGGTAGGGTGAGTTAGAAACAGAATGCTGTATTTATATTATTGCTTGTTAGAGAGAGAAGCCTCAAAAGGAAATTCATGTGGAGAACTCACTCAAATTGCAAATAAAAAGCTTAGTTGCTTCCAATTTCCTCATTCTGTTGTAATTTGTTTTCTGCAACCAGCCTCTGTTCTGCATGTGAAACTTGTTTTTAAAACAATGTATAAAAAAGGAAAGAGGAGAGAAATGAGCACAGGTTTTTCAAATGTTGTTGTTTGTGCATAGTTTGTAGAGACAGACAGTACAGCTATATGTTAGAATCTGCACTTCAGTCAAATGCAATGGTATTACAAGCCACCCATATCAGGACAAACCCTCCTGTACAGGCAAAGTTGGAAGCTTGCTGTTAGTAAATTCCATCATCATAATGGTAAGAAAGGAATTAGAAAGAAAGGAAAGAACCAGAAGCTGATGTCAGAAACCAAAATAAAACAAAACTAAGAAAAAATGCTGCTAGAAAGATGATAGATGTAGTGGGTCTTCTGGAAGTAAATTGACAGCTTGTCAGTGAAGAAAACCAATTTATTAATTCCACTCTGCTGAAACATCTGAACATGCAGAATTTAAAGCAGTCACAGCCCAAACATTTTTCACTGGGGAGCTCTCTCAGCCTTACTAAGGTTGGAGTTTCGTAGACTGACAAGCTCAGAATGGCGCAATCTGTCTACCAGATGTGAATTTTTAATATCACCTTTACCTTCATTACCTTTGCACTGGAATGAATAAATTGGTTTGGCTAATCCATGTTTCCCAAAAAGGAATTTGTTTTTCATGATACTTCGTTAGCCATATTTTCATTGCTTAATCACATTTTGAAAACATTGTTTCTAATTTCCTCTTTTTCGATTTTTCTGGCCTCAATTTTGAAGCTTCACCTTTCCCTAAGTACTTTTTAATGTCTCATCTTCTCTCTCAACAGAATTATCTGTAGATTGTAGGTGTGACTCTCTTCATTCAGATAACCTAAACAGATTGAGCCCTCTGCCACAAAGCATTTCCTGCAACCCTCAAATAGTTTTTGGAACTCTTCTCTGTACCCCCTCATTTTTTCTCTCCTCTGTTTTACATAGTACACTCTGGAACTGGCAGCAGTGTTTCTGTGTTGTATATAGAGCTACAGACTCTTTTTTACTATATCTGCACTGCTCTCCTTTTTGTAAACTAAGAGCTTGCTGCATCCATCTTTCCAGTACCACCCTACACAGCCAGTCATGTCTGTTAAATTCCCTGTCCTGTCCAGGGATGCAGTCACCCAGCTCTGCACAAGTCCTGCTTTCTTCTCATTCTTCATCTAAGCAGGCACTGAAATACTTCTCAGAGGGAGAACCAAGTTACTGAGTTACCTGTGTGATTCTGTACTCCTGCTCTGCATACATTGTTATTCACTGTATGTGCCTTATCAAACTCACTAACATTTCCCCAAATATGTCATTGGTTATTTTTATAATCCATAATTTTATATTTATTTCCAAGCCACTGACAAAAATGTATACTGATAGCTCTGCTACCAACCCTTGTAGGAACCCATCAGAAACCAACTAAATTTAATGAAAATGCTGCATTTTTATATGTCAAAAAAAATCTAGCTCTCAATCCATTTAGCATTTTTATTGATATGATGTAATACTGAAATCTAAAATACAAAATTTATGTGCAGCTAACCCACACAGCCCTTACAAATATATATTACATCTCTAGCATAATGTTTATCTATCTAACTTGTAATTTTATCAGCGGAATGAAATGAGGTTGGTTTGACAAGACATATTTTCCATACAGTAATGTTGCCTGGCATTAAGTATATTGCAAGTGAAGGGTGTGCTTTTCAGTCTGACTTTGAGGAATGGGGCATTTCAGCATGTGCAGCCATGTGTAAAAGTGCTTGCTGGAGAAGTGAAATATCCATGAAGGTGTTCAGATTGAAAAAAAAAACCCTACCAAAAAACCATGTAATTAATTAATTCTGGTTTTAATGACAACGTCCTGAATGTTCCCTTGAAATTTAATGATTGGGTAGAAGACTAGTAACCTTAAGATCTGTAATTTTTTTTTTTTTAATCTGTGGAATAAAATATTAGTAGGGTTGTTTGCGCTACTAAAACATACATCCAGCACTGTTGGTGACAGAGGTAAGTGTAGTGCCTGTAGGTGTCATTTTGGTATGTGACTCAACCTTCTTCCAAGATGCTACTGTTTTTTTCCTTCTCTCTGCCAGGGATGGTGAGAACACTCAGACAAATACATTATTTCAATGCCATAAAATGCACATCCAGCTCCAGTAACTGTATTATGTAGTTAATTTTTAATCCATTTCTCTCATAGCATAACATCAGGCAAATTGCTCATTAAAGCAAGTGAGATGGAGAGGAGAATTCAGATACCAGTTTACATAGCCATTTCTTTAGCTTGACAGTGTCTGCTTGAGATTTTGCAAGAGCTTTCCTTACAGACATGAGCTGCCTCTGAAACAAAGCAGCATTCAGACACTCTTTTTTGTTTTGAAGAGCTTCCTGTAAATAGAAAGCACATAACAGAAACAATATGAGAGCAGTCATTTTCTCTCTTTTATAGACAAGTGGGTTTCTGGAAAGGTAAATCTCTCAGACAGTTTTGAGTAAACTGGGATTGAACTGTTCCTATCTTCTAACAAAAGCCGGACCTTTTTTAAAGCAGAGATGGGAAGAGGATGGACAAGAGGGGTCCCCTGAAGGGGAAAATGTAAGATGATGTTTCCGATGGGTACAGCTGCACATCTGTAATTATATTTACATTTCAACAATTCAAGTTCTCGTGTGCGAATAAGTTCAGAAAAATGCAAAACTTGATCTTCCTTATGCATTAGAAGGACTTGTCCATCTACTAATCTGTTTATCTCTTCATTGTATCTAAAGCAAAATGTGTGTGATGAAGCTTGTTTTCCTACCAGAGAGGGTCTTTTTGTTTCTTTTAAACACAAACACAGATGTGTGTATATATACTTTTTACTATATCAGGTACAGATTCAGCAGCCCTCTCTCCTTTCTCAGCCATTTGAACTGGAAAAAGCAGAGTCCAGGATCCTCTGCACTTGGCATGGGGGACAGTGAGACACAAATTCTTAGATCTTTGGAATCATTCCAAAATCAAACACAAAAGAAATCTCTGCCAGAGTGAGCTGAGCTAGTTTCTAATTTTAAAAAAGTCAAATTCTCCCAATAATTTTTCTCAGTTTCAGACTTTAAAATCCTGTGAAGATGGCTCTCATTTCTTATTTAAATCCACCAAATTGCAAAAATACAATCTTTTTTTTGACTGAGGTATTTAGTAAAATATTCAGATGATTTAGCATCTCCCTGATACAGCTGAACTAAGTGTATGCAGATCCATTGTATTAGGATTTAAAATTAACAAACACATAAAGCCCATTTTATTTTCACCCTTTTAAAGTTA
Source organism: Cyanoderma ruficeps (assembly GCA_008694505.1). Classification (NCBI taxonomy): domain Eukaryota; kingdom Metazoa; phylum Chordata; class Aves; order Passeriformes; family Timaliidae; genus Cyanoderma; species Cyanoderma ruficeps. The sequence goes on along the minus strand of VZDJ01000141.1, from coordinate 12,542,133 downwards.
ACAAATATGATCCATTCCACTTTCCTTTGACATGTGCAGCTAATTAGCCTCTATAACAATCAATAGTCTGTTTGTTCAATCCTAATCAGCTTCATTTAAAGCAGTGAGGCACTTTTCTTTCCATCCATCTTCAGTTTAATTTAGTAATGTTCATCCTTAATCTTGTATTTCTTTAATTAAATTTATAAACCTCATATTGTGTTCTGCTTCATTTAAGCAGATACCAATTTAAAAACCACTTCCCAAACAACCATCTAGTTCATTTTCACTTCATGTCTGCCTGTCTTCTCTTTCTTGTGGTCAGTTATGAATTAGTAAATTTTGATGCAGTGTCATAATTCATCTTCTGAGTCAATGACAGAATTAGGAATATTATGGGCTATACATATTTCCTAAACTCTTGCTTCAAGCAAGCATCAGAGATTTGTTTCATATTCTTCCCATCTGAAGACCGCCATTATACTCATAATACAGTGGGGGGAAAATTTAGAATTTTTACCTAAAATGTGCAGATACCAAGAGCTCCTATAGGCTCAGCATTATTCCATGAGCCTCTCCAAACTGACCACAAGTTTTGCAAAAAATTAGACATAGTAACAGATGAAATGGTAAGGAAATATCATCTTCTCAGCATCTCTGGGCTTAGAAGAGATCTATGTCTTCTGAGGGTTTTGCTTCCAAGAGTTCAGAGCCTTTAGCTTACACTGCAGCTTGCTAAGCCTGATATGTTCTTCCTGCATGAGCTGCAGCTACTCCTGCTAAAGAACACATTGGTAAGACTAGACCCAAAAAGATTATTTCCCCGGCAAGCAACGTGGTTTGGAAGTAAATATGGTTGTAAAAGCATGCAACTCTTTATATCACTTTTTAACTTTCAAATGCTCAAACTTTGCAGTATAAAGCAGTGCAGCCTTTGGCAATAAATTTCCATTACTGGGTCTCTGGGGAAAGAGGAAATGTGAATGGGAAAAAATTGAAGAAATTTAATCCAAAAAAGCAAGCAGTGAACCCCTCCAAAATGAAGACCTCTTAATGGTAATGGACATTATTATGCCAAATGGGGATTCTGGTCCACACTAGATTCATGTATTTGGTCCACTCTAATTACAGTGTCCTCAGTAAAAGCAAAAGTAGTAGATTCATGAAAAGTACAGTCACCAGGTTATCTTCTTCATTGTTCCAAATAGACTTGCCCAGAGAAGCTGTGGATGCCCCAACCCTGGCAGTGCTCAAGGCCAGGCTGGATAAGGCCTTGAGCAACCTGGTCTAGTGGAGGGTGTCCCTGCCCATGGCAGGGACTAGATGGTGTTTAAGGTCCCTTCCAACCCCTTAACATTCTATGATTCCATGACTTCCTGCTGAAAACTCATGCAGATGTTTCAGAGGACTGCTGGAGTTTCTGGCCCTCCTGGCAAAATTGTCCTCAGAGAAAGTCTAACATTCAGTGTCCACTTACCTTCTTAGCCTTTGTGCCCCATGTTAATTTTATCTGCAGCTGGGCTTTGGCCTTCCTAATTTCACCACTTTGGGTGTGACCTCCAATACTCCAGCTCAGTGGCCTGCCCATGTTTCTACTATTTGCAATCTCCCTTTTTGTATTTCAGTTCCTCAAGAAGCTCCTTGCTAAGGCAAGCAAGGCCAAATTTCTGCTAAACTCCTTGGTCTTCTTGCATAACAGGGTAGTTGGTTACAAAATCTTCTCAGTTTTATTTAAAAATCAACCAGTTTTCCTCTGCACTTTTCTTATCTTGGCAGTCTTTCAGGGATTCTGCCTATCAATTCCCTAAATAAGTCACAGTCCACTCTCCTGAAGTGAAGTTCCAAGTCCCAAGTCCTAACTCTGCAGCATAATTTTACAACCTTTCTCCTGATCCTGAAATAATTTCACAGTCAATACAGCCTCACATGGTTTTCCTTATTTGTGGGCAGCAGAAGTAGGGATTTGCCAGAGTTGGCTCCTCTAGCATTTGCTTTTAAGATATTATCACTAATGCTACCCAGGAACAGCCTCAGCTTTCACAATGCTATTTTCCCTTTCCAGTACATTTTCAGATGAGCACCAAAACATCAAATCAAAACCACCTTTCCCTATTCCTCTACAGACAAATCCATCTAATCTATTCTCTTGACCAGGCAGACTGTCACAGATTCCCCACCGAAGTCATTAATCCTCACTAACATTCCTCTGTCCTCTGACCTTGACTCATAGGCTGTCAGTCGTGCATCTCCACACTCACTCACATGCTTTGTGCAGGGAATGAACCCCTTAGAACAGAATGCAATCCTCACTCCTCTCCCTCCCTACTGATCCTTTTTAAGCACCCTGCAAGCACCCCTGGCAGTGGTGTGCAGCAGCCCACTAAGTTCCCACTTTTGTGATTTGGCTCTGCTCAAACCACAGCCCTCTGACTGCACCTGAGCTCCCCACCCTTCGTGTCCACTGCACCTGCACAGTGTCCCTTCCAAGCAGGACATGGAGCTCTCCCTGCAGCCTTCTCACACACTGACCTCTTCCATTTCCACGGGTTCCTCGTTTACATCTGGCTGCCCCCACCTCCCAGAGTGCTGAAAGCCCTTCTCACCCTGATGGCAGTGCAGTTATACCCTGCTTTTGCAAGCTTCTCTGCTTGAGAGAGCTGCAGACCTATTTGCTTTAGACAGAAGTATATAGGCATTATCCATTTGATCTCATTTGTATTCACTGTCTGGCTACCATAATTTCAGTACAAATTGAACTTTGCTGAGGAGGAATATATTTGACTATAAAAGGAATTGATCTGGAAGTTGCAGCTTGGAAATAACTTTCCAGGCTTTAGTTTATAATTCCTGGAAGGTCAGTTTTTGGGGCTCTTATTCAAAACATAAAGCTGAATATATTTTTTATTCTAAATAACCAGTAGTGTGAAAAAGGATTCTGCCCACCTTCTTTTATGTGACCAGCCTGCACAACAAGAAGATAAACCTCCCATCAACACATTTATCAGGGTCACTGAAATACCACAGTCTCTTTCCCCTGCCCAGAAAAGGGACAATGGCAGTACATGAAAACACTGCCATTGTGACTGAATGTGTGTTCACATTTATCCTTCCTCAGATCCAAGTTCAACTTCTCTGATGTTCACCTGTGTAGAAAGCATGGTAGTGGTTTCATTCAGAACAGTCTGAAAGCAGAGTTTTTAAGTTAGAACCCAATCCAGTTCAAATACATGTAGTTATTCAGGTTCTGAGGGCCTAACATTTTTGCATTTGGAGCATAAGCACACGAAGATTCATGACAGGAAGTCATGAATCTAGTAATGGATCACCTCCAGCTCCTCACCCAAACCATGTCCCAGGCAGAACACAGTAACAGCAGCTACCTTCAGTGAGCTCAACCAGCATATTATTCTTGTTTACTGACACACAGATGTATTTCCTTGCTTTAGAAAAATGTTCTTTCAAGTCACCATTATTTTCAGTGGAGCCAAACTTTTCCTTCAGATCAATCACACTGTCGACTTGTCCCTTCCCACTTCACTGCTGATTTCAAACACTCATTGCTCAGTGCCAAGGCAAGAGATGTCTGCCTTTCCCTGCAATTACAAACCCAGCCTGTAAGAGATGGAGTGTGCTCATGTGGGAAAGCGACATTCAGAAGATTTCAAAAGTCTCTCAACTACAACCAGATGGTCTTTCTTCTTTACTATTTTCCTAGAATCAATGTATCAGGAAGACAGAGCAATATCCCTCTTGCCTCCAGGTACTAAAAAAGTGGAATTTCAATTGTGTCATTTGCAGGCAATCTATTGGCAGTCCTGAGGTGTATGTATTTAATGGAAGAAACAGCATCGTGGTGAAAAATCAGGCTCTCTGGTAAAAACTGGATTCACTCTTAGGACTGCAAAAGTAATCACAGTATTCCTAAGGTCACAATTGACATTAATGGGCTCATGTGCCATCAAATCAAAACTCTGAGGATCTGATGCAGGTAGTTGCACTATGGTCCCAATCAGGTCAGTTTTTATAGACTACATTGGGATGTCTTATTTTTGCAAAGTAATGTCATATGCAATCCCAAAGAAATCAGTGAAAACAAAGGCATTGTTAGAGTGAGCAATACAATTATGCAGCAGGCATAAAGTTTCCAAGAAAAATAATGCAGAATATTACAAGCTGAGGTATATCCAAAATATTCCCTCTGTTGTAACTAAAAAGAGCTTCTATCACTCTCTCTAATGTGGTACCTGTTCCATCAAGAACACATCTCTCTCAGAGAAGGTACATTATTTTTCCTCCAGACATTTTTACAAGATGCTTCTAGCAGCAGGAGACAAATGATTCACACATTCATCCACTTGGCACACTGCAGCAATTTATTCCTTTGAGTGCTACACTTGTGGTGAGTTATACAGCAGAACAGAAACACTGATTGAGTACCCCCTCTTATTTTGTACTTTTAGATGGACACAAGTCACAAAAAGGTTCTGCACTAGAGATTCATATTCATCCCTTACTTTTCTAACCTGCTTTTTGAGACCAAGATTTTTTTTTCCTCTCAGTCGCTGAGCCAGGCTCTGAGAGCAGTTATTTCCATAATCATCCCATGGCACAGCCCCAGAATCTATCGCAGCAGAGAAAGTGAATGAGCAAAGCTAGAGATGAGCAAATACCACAGCCTAGCAGTAAACAATCCAGAGCTCAGAATATGCTCTGTGATACCTATTTATTTAGAGCAAGAATATTTTCCTAACTGAGTGGCTCGGTGAAAATAATCCTTTGATGATATGAAATAATCAGTTTTGTTCTTCTCTGTTTGCTGAACAGAAACTCTGACTCCCTGGAAGCAGTAGGAAGTTCATGACCAATATTTGAAGGTGGCAACTGCTTGAACCGGGAGGCTGGACTAGATGACTCACTGTGGCTCTTTCCAACCTTACCCATTCTGTGATTCTGTGAAATGTGTAAGTTTCATACATAATCTTAAAATGCCTGTTTCTGGTAATCAGGAAAGAAAGATCTCCTCACTGGCAGATATGAGGGTATGAGAACTGACAGGATGAAATGTGTGCTGAAGACAGAGGAGCAGAAAGATCGGGGAGCAGGATTAGGAAATCAAATTTTAGGAGACGATCCTGTGCCTGGTTCTGCTGCATCAGTGAGCCTGGCCTCCCATAGCATGATGTTCCCTGCCTCCAGAGAGAAAGTCGGAACAACTGTGACCCGGCATCTTTCAGCAAGCTGTGAGGTAATGCATTTACCAGAACAAATATGCTCTTTCTGATAAGCTTGTACATACACACCATTTAATATACGATAAAAACAATTGTGTGTTCCATTTGTTGGTATTTGACAATCAGGCTGCCCTCAGAAAGGGCACACAGATTAGCACAAGTAGGAAGGTATGTGATAGAGCTTAAACAGATTTAAATTACAGTATTGAAATTTCACATAGGTAGGTCATAGCGAGGTATAAATGTTTGGTCATTCTCATACCACTGAACAGCACTCTCAAGCAAATGAACACAACACAGGAAAGATAGAAGTCATTCCTGGCATATTATGTCACTCAGATAAGAAAGAGGCACAACTGCAGACTATGGGCTCAGCCAGCAGCACAGTCTGCTTTCAAGGTTGCCTGGCACCTTTACATGCCAGATCTAAGCACTAAATGCTAATAACTACACTGGGTTCTTCCTGAAATTTTCTGTGTTGTTTTTGATTTGGGTTTTTTTTTTTGTTTTTTGTTTTTGTGGGGTTTTTTCTTCTTCTTTTTGGTTGTTGTTGTTGGGTTTGGGCTTTTTTTTTTTTTTTTTTTTTTTCTTTTAATGAACATTTCTTAGAGATTTCTGAAAAATAAATGCTGGGGGAAAATGCCCTGCTGAAAAGTTCTGGTGATCTTTATTCAGAGCAGCACTAGCTTTCCTCTGATTTGGGTTTCTTTTTTCCAAAACCAGCAAAAAGCTTGTTGAATCCTAAGACCCTATTGTAGACAACAGAACAACCCACAGGGTCCATATATGTTCTTTAGATACTTTTTAGCTTTTCAACTGTCTACCATCCCATTTTAGCTGATCATGCCTGAACATTTCTTGGGGTTTCTAACAGCTCCATGGGAGCATCTGAGCTTGCTCTTCTGACCTGCAGTGGCCTCTGTTGATTGCTGTAGGATAATGAGAAGTGGAACTGGAAGGGGGATATCTCTTCTGAGGTTGAAGCAGAGCCCAGTGACATTAAGCAGCTGGTGACCACAGGCCACTTCCTTTGAGTACAACACAGGTGACAGGGATTTGGTGGTGGTGGGCCAGCAAAGTGGGGGGAGTGAGGGGTGACTCCACTGCCCACAGGCTACAGGAAAGTCCAGATGACTCCTCCCATATCTTTTCGTCCAGCTGAAAGCTCACATGCATTTCTCATTTCTCTCTCACTTGAGCTTTCTCAAACATATGGAACAGGACAGTGAAATCAGGCAAGAAGGAATGTTGCCAAACAGACTCTGTACAGAAAAGGATATAAGAGCACAAAAAAAAAAAAAAAGGAGAGAAAGAGAAGAGAGCAAGTCAGCTAACAAATTACATGGACATGATGATTCCACAAGCCAGCATTTCTGATTTATTGACTGTGTTTACTTCTTTTCAAAATTCCACCCACATGTATTGCTATCCTAAAACACACAACTAAAGCTGCAAAATTGAGCTCAGAACTCCAGAGGAGTTGGTTCTGCAGCCATAAGGCAGAATATCTTGTACTGACCCTGCAGTGCCTGACCCACTTCTGTTTTCTGTCTCAGTCAGTGCACAGGATTGAACTGCTCTGGGAAGACACCTTGTGAAAAAAGAGACCTGGGAGTAGAAGTTCAAGTTAGAAGGTTACCAGTGTAAAATCCATCATGCACATGAACCATGGAGCAGCAGGCCACTACCTCTGCCTTCATGCTATCTTTGTTTCACCAAAGATAGTTGGTGATAATTTCATCATGCCCTTCTGGCATGACTAAGCAACAGCCCCAGAGCTTCTGTGCCTTCATTCTCAAAGGCTGTCACCATGTGTCTGTTCAGTGGGACTCTGTGCCAGATGAGACCCTAAGTGCTCAATGGAACAGCCTGTGTCAGAGCTGTGTCACTTAGGCTGCCACCTTCTACCACTGCATGCAGCTCCTGAGGCAAAGCACAAAGATGCACAGTGACTGTGCTTGTGCAGCCCAGCTCCCCTTCAACAACTTCCCAGCCAGACAGCTTGGCTTTAATTTTTACTTAGCAACTGCCTCCCACCCAGAGAAACCACCTTGTCCTGTTCCCAGAGAGTAGGATCAATGCTCTGAGCATGCTTTTTAATTTTGGTAAAGTAAATGTTGCTGCTGCTAAAGAATATTTTCATAAATCATGGAATGGGGCTCAAAGTTGCTGCCCTCTCTGGCTGTGATGTCACAGCCCACTACAGTGAAACACTGGTGTAAATTACTTTTTAAAAAATAACCCAGGAAAACAAAATAAGAAACCCTGTGGGTGGCCTGAGTCACAAGGGTTGCTATATACAACATGCATCAAAATGAAATATGGTCACTTTATTGTAAATAAAGTGCTTCTGCAATACCAAAATGAAGCAAAATCAAATCATTCAATGTGAAAGTTTGGGCCCAACCTGCAGTTTCACTGAACTAATGGAAAACAGATTTGTCCTTTTTTTTTTTTTTTTTTNNNTTTTTTTTTTTTTTTTTGACTGGTTCTAGCTGCAACTGTATAATGTTGTTTTTTCCAATTGAATCTAAAAGAGAATTTTCAGTAGCAAAATTAAATCACCAGCACAGAAATTGCCTGGATTGCAGTTGGGTCCCAATATCCCTTCTCTCGCTGAAAAATGTGCTTTGTGTTTTTTACCAGAAGTGGTCGTATTTCCATAATTTTTGTTTCAAATTTCCCTGAAAGAAACTAATTCTGCTTCCTAACATCATGACTGACCCCTGATACAGCAATGACTCAGGAAGAAGGGTTCCCACTACTGACTCTCTGAATAAAGTCCTGGAATCCTGCATTGTGGTTGCATATAAGCCTCCAGCCTTAACTCATCTTCACATTATTACAGTCCTGAGAGCTCAAATAAACCTGTCAGAAGGCAGCTGGGCACTGCGTAAGTTTGCTGCCAATGCTGCTATTACAAACCAACATAATCTACATCTAAGCTCATAAGCTTAAGAAATGTGTTTCTCTTTTAGGTCACTGATTGACTAGAGTTTTAAGAAATAAAGCTGTAAACACGATTTAGCTGTTGCCTAGCTAGAAATGCAGAGTATTTACCTCTGTATCTGATTCTTGGTGGTTATCCATCAGCCTTTGAACAACTGTTTCAACTATCTGTGGGTGTACAACTGAGAAATTTTCTTGCTTTACCCTACGTTTCCAGAGCTCTGCAGAGACAGAGGGAGAAAACAAAACAAAGAAACAAAAAAATCCAGAATAAAACCACACATCAGTGGCTATCACTGTCACAAAATATTGATCCTTCAGTAATCCCTGGGATTTGACACAGGGTATGCTTTATAGCTTAGTGCTTCTCAGCTTTCCTGAAATGTTTGCAGCAAAAAGTAGATGTAATTGCAAACAGATTGCAAAGCCTGTGTTGAGCAGCAATATCAAATTCATTCTGGTATCAAAGCCAAAATGCAATTTCATTGCAGACCAGTTCTGTCAATAATGACCTGGCCCACAGTTGTATATTGGAGTTCTCTGTAAATACAGAGAAAAGAATATGGCCTTTGTTAGGAACCGAGCATTTATATACACTAATTATTGCTTCCTGCAACCACAAGCAGTGGCAGTAGGGCACATTTTTTCTTACCTTTTATTTCCTCTTTTTCTTTGTTTTACTATTTGTGTGCATGAATACTCAAATTGCCCATATCCATGCAGTAATTGTACCAACATAACATACCTAGAATACTAAAAATTCTGACATTTAAATTGCTCTGCTAGACCTAAAATATTAACACTCCAACACAAAGGAGTAGAGAAGTAATTTCCTATCAGTCCAATTCAGCCTGCCTGCGAACTCCAGTGGGGAGCTGACAGCAAATGCATTCACACAGAGGACAAGGCTTTGCTGCCTTTATACAGCAAGGCTACTTTTCCCACACAAGAATTGAGCTCCCATATTCCTCAGAGAAGGTATCTTAATTCTCCTGACCAGAGGGGAGAACTACTCTTGTCTGGCTCTTTCAGATGTCACTAGAGTCTTCTCCTGATTAATTTTCTTCTGCACATCATGGATCATGTGGATTTGGGGGCTTTCCAGAAGCTTGTGAAGCTAGAATCAAGTTTAATATGTAGCTTTTACTATATCTCTATGCTGTTTATAAATCAACTTGCTAGCAAAAGGTAGCAGAATAAACCAAAGTAACCCTCTTGTCATTCTTCTCTAAAATACAGAATTTTCCAATAGAATATCAAGGTTAATATTATTTGTGGGTGAGTGCATGCCTAGTGCTGTCCCACAAACACTCTGGACAGGGGCAGACTCCACTGTTGCTTTGGGCTCTCCCAGGGCCCACACCTGATGCTACAGGATGGAGGTGACATGGCAGAGCCTCCAGGGTCACCCACATCTGCCAGACATCCCCTCCTGACAGGCTTCCGTGGGCCCCTGCTGAACTTCACTTATCAAAAACTCCTCTTACATGCCTGTCTTACTGTGGCTTTCATGACTGGGCACAGGATACCTTCACTAGAATCACTGAGATGTGGATATTTCACACATTCTCTCTCAAAATTTCTGTGTTTGCATTTACTGACCCTGGACCTTGACTTTTCTTTGTCCCTGTTCCTAATCCCTGCAGAATGCGGTTAATCTCAGCTCATTGCATCAGCCCCACTTGACCTACAAGCAGGAGAGGATCACCTATCTCTTCTTTGCTGTCCTGCCTTACCACATAGTTCAGTCTCTCCAAGTTTATAATAACACAAAACTAAAACCAAGGGGAAGAAACCAAGTGGTCAAGCATATAAAACAGGGAAATTTGGTCACTGGTAAGAAGATGTCTGTTCTTACATTGTTGATCAAATAGATCAAGAAGCTGCATCCAACTCCTATCCCTGCTCTCCTTGGTATCTGATCATGGCTTTGCTAAGTGCTTCTGAGTGCCAAGGCAGACAAGCATTGTGCTCTTGGAAATACAGGAGCCATTAGCAAGCCATATCACTCAATTCGGTTTATTGCTTTAATCAAGCAGCATTTTAAACACTGGATGACATGACACAAAGTTCAGCACAGGGCACAGAGAGGGATTTAGAGAGCTCTTATCTGTGAAAAGAGATGGGTGGGGATTTGGAGGAGGGAAAGAGAAGACTTTTTGGATCCAGTATATTTAGGAGATTGCCTGCTGTGAAAGAGCATAGCACTGCTCCAACATCGCTCCCTCCACAAATTGCTCCTCAGCACCAGCCATGTAATGGCCACTTCAGCCTCTGGAAAAGGCTGCTTTTATTGCTTTGCTTAGGGTTAGAGTGTGAAAAATCCATAAAGCCTTGAGCTGCAGGGAGACTGGAACCACAGAAGATACCAAGGATAGCATGGCACTGCCCCAACATTGCTCTCTCCTGCCTTGGTTTAAAAGACAGGTGTCTGCCAAGGAAGGTGGGAAGTGTGCTGAAATGGAAAATATGACCCTCTTCCCTCCAAATTAATATAGTTATGAATTTATGAGGCTTTCAGGTAAAGATATAGGAAAGGAATAACAGTTGTTTACTAGTACGTATATGTATAACAAGGCAAACAAACCACAACAACAGCAGCAAGAACAAACAGAACCAGGATCCCAGTCACAGCCTCCCCTTGGCCGCAGGCACTTCCCCTTCGGTGCAGTTCCAGTCACAGCCACCAGGGGCGCTGGGGGCTTCCAGCCGGACAGGGCGGGTGCGGTGATTCCCCCGCACCTGCAGGGGGCGCTGTGACACGGGCTTGGCCGCCTCACACGGCGCAGTAATGGCGACTCGGTTGATAAGGGAGAAAGACAGCAGGGCTCCCTTTGCAAACTCTGGGGAGCAGCCGGTCTCAGTGCCATTCCAGGTGTTAAATAGGCTGTAGCAGGAGCCTTGGAGTGGCAGCTGGAACAGCAGAGGTGAGCAGACCCCCGGAGGCTGCGAATTGAATTGTAGCACTAACTCCGAATCAAATCGGTGGCAGAAGGAGAAGCAGCTGGGGGTACTGAGGGAAACCCCGAAACAGTCTCAAAGAACAGAGGAGCTGGGCAGGGGATGGCTCCTTTGCACAGCTCACCAGTGATGGCTGGTCCTGGTGATGTCATTTGGGTTTTTTTCTTTTTTTCCTTTTATATTTTCTCTGTCTTCTTCTCACATATATTTGTAGATTTGTAGCCAATTGTATTAGTGACTAGTTCTCCCAGTAATTTTCCATGGCCTTTCCCTAGGCAGAAAGACAAAACAAATCCCAGAACTCCAAGCCCCGGGGGTACAAGGCCCCACGCTGTCTTGGTTCTTCCTGGGAACCGAGGCCAAGAACAATTCTTCAAGATACATTTTATGGACAAAGCACAGCTAGTGCCGAGGGGAGACTCCAGAGAAGGGGCTTGACCTGGGGGGGAATTGCGTCACCACTTGTCCTCCCAATTGGTGCTTTTCATCTATTATGTTAATTTCCTAGAGCCTATAAAAACCTACTCAGCCCTGTGAAGAAGGGGTTTTGAGGACATCTTTCCTTAACTGCCCCTGAAGGCCTTCAAATAAAGATCTGCTCTTGTATTACCTCCTTACTAAAAGTATCTTGAGTTTCATTTCCAGGTTGGGAAAAAGGTAACACTGAGGTCAGGCTGCTGTGCAGAGGGAACAGCCCAGCAGGTGAGGGGATGCTCCTGAGTCCTGGCACAGAACTCACCAGCTCTAGGCTCCCATGCAGCAGAGGAGCAGAGAAGCAACACTGCCAGGCCTAGTCACAGTGCCAAAGGGGAAAAAGCAACCAAGAGGGAAAAAGAAAAAGGCAAAAACCACAAGGCAAGAGGATGTCCAGTCAGATACACCGTGCCGCGTGGCAGTTGGGTCCATCATCCCCCTGTGGGAAGGAAGGGCAGCCCCTGGCCCCCAAGCCCTGGAGGATTCTGGGCTGCCCTCACCCACTGCAGTATTCCCAGAGCCAGAAGAGGGGAGGCAGTGACCATTCCAGACACAAAAACAAAACCAAAACTGGTTATGGGATACAAGACATCCCCAAGACACCGCCACACCTTGCTCCTTGGCACCAGCCATGGGCTGGCCACCTCAGCCTCAGCAAAAGGCTGTTTTTACTGCTCTGCTTAGGGTTAGGGTTGAAAAAAACCACAAGGCCTAGAACTCCAGGGACATTTTACCCGCCAAAAAGGACAAAGATTTGGTCCTCTTGATTTTTAGGTGGAAATGAAAGTAAATGGAAATGAAGGGTCCTTTTGGTTAAATGTCACATATGAGTAAACCAAAACCTAGCCATCCTAATATTTCCTATTTTCCAGATTTTTTCCATCCCAACAACATACTATGCAACAGTTTGCATAGTATTGTCCCTGTCCCTGTGCACACTGCAATTTTAGCCCAGGCCCTTTTTGACCTCTTGACTTACTTCTGCAGAAATATGTAAGGTAGGGAACAGGAGGGATGAGGTACCTGGTGGGCCCTGGCACTGTGGGAGCTGGGAGAAAGGACTGTGGGGGAAGGCTGGCTGTGTCTGTTTGAGTAAATGTAAACACTGAAGAAAGAAGTTGTAAGAGACACTGGGGAAGATGTTTCTTAACCAGGAGCTGTGACAGTAGAAGGAATGGTGACTGCTGGGAGTGATATCTGGAGCCTCAACAAAACCCAGTGGCTGAGCTTGCTCTGGGATCCCCAGTGCCATCCCAGCAAGATCTTATTTGGTCTCTGGGAGCAGCTGTGGCCTAAGAAGCAAAAATATTTGCTACTTTCTGGGTTTACCTAGGGACAGTCATCTGAAAGGTTTTATTTGTGCCTTTGTCTTGTCTGGAGGCTGCTGTCACAGTTCCTCTCCTAAGCCTAGGAATGTGGATGCATTTTACCATGTAGTTTCATATATCCTGGCTTTTGCTCAATTAGGAAGTTCCCCAAACTGCTTTTGTGTCTTAAATCCAGAGCCTCTGACCCCAGACTGGGAAGTGACTGAGAGGATTGAAAAGTGACCAATACTGAGTGCATAAGCAGATGGTTTCAGGTGCAAAAGAGTGTAAAATGCTGATAGTGAGAAAGGGGTAAAAGGAGGAGATTGATGTCAAGTGAAGAATAAAGTCAAGATGAAATTTCATCCTTTTTCTTTTCTTTTCCCTTCTGCATTTTACTTGTGAAAGGCGATTGTGTTTCCAGAGCATGTCCACAGCATCACAGATCTGTCATGATCTCAGAGAAAAGCAATGCACCCAGCAGGCCTGGGTGGTCTGCTCCTGCAGGGAATAGAAAACATGGTCCAAAAATTGTTCTTCCACCTTGAGCAAGTACCTGTTAAACCATCTGATCAGCCTGTGATGACTTTCTCTTTACCAGAAGATTTGAAATGGCAGGTTGGGGTTACTATAGTAAATGTGTCATTTCCTTTCCTTTCCAAAGAGTGAAACAGCTGAGTTTTATGTCATCCTGCATGGAGACAGAGAGTATTGGTTTCCCTAAGAGCTTTGGCTTGTTATTCAAGTCAAACTACTGGACTGGGACTTGCCTGCTTTTCCTTTGGCTGTTAGCAGGGAGGTGGTGTGTGACTACTGGCATCTCACCACTGGTTTGAAACCTCTGCTGTCACTGGACACCTTCGCAGGACACCCTTACAAAGACACCTTCAGCTAGAATGTGTCAATTGTGAGTGAGATGGAAGTCCCTTTGGAGGTGCCTGAGATTGCAGGAGCCCAATTAAACTTGATGTATGATAATTAGGCAACCAAGGTCACGTCAGATTATACTGTCCCAAGTACTGAAGTACTCTTTTGGCATTTTTGCAGTATTCTCACAGTATAACGAGCTAGAATTTCAAAACATGGCATTTTATGCATACCATCTTCTCTGTGGGTGTGAGTGCTGCCTGTCTGGACTGTTTTCCTGTCACCAGGAAACGCCCCTCTTTATATATCTGTACATTGGTGCTGCTCACGTGCAACGCAGGAGTAAAAAAGTTTCTCTGCACAGCTTTCCTTTTGTCCTGGCATCTGTTAAAAAATGAAAATTTTCACAACAATTTGATAAAAACAATAAATTCTTAAATAATTGGCTAAAATATATAAAAGACCTGCTTGGTCTTTTAATATCTCCAGATTTTATCTTTTATGTATTTTTCTTTTTATGTGAGTACAACTTTTATTTTCAGTTCTGAATTCATCTTCTTGAATTTTCATTTTGAAAGGAAGAAAGGAGTCAGTGAATCATAAATACTTGTTACAGCTTTTATTTTACTACTGTGCTTATGAATATTTGATGTTTGAAGTGGGTTTATTTCTTTGACAAAAAGCCCTTCCTGTTCTGTGGTGTGTGCTCATTGTGCAATCAAGTGCATATCAGTAACTTCATTTGTATATGACTGAGAAAGCTCACGTAAATTAGCATGCATAATGAGCTTTGAAACAACCAAAAAGGCTGAGCTCAATGATCAGTGAGAAACCACGTAACCAGATGTAGGAGGAATATTATGTGTAATGTATTTCAATTTCAGACACATCTAATATGTGCCTAGCTACTACACTTTTAAAACAGACAATATGGGCAATGCTCTGCTGTCTCTATAACACATTTTGTACAGAGTTTTATTCTGTTGCTCGTGACCAAGAGATCTTTTTGCTGCTGCTGAGAAATAATTTCCCTCTCCTCCAAATCAGACCATTTAACTTCCCTGAATGATGACAGGCCCTTCAGTCTGACAGAGAGAACATTGGGTTTCTATAACAGGTAGTTCCGAGTTAAATCACTTCTGCCAGGGCTGTCTTGGGAGGCTCTCAAGCCCTGTGCACACTTCCTACAAGCACCAAATAAGAGCAGGTGCTCTAGTAAGGGTAATGACATGCAGAGATCCATTGCTTTAAGAAGTTTTTCCTAAGCTTGGAGGGAATAAAAATCTTCAAAGCCTCAGCAGGAAAATATTCTGTACCTTGCAGGATAGAGCTACCACAGTATTTCATTAAAAACCTGTTGGAAATGTTGTCCCTCTCATCCCTACTCAAGTAGTATCTAGTTTAGGTCTTTGGAGTAAGTAAAATGCCATCTCTGGACATGATTCTGCTTGTGTCTGACAAACCTAATCCTAATATCATGGTCAGTAGGATTTAGTACCATCCTTGCTTGGATTTTATAATGTTTAACTTTTTAATGGGAAAAGCTAATGAAAGAACCACTCTTTTGAGTTACTTTCATCACTATGCCTTTTCCTCCCTGACTTTACTACATCCTCATAATTCTCCACCTGCCACAATCTCTATTCTTAAAACCTGGTTTTGTAATGTTGAGGGGGTTGTAAACACATTCTTCTTCTGCATCACAGGGGAGGATGAAAAATTGAGAAAGTCCTGAAGTACAAAACCTCTGGAGTTTACAAAACTGACATGTTTTTATGTGGGGTTTCTGACATACAGGTTACCTGATTTACTTACTCTTCTTGAGATTGCAGGGACTGAACTTCAAGTCATATAGAAAATTATTACAGCCTCCACTGGATCTCAGCAGAGTATCCCAGCTGTTAGCCATTCACAGAGAGCTGGTCTTTCTACAGTTCGATGCAGCAATCAGGCATCAATTATGGTAGGAATTACAACTTGTTGGGGATGGGACTGGGACCTTTTTTGATAAAGAGGTGTTTTTTTCAGTTGTTCACAAAGAAAGAAAGGTAGGAAAGATGAATTTAAATTTTGCCCACGGTGTCTCTTCCAAGATCACGATATGTGCCTTGTAAGCATAGACATTTTCCTTTCACTTAAAAGCATTAATTTTATTTAACTAAAAGTGATGAAGATCCTTACATGCCTCACTGAGGCATCTCAACACATCATGTCTGAGTACAACTGTCCTATTGGCTAAGCATTATATCACCTTTATGTTCTGATTCATAGTTTACTACATCAGGTGGCTGCCACAGAGGTTGACTTATGAGTTAATATTTTTGTTTTTCTGTGGGATCTTTGTCCAATTTTATAATCTCCTCTATCAAAATATGCTTAATAAAGCAGGTAGAGAATTTACCTACTTATACCGATTTCAAAATAAGAGACTACATAAAAAGGAGAATACTTGCTCAAAAGAAAATCAGAAGGCTTAGTTGGGGATAGTATGCAGATATTATGGAGACCCTTTGGGGACATACTGGAAGCATTCAAGAAATGCATACCACGTGTGAAGAAAGCCTTAAGAAAGGGTGAGAGATTGCTAAACAGCAGGATTAAACAGATTATTAAAGCAAGAAGACACCCTTCAAAAAGTCAATTTTTTGTTCAAAGGAAGACAGTTCAGTGTGTTGGTAAAATGATGTCTCTGGGGGAAAGAAACCAACTCCAATGTATAAAATTACAGCCTCTAACTTGACCATTAAATGTCAAGGCATTGACCATGCAATAGCAAAATCTTAACATTACAACAGATAATTCTGTCAAAATTTCAGCTCAGTGGTGATAAAAAGAAAAGCAAATTGATTCCCTCTAGGCAAAAAAAAAAAAAAAAGAAAAAAAGAAAAAGAACACCACTTGACTACTGGATAAATCTGTGTTGACAAGCCTACAGAGTTGTGGTCCCCACCTGAGGAAGGAGAGAGAACTCGGAAAGGTTCCCAAAGGAGCCACATGGATGGTGAAAAGTTGCTAGGTGGAACAGGAGGTACAATTGGGAGCTCTGTTAAATTGTCAGTCAAGGGCAGGGGATAAACAAGGAGTGTTTTCTCAGTCTTTTCCAGTGTAAGGTGCAGAGGTGAACAGCAGGTAACCAGCTCTCAACAACAACAACAACAAGAACAAGGTGTTTCTTGCACATAGCCTGTAATTAGGCTGTAGGATTTCCTGCTGCATCGTGCGGTGGGTGGGAAAAGTTCATAGGACTCAGAGGGAGCCTGCACAGGCTCATGGAAGACAAATCTACCAAGGGTTATTAAAGATTTAGCAGTCACCTCTGGTGGAGGAAATGCCTCAGGGGGCCGTGAGAACATCAGAGGGAAATACCATCATATGCTTGTTCTGGAGATTTTTGTAATCTTCTCACAAGTCTGCTTTTGATCACTGTGGGAGGCAGGACTCTGAGCTGATGGACCTTTGCTCCGACCCAGTATGGTCACGCTTGTGCTGTCCACTGGAGTTGTACATAATTGTAGACTGAGGATTTTTCTGGAGGTTTGCAAGGAAATAAAACTACCTTGTGCTTTTATTTCTATTTTTCCCTGCTTATGTACTATAAAGGCAATTAGTGAGGGAAATATTTTCCTCAAATAAGGAATTGTGTGTTAATAGGGAGTAAGACAAAATGCAAATATCAGATGCTTTGTCTTGTTCCTTATTGCCAGCGCAATCAGTTTCCATTTTCTTCACGCTAGGACTTAGTGTAACACTAAATCACATTTGACCTCATTTGAACTTCTCTGCCAACTTCAATCCCAGAAGCTGTTATTTGTCCCTGTAATTTTCTTGCTAGTCCTGCAACTGATACAAACTCCATGTCACTATTAAAAGCGCTTGTGTGTGTTTGACAAAAACTAAGAACAAGATCCTTGGCTTAGAGCTGCTTTTCAAAGCAGGATGTGCAGCTACAGAAAAAGTTGCAGTGTAGATTGCTTTGTATATTGCAAGAACTGGTTTAACAGGGGCTTTTTTTTGAAAAGCATGAGAATGAAGTAAACAAGGATTGAGAGTGACAAAGAGGATGCAATAAAATAACAAAGTCATTTCTAAACTCGGCTGAGTAATATGATGCATAGACTGCAGTAAAAGCTTTTTGTGTGGCATTGCATAGCACGATGCAATCCAAGCAGGAGGAGTCAGCTGGGTATTGGAAGCTCTTGCACAACTGTATTGGAAGAGCACTTTGATGGTTTAGCTGGGTACTAATGTCCCCTGCATTGCTCTCTGAGTCCACGTCTCATGAAAATCAGTGTGGAGTACTCCTGCTAAACCTGGCTCTGGACTGCAACTCCAAGAATCCTGTCATTTAGTTTCCAAAGTTTCACAAGCACTTTTGAAAACTTTGGAAGGCTTTAGTGGCTATCTCACTTTGTATAGGAAATTACCTTAATATCAGGAATAGGAGGCAGTAGAGCTTCTGAATTATTATCCAGTCTAGTAGCTACAGTAACATTCCTGTCTGTGAGCATTCCTCTCGCACATGTTTTGCTGTAAATGTCCCCAGTCAGAGGCACTTTCAAACATGTATCTAGATCACTAATATTTGAGTCTATTTGTTTTAATAAAGTATGCCACTATCACTCTTAGTTGCCACCATATTTGGTTAAAATGAAGTGCAGGTAATTTTGTTATAGACCATTTGGAGAATTTTGAAGTCACTTTACTTCTTTTTTAAATACAAACAGTTTGATTCCTGTACTGTGAGACATTTTAGTCCTCAGGGTATGTTTCAGCCTACCAGAGTTGCAGACAGGGTGCACCATGCACGGCCTCTGTTGAGTAACTCTGTGATTCAGAGCACATTTGCTTCACAGCTATGACTCCCATAGCTCCTGGATCCTCAAAGCTGCAGGGTGAGTAAAGCCTACCCTCAGAGGCACCCTTCCTTCCTTCATTTGCCTTGAGCGCCTCAGAAAACATTGTCCTCTCTGCTCCTTACTCCTTCCCTACCATGGGGCAAAGAGCCCAACCACTAACAGCTAATTAAAGAATTCCCATGATCACAGCTTATGAACTTGATTGTTCATCAGGAGTTCTAGAAAGCACTCTGTACAGAAGTGTACATAGAAAATAATAAAAATCTGAGACAGAATGTAATCACACTGATGTCAGCAAAATGGAATTATTCTTCATGACAGATGTTGGCATTTCTACTAACTTTCAGTTTTGGTTAATTACCCTTTTGAGCTCTCTTACCATTTGGCAGCAGTTTTGATTGATCAACATGTCTGTCATGGTTGTGTGCAAGATATTTAGGTGGAGTGGTTTTCTCAGATATAGCATCACATGGAGTTATATAATGCCAAATTAAATACCTATGTGCTTAAGAGGCATCTTGAATGATACTGGCAAAAAAAGCTGGTGTCTTGTTATGGAGAGTAAAGATGAGTCTTGCTGACAATATTAATACGTTCCAAGGGAATAGGCAGCTTTAAGTAATCATTCTCACTTCATGTTTCTTCATTTTCATGCCATTCCGCTAATTATCCAATGCTAGATACTATGATTTCATCTCTAATAATGCCTGTCCCAAACAATGATTTATAGGAGTGCAATTTTCTGCCTTGATTTAAGTCCAATGACACATACTACCTACTTAGCATAACTGAGAAACAGGATTTATACTGGCATGCAAAATCTGGACAGCTTTGATGAGTAAAATGTCCTGATGCCTCTGAGGTAGGACCAACAATAAATGATTGACAGTGGCTAGGTAAAGATGTGGGAACTATTCCATGGAAGCAATAGTAGTCCAGCATCTTGGTAGGACAGATATTCTGAAATTAATCTTATTGTTTTTTCCCCCAAGGATTGATAACAGATGTTTCTCTCTTTTCTCATACATGGCCTACTTTCAAAGTCAGAGCAGAGTGTACCATGTATCAAATATCTGTGTGGCCTCTGAGTTGCCTTTTCCTCATCATACTAGAAAGGACTCTCATAACTAATTGAATGTTGTTCTTATTTACAAAAAGTCATCTCTACTTTTTAGGCACACATGCATTTTCCTTGGAGGATATTCCAGATGGATAGTGGATTTTTTTCCAGGCACTATCAACAATGCAGTTAATTTAAATTACAACATACAAGTACAGTGAGACAGTAGCCTTGTACTTATGTCCAAAGACATGAAGACAAGATCATTCCATGACACAGGAGGAAAGTAAACCAGGACTGTCTTTTTTCCTGTCTTTGTACTTTAAAAGGACAGAAGTGAAAAAAATCTCCCCTTTTTCTGTCCAAAAGGACTTTCTACCATTTGCACCACATCCGATCTTTCTTCAGGCAGAACAAAGCATTTTTATTGATAACAGACCTATACCTATTTTTCTAGTGTGCTAGAGCTAGAAAGTTTTCGCATGTGTTTTAGAACCATGGTGCTAAAAATTTGAAACCCATTTGTGTTTGTAACACAAAAGCCCCTGTGCTGAGAGTTATGAGGTTTGCTATTACTGGTGAAGCTCTGACAGCAGACCTTCAGAGACCTTGCCTTCCTTCCCAGCTGTGCCTGTGCAGCCTGAAGAGCTGCTCATGCAGAGCCAGCAGTGATGAATTTTCTCCTGGGGGATGTCCTGCAGCCATGGCCATGCTGTGGAGGAGAACACTGACTGTCAGGTCTTGTTAACACAGAACAAGTTGGTATCTCTGACAGCTCAGTTTGTTTGGAGCTGTACAGCTTCTGTGTAGGACTCCTCTTAATATTTGCAACCAAATCTCTGTGAAAATAAGCATCATAGATCTGAGTTGTTCCCTCACCTACTCCTGGCCAGCAGATAAGAAGCAAAGGGAACAGTATTGTCTCATGAATCTGAGTAGTCTCAAGAGAAGCCCTAGTGGCAGATGCCCTTTGAGGACCTGCTGGCATCTCCAGACTTCTGGGGAAAGCAGAGACCCCATACTCCACAAAGGACCAACTCTTTCTTGTCAAGAGCTACTCAGCGCAAAGGGAAGAGGAACAGGCTGGTCTCTGTCTAAAACCAAGTGAAGGAGAGGAAAGGTACTTCCAGGCTGTACTTCACCAAGTACTTTCATTCTGGATATGTTTGTGAGGAATGGCTCCTAGAGGCATCTGAGTATACCAGAAACTACATAAAGATTTGGTTCAAGGAATGGGGAGAGATTCAAACTGTTTGTGATGGGAAACAAATGCTATGATCAATTTTTAAAGTAAAATGAGTGGAAAGGCAGATTTCAGTAACAGCACTTTTCACAGTGACCAAGCAGAGATGCTGTTGAAGTGATTCACTTGAGGAAAGCAGCAATAAAAAAAAAAAGATTTAACTTCTGTGCAATTTTATCCCCATCTCTGCTGTGTACGAGTACTCACTGCAGCCCTTTTTCCCTGTGCTGTGCTCTGAACAATCCTGGTGTAAGGCTGCAATTGCACAATAGCCTGTCGCATGTCTTGTCTCATTGTGCATCTCATGAGGTGATATTAAGCAAAGAAAACATTTCCTTGTGACTACCAGAAGAATGTGACAGAAATTCTTGACTCAAGTATTAACTGGTTGGAGGATGGCAAAAAGGCATGCAAACATTTTCTGAGGGTCCATGATCTGGTCGTATCATTTAACTTGCTGAGATCTTTTCTGATACTGTGGAAGCAACATTAAATGCAGAGTGGGGCCGCCTGAAGCTGAGGACTGAGAGTATCAATACAATTCTTCTCTACAAAGAATTTTGTGAGCCATAAGGGTGCAAGAATATCCAGAGTGACTGAAAAGACAAAAAATAAGAAAAGTCTCTGCCTTGTCCATGCACTTTCCTCCTCTTTTACTTGCCTTTTTTTTCCCCTTGGTTTCTGACTTTCTTTATTTTTGCTTATTATTAGCTAAGTATTTTTGTTTTTCTCTAAAGGCTCGAGGGTTACCTTCTGTTTCAATACAGTTGTTTTTTCTCCTCTTTCAATATCTGTTCAGCCTGTTTGCTGATGTTGTATTCCAAGTGCATTCTTCTCAGTCATGTGACCTGCCCCTGTATTTCAGGCTCCATAAACAATGTTAAATACAGAACTCTAATAAATGGAAATTCAGGAAGCCCGTTAGAGGAATCGTACCAGAACTCTTCGTAACCCTCCCACTTGGCTCAACTTTGAGCAGTCAAGAATAGAAATTTGGAAGATTGCCATCAGAGAGGTCCTTCTGAAAGCAGAAAATGGAACATTGCCTTTTAAAAAACCTTGTCCCCAGAAACCACGAGAAAGGAAGTGAAAGAGCAAGATGACACAGTGAGGGTGAAATCTGTGCACATAGGCACTGGAAAACAGAAAACACTTTAGTCATGCAATGGCTCAGGGAAGAAGCAATGCTCAGTGGGTATGTCCCTATAAGGCCCAGGCATTTTAAATTGACAAGTCTGAATCTGCCACAGAAAAGCTGTGTGTTTGTGTTAAGAGCTCATATCAGATTTGCTCCATTCTGGTCTCCAGGTATTTGTATGCCAGAGCTATCTCCCATGCATTACTATCAGAGTGGAAGACACCCAGTCCAATCCTGGGGGCCCATGGCATTTGCCTCTAACTAATTTATGAACTCTTTTAAGGAAACAGCTCCAAGACAGAGTGGGACTGAGTTGCAGGAGGGCTGGGAGTCAGGGATGCAATTTCTCTGTGTGGAATGAGCAACAGCTTGTGCATCATCCTGGAACTGGACAATTGTGGGAGAGCCCTTGTAGGAAAAAGGAATATAGGTGACCTTGACCCTGATAAGTAACAGCAGTGTTAATTACCCAATACAGCCTTGCCCCTGATGGGTCACAGCTACACTCAATAAAGATAAGTGTGATAAAAGGGAGTGGGTTAGCTGGTAAAGGAATCATCATGGAGGTTAATGAAAGTGAGAAACGTGAAGAGGAAGGATCCTGGGGAGAGAGAATCACTTCTGTGAGGTCAGTCTGGGTCTGCAGTTAGAGCCTGTTGTTGGAACCTGCAGCCATAGCCTAGCTAGGTAAAAGCCTGCAGTCAGAGTCTGCCAGCTGATATCTGCAGTCATGGTTTAGCAGGAAATAACCAGCAGTCAGAGGCTGCAATGGAAACCTACAGTAGGAGCTTGCTGCAGCCAGATCCAGTAAATAGTTGGAGTCAGGATGGCCAAGCTCTAAAGATGAATAAACCAGGACCCTTTTCATGCTGTGATAAACAAGAAGTCTGTGTCTTGGCTCATTTCTACCCTCTAACAAGAGGGCTGCTGCAATAAGCCCTGGCCTCAACATGTCCCAATCCTTCACACAAGAGATTTCTTGTGGTGAGTGCTGCAATTCAACATAGCAGTCATTGCCTCCTGAGAGAAGAAGTGAGCTCCATGCCCCTGCCTTACCTTGTGCTGGACATTAAGCATGATGAGTATCTGTAGCAGTAACTTCTGCTTTTAAAATTCCAGTGTCCCTGGAGCTCTAGGCTTTGTGGTTTTCTTAAAGCATAAGTCAAACCCTAAGACCAAACCTAAGCATAACACTAAAAGGGGCATGAGCTGAGACGGAGGTGGCCAACACATGGCTGATGCCAAGGAGAGAAGTGTGGAAGAACATTGTTGGGGCAGTGCCGTGCTGCTCTTGGCATGCATTTTGAAGTCCCAGTGTCCCTGGAGCTCTAGGCTTTCTTAATCCTAACCCTAAACAAAGCAGTAAAAACAGCCTTTGGTTGAGGCAGGTTCCAAGCAGAAAGATGGGGAGGGAACAACGTTGGGGCAGTGCTGTGCTACCCCTGGCATGTCTTTTGTAGTTGTGGTGTTCCTGGAGCTCTAGATTTTGTGGGTTTCTTAACCTTAACCCTTAGTGGAGAGTACAAGCAGCCTTTTGCTGTGCCTGGTTCCCAGCAGAAAGGTGTGGAGGGAACAATGTTGGGGCAGTGCCGTGCTTCCCTTGGTATGCCTATTGTGGTTCTGGTGACCCTGGAGCTCTAGGCTTTGTGGATTTCATAGCCCTGAGTGGAGCAATAAATGCAGCTTTTTTTTCAGGCTGAGGTGGCCATGACCTGGCTGGTGCCAAGGAGAAAGGTGTGGAGGGCACTGTGTTAGAGCAATGCCATGCTTCCTTTGGCATGCCTTTTGTAGCTGCAACAGAACCCTTCATCTATAGCTCACACTGACTGCATTCGGATTCCCACTGTAATTGTTTTTTCCCCATGTCCAGTTGTAAGCTATATTGTAATGCATGTGAAAAGCTGCGGATGTCTTAGTGCCTAGAACAAATTCTCTTTTAGCATTAACAAATACTGATCTTCTCTTGAAGCATTTTGTACATGACCAGCACTTTGTTAGCATGAGTCATTATCCACAAGTTAAGGAATGTGTGCCCGTACTTAGAAAGCAGAGTGTGTTTGAGGTTAGGCGTTACTGCAAGGAGCTAGAAGTATGTAGTGTTTTGAGGCTTCTTTGTGCCTGTCATTTCCCAGAAATCCTTTTTTTTTGTTTTATTTTAGTTAAACTTTTACTTGAACATAAGATTTGTCTCTCAGATTTGAAGCAAGTGTATTTTAGACGTAACATGATTTAGCTATAATGTGTAGAGTACAAGGTAAGGGTTTGACTTTCAAAACCTGCTGAATTTGGGTGACATTAAGAAGAAACTTTCTTAAAGCATCTAGTTTATAAAGCAAGTATGTGAGCTGCTGCACTGAGGGCATTCCTCTTCCTCAGGAACGTGGTTTTGCTGGCTGGGGTACAGGAGACAGGCAGGGCGGTGCAACTGACACACATTAAAAATCTGCATCATTATTTTAAAATATGATGTGCAATTACTAGTAGGCAGCCCACTTTTTTTTCCAGAAGACATGAAAAAAACAACATTTATTACATGAATTATGCGTTTTCCTGTTGTTATATACAATATGCCATTTCTTGTCTTCATATACATGAAGTACCATATGCAGTTAGTACATTCTGAAATAAGAGACATCAGTTAATCTTGGAGATTAAGTTCAGATCTTTTTGAAGTGAGTTTTACAGGGTTTTAATGTTTTCCTTTTTCTTTTATGCTGAAGAAAGAACAAAGTAAAATTGAATGAAAAAAATTAGACCTTTGATTTGGGTGGAAAGGAGTAATGAAAGGTTAACTACTCTGTGTTGTGAGCACGGAAATTATAATTGGGCAGGGTTTGTTTAACCAGCTGTGACCTTCTAACTTTTGCACAAGAATGATAAGCACGAATTGTACCTGAGGAAACCAGATCCTTTCCAGGGTGAGATTGGTATTCACACTCCCCATTTCCTCTGCTTTACATCACAACCCGTAAACGATACCAGCAGAGTGAGAACAGCAGGGTAAGCAGTGAGCAGGGTTTCCTCCCAGGGCAGAAGCACATACACAGTCCAGATGTGCGTCATCTTCATTGATTTTGGCGGTCAAGGACTGAGCTGCCTGTCACAGATGCTGTTCTTCTCCAACTCATTGCAGGACACTAGGGGTGACTTCTCTGTAGCCATGTTTGCAGAGGAGTCCCAATACTTTGTCGCTCTTCTAGGATGTGACAGCTGACTTCTTCAGAGAGAAAAGAACATTTCACCACATCTAGATCAGCCCAGACTTGCAGTGCTATTTCCCAAGAAACAGCTAAAACACATTTTAATCCCAAATAGAATCGATTTTCCACATTCTATGAAAAAAACTTCAAACCCTAGTGCCCCCACTGCCCCCACCCCCTCCCCCCCCAACATGCTTTGTCATGTTCACATACTGGTGCTTCTCAAACATGTTTGGCTAAGACTGTTGACCTAGTTTCATATGCCAAATCTGGGAACAAAGAAAAAGTCTGGGGGAAAGGAAGAACAGGATGACACCATTACACTAAGCCCACAGTCCTACATTGTACTCTTTCATCGTTCTTCCAACATCTACTTTTAAGACAGCAGTTGCTGCGGGAGTCCTTTACTGTCTTCTGTAAGGTAACATTTTTGCTGCACCCAGTGCTTCTGCCTCTTGCTCAGAGACACTGCTAGGGCCTAGGTAAGCCACTAAGGTTGGATGCAGACTACTATCCACAGCCTTTCCTTCATCCTGCTGCTGCTCAACCTTATGCAACATGAAGACTGCAAAATCAGGAAAGTAAGAGGATTCACTTGACCAAACGCTGATTTTGACAATATCAGCACCTCCCCTGAGTCCCTGGGGAGAGAAAGAGGGACTTCCAGGACACAAAACGTCTCATCCAAACCCAGGAGTTTGAAACAAGTCATCCCTTTGAGGCATGTCTTGATGATCAGGGGAATCTTCTCAGATACAGGTGACTGCAGTGAGATGGGCTATTCTGAAACAGTTCCCATTAACATGAGTTAATTTATGTGTGATGAAAATGCATATATATATTTCTAGAAAGATTTACATTATAACTCTTTTCTGCTTCTTCCCCAGAGTCAGTAGTTCCTTGCCATCCTTGCTGTCCATCCACCTAGCTGCAGCTCCTTGTCAGATGGAAAAAGCGAGAGAGGGACAGGAAAGGCAGGGCCTGCTCACCCCAGGAGCACCTGGCAACCACAAATGCACGTAGCAAGAATAGTTCAGAAGATAAGAAAGCAATTGAATTAACTCCTGCTACAGCCCTCCAAATGCAGGCAAGCTGGAAGCTAAATATCTGCTTTCATTATAACTAATTGGCAATTGTTGTCTACAAGGTGCTTCTTGGCTTTGGTTAAAACCAGAAAATTAAACATTAACTGGTAATAACTGATAAAGCAGGGATGAAAAAACACCAGAGGAGTGGAAAGGGCAGGAGCAATTCTTAATTAAAGCCTTTTCTCTGGCAACTTGCAGCTGCCTTTCAGACACGAATGCCAGTTTCTGTAGCAGCCTGTGCAGGGCAGGTTGATGCAGATGTGACAGGCATGCTGCAGTGGTCCCCATGCTGCAGGGGTCCCTGAAACCCATACTGAAGCCATCCCCAGTTCCCATACTGCAGCTGTCCCCACATTCACTGCTCTCTGGACACCCTTATATCTGCCTTCCTCCAGTAGGTGAGGTTTTGCTCTCAGCTTCCTTTGTATCTGAAGCACAGAAAAGCAGCATATCAAGTGATAGGAAAGTGGGTGTGGCTGGGCCACAAGTTGGTGGAGAGGCAGAGGCAAGTGTCAAAGCACAGGGGGAGAACAGGCAACTGAAGAAAACTCAGTACTCTTAAAGAAATAAAAGGGTATTCATGTGTGTACACACATTTTCTAGGATATGTCAGTGTCTTGGATGTTGCATTTTGAAGTGTAAAAGGACTTTGTGTGAGTGCTTATAAGTTAATACACTTCCATTAACTTCTTTGAAGAAGTGTAATAGTATTGTAGAATTGTATTGTAGAGTACTGAAATATTTTCTTGTTGTTGACAACTTGCAGGTTCAAGAGGCACAAAGCAATATCTGATCAGGGTGTACAGCATTAGGACTCACAGATCTCTCTCATTATCCCAGCAGAGTCAATGATCTGGAATTCCTTTTCTGGCACAAGATAGATGCTCCTGAAATGTACCATGGCTTTATTCTTTACTCAACATCCTTGTGACTCCAGGAGTAGCAGGAAGTGCATGAGTGTAGGTTCTGCAGGTGAACTCAGCTCCTTGATGCAGATAAATCAGTTTGATTCAGTCCTTGCTGAAAAACTAGGATGGCAATCAAGAGTTACTATGACAAGCCACCACTCCTGGTTTTAACTCCCAAATGAGTTCAGGGTAGAAGGACACTGAGACTCCTGAACCCACAGACTGAAACAATCTGAGGTGGGGGCAGCAGGACCTTGAAACTTAAGTCTACCAAAATAATCTGCTCTAGGATTACAATTATCTCTTCTCTTATTGTGTCCAGAGAAAACTCCTTCTAAATCTAGGAGTAAATGTGCTATGAATGTCCTGTGTGCAACTTTTTGTAATACATAAAAATACTAGAAAGTTTAAATGCTTCTCGGGGCACTCTGAGACAAAATACAGAGGCTTAGACAACACCCAAAAAAAAACAGGCAGAGAAAGGAAGGAAAACAGTCTGCGCAATAAGCCTGTGATGGGGTTACTTTCCAGCAGCTACCAGCCAGGTAAAAGAAACCTCAAACCAGTGTAGCTCCTCATGCCTGCAACTGGTGTGCAGTTAAACAGCAGGGGAGGGCAGACGAGCCCCTTCTCAGCTTTTATAGATCACTGGGCTTGTAACTGCAGCTTCCAACCTCAACACAAGCGTCTGCCTCAACCTTAACACGTTTTCCTACTGACCCTCTCTTTTGCTGGGGAACAAGATGACGAAAAGCAAAACCAATGTGCTATGAGACTACTTCTGAACCCATCTGTCTGCTGGTACTAACAGAGTCACACAGGGAGTCAGCAGAAGGGCTTGCCTTGTTGCATGCAGGTTTTGAGGAAGGAGATCCTTGTGACATGGTCAAAAAGCTGTGCTTTCTGAAAGGAGCAGTTGATACAGTGTCATCTCCTAAGCTGTTGTGTGCTCTTTCTCTCTTTTCCTAACTTCCAACAAGTCACATGTCTGCAGTTTATTAACAGGTTTCATTTAAATCTTAAATAAATAAATTTTAAAGGGTAAACAACCCTCACTACCTAAGGTTAATCATTAAAGAAGTGGATTTGCATCCTGAAAATGAGATTATCTGATTGTTTTTCCCTTACATGTAGTGCTGGGATTAGAAGCAAGAAACATTTTGAAAGTTTTTTTTCTCTGTATGCCAGCTTTTGCAGGACACTCTGTGCACATTCTCCATCCACCAGAAATTGCCTGAAGACTGGCAGAACACACAGCTCAAGGCGCTTTCAGACTATCATTCCCTTTACAGGCATGTGTTTACCTTTACTCAGCAATATGCACTGACAGAGAACTCTGGCCCCCAGGAGCACTTTTGCAAACATAATGCAAACCTGGCATGAACTGCAAAGTTTTTCTTTAATTCTTGCTCCTCTTTTTTTTACCTTGAGATAATCCAATTATGAAGTACTTGTCTCTGAGGCTTCTTAGGCTATAGCAGTGCCCAGTGAGCTGAACTCTCAGGGCATGCTGGGACATATGGTGACACAGCCTAAAAAAAGTATAATTTAAATATGTAATTTTGTGCAGGGCATCATCAGCCCAGATAAGCTCTACCTTTGTTGAACTTCTTTCTGTATGGACATTCTTGGCATCTTCTACAGCCAGATTTACAAGCTATGCTTCCTCTGTACAATGATGACCAGCATGATAAAAATTGTGCAGGTGGCATTTAAGAGTTAAAGGTAAATTTCAGATTTAATGCTTTTAATCTTACATGGGTCTTTACAATGCTTTAGAAAAATCCACAAATTAATACAGTAACCGCTTTTTGGTAGCTGCTGATACTTAAGTTATAATAAGGCAGCAGAAGCAGGAAAGAGCTAAGCGAGATGATGAGTTAATTGCAGAACTGGGGATTCAACAGTGTGACCCTGAGTCAGATTTCATCTTCACTGAGCTGTGCTGAAACTCTACTCCAACTCCGGGCTGCAAGTGGCCTCCAGACCCCTCAGTCTGGCCTTATCCACCCACTGTTACCTGGGTTACAGGCAGTCTGCACCCACAGCATGACACAAACCCACACTGTTTGCAAAACACGGCTTCCTGGAGCAGCTGTCCTGCTCCCAGCTCTCTCCTTGCCCAGAGGAGAGGCTTTCCTTGGATTTCTCAAGGCTGCTCAGATGCACTTTTCCATACCTGGGCATATGAAATAGCAGACCTGGGTGCTGCCCACATGCCAGCCCAGCCTTTTGACAGAGTGGAACATACAGTTCTAGGTGGCTTCACAACAAGCTACACACCCAACAGAAAGGACACACATAAACTAGGCTATGGGGTTATGCCAAGTGTGGTCTGTTTCTTAGTGAAAATAGACTAGAAAAAGACAATTTCTTTTTTTTTTTATTTTCTTCTTCATTGGCATTTGTGCTCAATATCAAGATATTGTGTGCAAGAGAAAGGTCTCAGAAGCATTAACTTATCTGGGAATAAAAACAATAAAATGCTGAACATTTACATGTGAACACAGAGTTAAAAAATAAAATCAAGTCCAACTCTGTTTGAACTTATGTTTTGTCACAAATTGTTTTACAAGCTATATTAAAGTCACAGGATAGTGCATCCCACTCATTCATTCTCTGATGCACTGCACATTATTTCCACTACAATTTATCACTCATGTAAGTGATGTTTATCTCATATTTCTGCTGAAGTACCAAAAAAGTTGGTTTTGTTGCTTGGCATCCCACCATCAATCCTTTCTCCTCATAAAGAAACCAAGTGACACATTTCCTACTCAGCAGCATGGCTTGTACTACCCATAAAGTTATCCCACTAAACCACTGAAAATGTTCTTTTCCTCACTTTGCAAAATAGCTTACAGGCATGTTCATAATATTCGGAATAAAAGGTCTGTAAGTTCATACAATCCACATGCAAAAGATGATCTCAGAACAAGAGTTAGGTTTAAATAGTGATGCACTTGTATGGAAATGGCTATACCAGGTCTATATTAAATATTTATTAGACATACAGTAAACTTCTGTATCTGATATACTTATGGCAATATTCAATAATAATTCTTCTTTTGTGTTTCAGAACTTTACCCTATATAGAGAAAATATTTTCTTCTTAGCATCATGTAGGACTTACATGCACTCTGAATCTAGCAAAGCCAAAACACTTGTAACATTTTCTATTCATATAATTTTAAAACCCCTCTAGATTATGTACAGTATTACAAACATCTGAACTATGAAACTCCAAAACCTCAAGGAGGTTAAACATTAAAAAACATTTCAACCAGTATGCCAGGCCCTGTGGACAGCTAAATCAGTCTTGTAAATAAATTCAGGATTATTTTATTAAAGTCTGGTTCATAGAGTTTTGTTCACAAATTCTGTAGTATTTCCCCAAAAGAGCCTGAAGTTTGCAGGTATTTCCTTGTACACTTACTGAGCTGGCAAGAACCTTAGGAGTAACTAAATAATTTATGCTGGATATTTTAAAAACAGAATAGGCATTAGGGGTTTGTATAGAAGAAGTGTGATTTCACTCTCTGGTAAATTCTGAAAGGCTGTGACTAAGCTGTAGTGCAGTCAGCACAAGATTCAGAATCACAAGCAGTTTAACACAGGATCTATGTTCTCATCTTTAGACCCTGTATAAATAAGAATTTGCAAACACAGAATCTATAGTTGTAATTGTATGTTTACATTTATTATTTTTTAATAACTGTCACATCTTCTTCTAAAGCTGAAGTATTTATAGAAATGTTAATTAGAGGAGCCTTTCTCACAGAGTGTCCCTCTCTAGCTAGGACCATTGTTGCACACTTCATATGCAAAAGCCCAGAGCAGTTCTGCTCCCATCGATAGAACTGCAACCAGAATTTATGTCCACACCTAGGCTGGAAGTAGTTTAGGAGCAAGATCCATTAGCATCCACAGCCTTAATCAGCCTGTGGACTAGTGCTGTTTTCCATGCCCCTCTCCATCGTGAGCCTTGCAGCCGTGCCCATGGGACACCATGGGGAGGCTGTGCAGCAAAAGAAGAAGTCAGGCCACTGTCTAGACACCTGACCACATCCCAGCCTCCTCCCCTCTACTGGAGTTTCCACACCTGCCACTGGCTTACCCTTCCCCTTAAAGTAACCTGAGAAAGTACAAACACTAACTCAAAGCTGCCACTTCACCTACATGCCAAAACCCAACAGATCCTCTCAAAATCACTTGGGAGTATCCTGCTGATGTACTTACAGGGCTTCGCAGCCTGCTGCCCAGTGCTTCTCTCTTTTGAGTGGAAGGGTTTACCATCCTATCTTGGAGTCCCCATTTGTCCAGCTGAGGGGAAATGAAAGCCTCTGGAAGCCTAAAGTGAGAAGAAAAGCATGGGAGTTGAGAAGAGTCACGTTTTGAAAGGTGAACTGATAATCTACTCTTGAACCACTGATTTAGGTAGCTTCTCGAACGACATGCATTTTACTGATTCCTTATATATAACAGGCATAAATACACAGGGCCTTGTGGGTCAGCTATCAGAGATGAGATGAGTTCTGGAGAAAGTCACACAGTTTATGTATTTTTAATTTCAGTGCAAGTGAAATATATGGTGAAAGAATTAGTGACAAAGCAAAACAAAACAAAAAAACAAAAACCCCAAAAACTCTGTACTCTTCATACTGGCATTAAAGTAATAATAGGAACCATGAGTCTGCCTGGGCCAAACTAGACACGCTGAATGCCCTTTTATTTGTATCTTCAAACAAGGTTGTTCAATTAGAACACAGTGTTCTGTGCTCAACTTCCAACTAATCAGCACTGAATAATATGAAAAAATATATCTACGTCTTGCCAGTACCTTATTAGTACACAGTGCTCCATATAAAAGCCAGGAAGAAGAAAGTGGGCATAAAACTGTTGAGGCCAAGTTCTGTTTTACAGGAGGAGAAAAATCATATTTAATGACCTTATTCTGGCCCACTTATTATTTGTCAAAATTTTGCAGTTTTCAATTGTAAGCTTGATGATGCTTAGAAACTCCTGAGAGATATCTGGATTTTCTCCTTTAATTAACTAAACTTTTTTTCCACAAGTTTTAATGTGAAACCAGATTCCTATAGAACCATAGAATGGTTTTGGTTGGCCCTTAGAGACCACACAGCCCTCCCATGGGCAGAGAAACTTTCCACTAAAAAAGGTTGCCCAAAGGCCCATAAACCTGGTCTTGAATGTCATCAAAGATGCCAATCCTCTATTTCACTCCCAGAATTTCCGAATTTCTTTCATCTGCTGAATTCCTCTGACTTGTTAGACTTAACATGTCATTCCTAAAATATCATGAGCATCAATTCTGTGCTTGCTGTCATAAAGACTGGCAGCTCTTCCTACTAAATCATTGCAGATTTGCAATTCTGTGTGTTTTCATTTACTCTAGTTTTATGTTTTAATAATTCATTGAAAGTCACAGCAGAAAAACATTTCTCATTGAGCACAGGCATAATGAAACTGTATCAGCAGCAGACTTAGAGGCAGTACCCTACTTATAAATCAGACAACATTCTCAACATTCAATCAGCTGCAAATAAAATATGAATATTTACAGATAGTCACATTTTTCAAATATGTACAAATAATTGTTTCTCTAGATTATTTGTCTGGAAAATCAGTTTACCTCTCCGCAAACGCAAAGAACTACACTCATCCCCTCACAACTCCTATGTAAGTCCCATTGGCTCTTGGTATGAAGGAGCCTCAGAATTTTTTGCATGTTTATATAAAAAAATCCTAATTTTCAAATAGGAACAATTGGTAGTTTTCCAAATAGTTTAAGTCATATTTCAAAAGTGTCACAGGCACTTTGAAGTCCAGGAGTGCTAAAAAAGCACACTAATTCCACTGCAGATGAAGGAGAACTCTTGATGTATGTATAGCAGTAAAGGGAAAGATCAAAGATGGGAAAAAAGCCATGTTTTTGAGGACTGACTTCCTTCTCTTAACTAAGGACTAACTTGACTTGGGTCAGTGGCAGCTTGCAGATAGGTCTACTAAAGAATGCTTTGGCTCTGCTGTAGACAACTGATTTATTGCCCAGAGAACAATGCTTCTGAGCACAAGAAATATAAAACATTTATATTAAAAATTAAAAATCAGTGGTCAGCAACTGCCTTAGAAGTAAATGGGCAGACATGAGCAGTGTCTTCCTGAGAAATAGCTCAGATTATGAACAAAGGCAATATATAGTAAACTGAGGTTTAAAATACAGGGAATTTCATCATTCTGAAAGTCCTAGACCTCTATCTAACAGACTGGTCTGCAGAAGGACTCACTGCACAGTGAGTCTGGCCTGGTTAAGGCCTGTGCCCTTCGTGGCACAGCCCATTTGTCTTGCCTATCAACCAGCCAGGCCACGGCAGGTGCTGCAGAGCACACAGCTCCCTTGGCATCACACAAACAGCTTTCCTTCACACAGGCTGAAGGGAATCATCACGAACCTTGCCCTGTTTTGGGTGGGCAGTCAATGGCACCAATGGGCCCCTCGGTGCAGACACAGCCTGTGACATCCTGAATCCCTCTCCTTTTCCTATGTAAGGAGATTTTACAGGACTTGTTCCATTTTTAGATATTACTCTGGAATAACAGATGTATGACCACCTTATCACTGTTTCTGTTGGTTGTATTGATTGCCTCCTGTGTGTGAGTTTGATAAGTTAGCTAATACCCACTGACAGTAAATCAGCAAAAACTGATTCAGAATGGATGCAGCAGCCACTAAATGATTTAGGAGAGGAGACATCTGAAAACGAAAAACAGACTTGCTGCCATTCTGTGGCAAAGAAACCTTTCCGCATTTAGACAGTAAGAGAGCTCCAAATGTTTGGAGGATCAATTCTTTTCAACTGGTTGCTCAGTTCCCCTTGAAGACTTCAGTGCTGCAGGATCTGATTAGAAATGAAGACATGTCTGTGGGAGGGGTGGAAACCAGCCTGTTGGATGAAGCAGACCCTGGCCAGCCCAAGGAGGCTGCACAGCAGGTCTCAAGGCCTAAGTGCCCACCAAGTGGCTGAGGAGTGCAGCAGCCCACAGGGACATGGGCTGTGTACTGCCAAAAGTTGCATTTCAGTGCTGCGAAGGTTCCTGCTCAGCAGCAAGCAGGCAGCTCTGACCACACAGCACTAGGCTTTTTTTCTGGGGGATCCTCAGGGTATCAATTTGTTTGAGCCAGTGGATCTCATTCATGTAGTGCAGAATCACTGTCCTGCTTGTGTGCTTGTGCCAGGACAGGATGCAAACCATATAGTGGTGGAACAAGTCTGTTCTGGTGCAGCTGACAGTCTCTGGGGGCAGTACTGACCCTAGGACTTCCTTTACAATCATCTCCAGTATTAGGAAAGACTGTG
Organism: Cyanoderma ruficeps; assembly: GCA_008694505.1. Classification (NCBI taxonomy): domain Eukaryota; kingdom Metazoa; phylum Chordata; class Aves; order Passeriformes; family Timaliidae; genus Cyanoderma; species Cyanoderma ruficeps. The sequence continues at coordinate 12,507,493 of VZDJ01000141.1, read as the reverse complement.
TGTAGGACACTGCCCTAGGAACAGCAATCTGTGCTCAGACACTTGCAAGTCACAGCTGCAGTGCATATGATCTCTTTCCCTCCCCTCCTTACACTACAGCTATGAGTGACCCAAAATGGGACAATAGAGTGTCATGATAACATCTATTTTTCATTTTTAAATTCAGAAAAAATCTAGTGGTGTGTCACACAGGAAATGCTTTAGCCTTATTCCCTTAGCTGGTTCATCTCCAACAACTTTTGAACCCTCTGACTAATTTTAAATACATTTGACATAAGAACAGAGGTCTCGAGGGTAAAAAAGTTCCTTCCAGTTTTGCAAAATCAGCACTCAGCTAGTGAGGAGAACTCCCTGCTCAGGGAAAAGGCAAAGAGGGTTTGATCCCTGGCTGTTTTGTTTGGCTTGCTCAGCTCTCAGGAGGCAGCAGCCAGCTGGGTTCCCAGCATTACGGCCAGGCAGTCAGCACGTGCACAGCTCCAAACCTGCTGCAAAACACAGTGTTTCTTGCCTGGCTAGACAGCAAACTATGGGCACTTCCTATACCCAGGAACAGGCTGAGGATACTCCCTGGTGGTGAGGGATTGAGCACCGGGTGCATCAGGGATGCAAGAGGAAGCTGAGGGGAGATGGAAGAAGTGTACTAGGGAACCTGAAAGAGATGTCAGTATGAGCACAGAGAAGGCACAAGAAGTCCCACAGAATCTCTCTTTCCTTATTAATTCAGTATTACACATGAGATCACTTAGCTCACCACTGTAAGGCAGCTATCCCTGGAACAGACACAACAGCTGTGTGAGAGAATGCTGCATAGAGCCCTACAAAAACTTGGCATGTATAAAGCAAGGACAGCTCCTGAACACCATATATTAAATACAGGATGTTTAAAAAAAAAAGGAAAGCCATATATGAGGAAGAATAATGTTGGTAACCCTAAAAGGTAGCTTTTGAACCAACAATATGGCATCAGGCTGGCATGGATGTTTCCCACTGCAAATAGCATTGACCATACTTCTCTTTTTAGAAGACAGGACAAATGGAAGTAGTGGGAATTCATGGTTTCACCATGCCAAAAGAATGCTTATTTCAAGGTCAGGTTGTGATTGCTAGCCTTTTGCATATGACAGGCTTTAAGTTTTCACCTGTTCCTTTTGAATCCAATTCATCTCCAACCTCCATCAGTCCTTTCTTGTGTATTTTTAGCTATGTTTCATCACTAACCCAACTCATAGACTTTGAATAAATCACTGATGTGACACCACTTATTTTTATGTCGTATGCTAATACATACCCACTACAGTTCCTCCAGTCATCAGTGATGCTGTTCCAAGTATTGTGCAGGACTGCCACCCAATTGATTATAAACAGAATTAACAGATACTTTCTTAGGGCTAAGTCTGACAAACCCCATTACTACTAGTGCAGTGTGAGGAAGAAAATGCTGCTAACCTTTCTGTCTAGGGTATGGGGAGGCTGGGTCCAGTAACACAAGGAGGCTTGCTGAATGTCTGCCAAAAGAGCATTTTTCTGAATGACCTGACAGGCCAGGACAAGTTACACCTTCCTTATTCCAGATAGACACAAGACCTAAGGAAAGGGAAAACGATGTGTTAGGCATTTCCTCTGCTGCTCATTTTACATAAACTGCTCTCTGTTTTGTAGTACTTCAGCAGCTTAACTAAAGAAAGGAGGAGTAAGGGAGTGCATTCTGTTATATTTGTATGCATTCTTATTCAAACATGACTAAATGTAGAGACCAAGGAAACATTTCATTCATTTGTGTTTAGTGAGTTGTATGCTCAGTTCTACTCAGTAGGGCAGAGTGCTAGAGACTGCAGCCAAGTGCAAACAGGCTGGGAAAGTAATAGATACCAAACAAAACATACTTCTTTTTCCTTGGTAAATTTTTAATTATATGCCACCATGCTTCAAAGTACAGGTCATGACTGAATTGATGGCAAGAAAGACACTTTGTGGAAAGCTTTAAAGAAGAAAGTCCATGGCCTGGCAGTCTGTGATACTCTTTTTATACACCTATACAAAGAGGAAAGGATTAAATATGAAAAAAAACCCCAAAACATTGAAGACTAAAGTAATTTTCTTTCATAGTTTAATACACATCTTTTTGCTTATTCTGCAACTTAAATCAATCTCCTGCCTTATATGATCTCTTGTACAGACACTAAGCTTTCCAATATGATTGTGAATTTCTTGAATGCATATTGGTAAGCTACATGGAAAATATCTGCAATGAAAGCAAAATTATCTATCAACATATTACAGAAAGAAGCCCAACTGAAAATAAAAGGAAAATTGTTATAAATTCAGAAGCACTTTTTATTTCTTACTCCCTTTACATTTAGAACAATAATGGAATTGGTCACTCTGGTCCTTAATTTAGTAATATTAGGATGGTGCTTGAGTTTTCAAAGGAATTTTGTAAGAAAAGAAATATGTTCTCATGATGTTTTGTGGTTGACTTTAGAATGATTCATTAATGGACAAATGGAACTCCCCCAAACCTTCTTTCACTACAAAAGCCTTATATAACCGGAAACCAAAACCACATGGATACATTTGAAAAATTAAGTTTCTTTCTGCTGTCAACAATCTATGTCCAGAAATCTACCTCCATCGTGGTCATTTCAACTGCATTCAACTTAAAGTATTTCTTGGCATCTGAAAAGGTGTGATGGATACAGAGCAAACAAGTGTTGTGCCCAGATAGCTGATGGTTGCTCAGGATTGCCCATTCCATTGACACAGACAGCACTCACAAAGGGCAGCCAGTTGAAAGCTTGTAATGTCATAAGGGGGAAAAAAGGGGAAATAGGCTAACTGTTCTTATTTAGAAAGGATAACCTTTGGCAGAGAGATGAATAACATTGTTTTAGACTAAAAATTAGGCAGAGGATTGACTGTCAGAGAGGAAGCTTAAACAGACAAGAAGAGCTCATACACATAATTACTATTAAAACAGAGATTTCATAACTTATGAAACATTTATTCTAGATGGCTCCAGTATGACACAACCCTAACACAACCTTCCCCATCTAATGAATTATGAGAGCAGTCCATCAGCAGACAGTAAACACATGGTCTGGATGCAACCACTAGCTCAGGAAACTTCTAAAGCACCAAGTGTCAGAAGCTGGGCACTGTTCTGCTTTTAGTATTCCCTCCCTACAGATCTATCACTGCACTCCTTCAGAGGCAAGACCACAGAAATATTGATCTGGTCTGTGATGCTTTATCTCATATAATGTAAGATGTCAGAAGGAAAGGCTTTGACTTTTCAGTACAGAGTGCAAAGGACTAAGATACGGCCTTGCTTCCTCCTAACATCAGATCGGGTGTTTTATCAGTCAAGCCATCAGGTCAAAGAGAATCTATGCTGTGAGAATGTGATAAAAACACAAAGAGGACCTAGAAGACATAGCTCCTAATCTTTTAAAATCAGGTGTCATTGCCTGCCTAGGAAGCAAAGGAAAGAGAAGGGGAAGAGACAAAATAATACAGGAAAGACACGATGTGCATGAATAAAGAATCATATGTGGCACAGCCAAAATAAACTCTAGGGTCTTAAAAAAAAGAGTTCTGTGTTATTATTATAAATGTTGCTCTCAGTTAGCCAGTTTAGACATATAAAGAGCCTGTACAGAATAGCCATCAGCCCATACATCAGCTTGTTTTTATCATGCAAAGGGGGAAAATAGAGAGCAATAAAATATATTAAAAAGGTGGCTGTGTCAAACAAAACCAAAGAGAAGCGAAATTCAGGCTAAAGCTGCACTGTCTAGCTCTAGTTTTCTATCAAAAATGTCCCTTGTCATCAAATGGTAGAAGAGGAATACTGAGAAACTGAGAACTGGGGAAACACTTAAGAACATAGAGAAGCAATGGGGGCTGAAAGGAACAGTGCATACAATATAAATGTGTACTTTTAACTGTAAATGACATTCCACTCCAGGAATGGAGAGACAATCAAGTAATGGCAGTAATTCTGACAGGTCTGACAAAAGCTGTTTTATGAGATAGAGGAATCCACATATTACCTACATTTAACACTGCATAACAGGAAAAGAGATCACTAACCTTTCTCATGTTTCAGTCTGAATCTGAGCCTCTGCTAGTTCATTCTGTAAAGAACTGTGAATTTCATCACATCAAAAGGAGTTGCAAAAACATCACCTCCAAGTACCACATTAAATAAGGTATGTAGGTTTATATTAATGTTTAGATTGACTTAACCATGTTCTCTAAAACGAAGATAATGTTATGCCTTCTGGTTTTACATTGCATCTGAGGTCTTACTTTCTGTCATAACTTTCCACTCAGTTCTCATACTGGAAAATGACAATTTACCGCTATTTCTTGGGGATTTGTAAGTAAGCCACCTCAGATGAGTACATGCTCTAAGTCCTGTTCCCAGAAAAATGCAGCCAAACAGTGATCTGGGCTGCCCATCTGTCTGCTCTAGATGACTATTATAGCAATTGGTGAGTATTAATGAAATCTGATACAGAGACAGAATTTTCAAGATACTAAGTTCCTACAGGTTTCATGAAAAAAAAGGTAAGTGAAAAGTTTCAGTGTAATCTTACCCCCTATTAATTACCAGAAAATATTCGTGTTTGTACATATGCATGTGCATATCTGAAGGAAAAGCTCACCCAGCAGTAGCTTAAATATAATTTCTGTTTTATTAGAAAACTGAGTATCCAAACAAGAAACAAAAACTGCCAAGAAAAGAGACATCCTTGCTTCATGGAATTTTTGGCTGAAGAAGATTAACCTGTTTGTTAGTTTGGTCAAGAAGGTTCCACATGTCAGATTACAGTTCAAAGAGATGTTATTTCAATGAAAAAGAGTTGTGACAGAAAATTAGATTTTCTACCAAAGTAAGTTGAGGGATCATGGCTCACGTGTTTTAAAGATGTCTAGATTTTCAGCTGCTGAAAATAAATGTTGCTGCCTTTTTGGTAGAGACTCTGAATTTTTAAGAGGAAAGTTAGACAAAGAGTTAAGACAAAAAAAACCCTGTGACTGAAATGTCATCTATCCTACACACCCAACTTTGCTATTGCAAGCAATCACATCCCAAAAATCCTGTCCATAAATGAATCAAGCCCCACTTTAAAACTGTTAGTTTTCTACTGTTTGCTCTTTCCCTTCCAGAACTTTGTTGTTTGATTCTTAGAAATCCCCTATTAATTTCAAGACTAAATTTATTCACAGTGATTAGATCCATTTGTTCTGCTGCCAAAATTGGCCTTTAGTTTAATAGCTTCCCTCCATTCTCCATGCTTATCTTTCTGGTGTATTTATGGAGAAAAATCTTATCTTCTCTCAGCCTTCATTTTTGCTAGGATAAACAGGCCAATCTATTTAATTTGCTTTTGTAAAATGTGTCCTTTTTTCCCCCCAGCATGCCAATATATCATCTATGCCCCCATTCCAGGCTGAATTTATCTCACCTGAACACAAATCTCCAAATTATATTTAATAATGCAGGTAAAGCCTTGCCAGAACCACATACAGACATCAATTTCCCCTCTATCTGAAAACTCATTGCCTGACTCACAGTAAGAAATAATGGCTTTCCTGCCCATCACAGCTGTGATATGTTGGCAGTTTACAATCATCCCATGGTTAGCTCTACACTCAGTTCTTTCTCCTCCTCTGTTGCTTCCAAGTAATAAGCTCAAAGCCCACAGGAGAATTTTCTATTATTATGCATAACCTTAAGATTTGTGTTATTGATGCTTATCTCCCCTTTCCTGCTCTAATCCTTAGAACTGTGAGTTCTTCCTGCAAGGTATTCCTTTTATTTTCCATATCAGTTTTATGTGCCAGCACTGCAATGTCCTGGATTTAATAACACCTCCTTATGTTTTCTACTGACATCATTAATAAAAGAGTCAAGGAGTATGGAGCTGAACAAGAAGAATTTGCACCAATAACCTGCCTCCAAGAGAGCAGTTCAACATGACCCTTTGCAGTCTCTCCATTACCTCAATCCTTATCTTCTTTGCCTTCCAAATTGTCATCTCCTCCAGCTGATAACCCCATAAATGGCACTGACTTCCCTTGCCGATTTATTTATTGTCATTGTAAAGATCAGCAGAGCTGGAGCAATTTTGATATTTTCCTACCTCTGGTGGTGAACAAAACTTGTACTTCTTGTGTTCCTCTTCTTATATTGCATTACCTTTCATAAAAAGGCTGTTAAAATATTTAAGTGTATAAAACTCAGCAGAAGGAGGCATGTTTGTGGTTTTTTGATTAGTGAATTCTGCCCGCTCCTTTTGACAGAATTTTGGTAAAAACTTTCTCCTGTCAAGCTTTGAGGAGCAGCATGGCCTTACCTTTTGGATGTAGACCCATTTCCCCATCTCCACATGCAGACAAACAGCTCCCAAAAAGAAAATGCAGGCACTCTTCTTCTCTCTGCATTCTTTTCCAACTATAGTAGGTGGCCTATTTAAAATAAGTAATTTTTTCCCCCTACAAAATGCACCTCTCTGAAATCACCACAGCTAAAACAGCACTAATCTAGCTAGCCATGCCTTCTCTGTTGCCACCTTCAGCAGCTGAAGGCAGAATGTGACAAGATCCAGGAGAGTGGATAAGGAATCCAGGATAAAGAACTGTTTTTCTCTGCCTGATTTTTCTCTTTGTCTGCTTCCATCTCTAATAGTGACAAAGCAATTTCTTGCACCAACACAGGCTCTTCTATCAATATCTCAGCAAATAACTGCTAACAAAGAGATAATAAAAAAGGAAGCAAATAAATCATCTACATACAGATAACAAAGGCCTTTAAATACTTTAGGGAACCATTCAAAAATCAATCATAAATTGTGACTGGATTTGTTTCTGACTTGTCACCCATGCAAGGCCAGAATTGTGCCCACTCTGACCTATTCTGTCCCCTAAAAATGCACTGGCATTTTGTCTTTTGCTTTGAAGGTAAAAGACACTGAACCTATAAACCTGGCTTTGCTCAAAGGTTATTTTATCCATAGAAAATGTTATTTTATCTATTTTTTTATATCTAATGCAAGATATTTACCTTTTCAATCAAAATTCATCAGGCTTTAATCTGCATATACCTCTCTAAAGTATAAATACTTCTGTATCCTAGTTCACTTATTACTAGCTGTGGCCATCCTTCCTCCAAAGACTGTGCATATCCCAGCACATGCAGCATTGCACCTGTGATGCTCCCAAAATGGGGACAGCAAACACCTATGGTCTGCAGAGCTGGACCCCTTTTCTACTGGTGATGGAAGCCTCCAAAAGAACAGCAATCCCAGAAAATAAAAATTATCAAAAGCTGCAGATTGGTCATATGGAAGCTGGAAAGACAAGGGTCCATCATCTGTTGTGCTGTGGAAGGGGTGGCAGGAACAGCTCCTGGTTTTGTGCATAGAAAGATGCTCCTTCCCTATGTCTGTCCCAACCTGTGCAACTGGGCCACCCTGCTCACTGCAGATGGCAGATGTGACCACTGCTATAGCTGAGTGGCTTCACACTTTGCTGCTTATGACCAGTGAATCACAGATCATAAGAAAATGTGAACGCAGCCACCCAGTTATTAGTAATAAATGTTTAGATTTCAACACCAGCCACTCCCCACACCTTCATAGCTACACTGAAAAAAAGAACGGAAAGACAGCACCCCTACGTTCAGCGTCAGAAGCTGTGTAACTTTATTTTGTCCCCCTTACTCAGTACTTTACAATGTGCTTTTGTAACTCTGTGATTCTGGATGTGTGGGACAGGAAACTCATCTTCACACACTTCTTCACACAGCTGCTACAGGGAGAACAGCATCTTTCCTGTTTTCAGTGAGGACAGGAGAAGTAGCAAGCAACTAAGCTGACTAATTAAAAAAACCCCGACCTGCTAGAGACATCCAACATCAGTAATTTCATTCACAATAATTAGAATTTATCAAAATTATACCCAACCAAATTTGGAGTCCTACAGCAGGAAATGGTAGACAATATAGTAATAATTTGCTTCAACTATAACAATATTTGCTTTAATGTCAAGTCTTTTTTTTCTTTGCAGACTGTACACACACACAAACACAAAATCTGGAGACTTATCACGACCTCACAGTATTAAACATGTATATTTTCTGTCTCATTAAGCTGATTGTTTCTACTTCCTGTCACTATGAGGTCAAGAGTTCTACCTTTCTGGTCATTTGCAGGAATAAAAATCTTGCTTTAAGGGTGGTTAGAATGTATCTTCACCATTCTTAGGCAGTAAATAAATAAATTAAGAATCACATAGCTAGAATTTAACCAGGAAGTGTAATTGAACTAGCAAGAGCGCACTGAAGCATTCTACTTGGAAGAGTTATTACTAACATAAGCAAAATGGAACTTATGTCTTTTTGAATCCAAGAACTCTAGAAAGTTTCTGAGTTTTCCATAGTTAGCCACTTATCAATTATTAGCTGCAGTACTTATTTTTCTAGATTACCTCCTTTATTATCTGGTTTTTGTCTGTAAGTGTTGTGGAATTCCTGGTAGACACACTCAAGAGCTTTGGTGATTGAGTGCACAGAACTAAGTGAAGGGTGAAACCCCAGCTAAATAAATGTTCCTCAAACTAGAATTTAAGACCAACAAAGAAAGAACAAATAGGTCTCAAATAAGGCTTTTATAAATTTTCTACATAAGGCACCTTGCAATAGGTTCATTTGCAAAAATAAAATGCAGTGCTTTAGTGCACATCAGGCATCAAACAGCAAATATGAAAATAGAAACGAAGCTGTAATAAAATGTAATTGTATTGAAACACATCTAAGTAGTCTGATTTGCTAATGAAAACAGAAAATGTTTAACGTTCTCTTTTGTTAGCTGACATGGTTTATTAACCATACTGTCACATCTACTATGATTATGCCTGCCCATTAAAACTGCCTTCACTTGGAAATAAACCCTCAGATAACCAACACAAAAATCACAAGGTCTGTGGGGTGAGGAGTATGAGCAAGGGGCTGGAGACAGAGATAGGAATGCTGAAGGGACCTGAGGCAAGGAGCTCTTGGCTTGTGGCTGTGTAAGAGCTGCTCTGTGGCTGCTCTGCATAACCCACAGTGTTGCACATCTGCGGGATTGGGAATGAGGGGCGGGCCTGTGCTGCAGGTAACTGTGGGTTCCATATGTGAAATCACAGTGCAGACACATCCAGCCGGGCAGCCGTATTCAGAAGAGAAATAGGCTGTGGCCAAAGGGCAGGGAAAATTGTACCACCAGGTCAAAATACTGATGCAGCGACCCTGAGGCCAGGCTAACCTCAGTAATTACTTCCATCATTACTGTTTAATATTCTGTACACATAGGTATATTAATGTTCCAGAGCACTGCAAGATGCAATTACCAAATCCATTGTCATGAAAGGGCAGTGTAAAGCTGGTGGGGGAGGAATCACTTTTTCTCCCCCCCTTTTTTTTTTTCCTTTTTTTTTTTTTTTCCTGGGTATATAAACATCATGAGACTTTTCATCTATTGCTTGATTCACCACAAGACTGCAATTTTTTCAGTCTTACTTTTGGGTGCTAGATCCTAAATTTTTTACAGTCAGTGTGGTGGCTGGGTGGCAGACGCCCATGAAGCTGCTCTGTCATTCCACCCCTCAGCAGGGCAGGAGTGAGAGACAATACAACAAAATTCTCATAGGGAGAGATAGGGACCAGGAGAAATCACATCAGTTACTGTCACAGGCAAAACAGACCTGGGGAAAATTAATATATTGATATTCAAAATCAGAGTAGGGTAATGAAAAAACCTCCACATCTTAAAACAGCTTCTTCCCACCCCTTACTTCTTCCTAGGCTCTACTCCACTCCTGGTTATCTCTAGCTCCCCCCACCAGCAGTGCAAGGGGGCAGGGACTGGGAGCTGTAATGAGTTCATCACGTGTTGACTTTGCCACTCCTTCCTCTTCAGTGGCAGAGCTCCTTCATGGTCTTCCCCTGTCTGAGTCCCTCCCACAGGAGACAGTCCTCCACAAACTTCCCCAACCCAAGTCCTTCCCCCAGACTGCAGTTCTTCTCAAACTGCTCCAGCCTGGATCCCCCATGGGTCACAGGTCCTGCCAGCAAACCTGCTCCAGTGTGGGCTTTCCTCTCCATGGGACCATAGGTCCTGCCAGGAACCTGCCCCAGCACAGGCTTCCCACAGACTCCCAGCCTCTTTCCGGCATCCAGCTGCTCTGCTGTGGGGTCCTCCAGGGGCTGCAGGTGGATCTGTGCTCTGCCATGGACCTCCATGGGCTGCAGGGGCACAGCTGCCTCACCATGGTCTGTACCAGGGGCTGTGGGGGAATCTGCTCTGGCACCTGGAGCACCTCCAGCCCCTCCTTCTCCACTGATCTTGGTGTCTGCAGGGCTGTTTTTTCTCACTTCTCTCTCTGGCTGTAATTGCTGTTGTACAGGGTTTTTTCTCCCTTCCTAAATCCGTTATCCCAGAGGCACTACCACTGTCACTGAGGGACTCAGCACTGACCAGCAGTGGGTCCATCTTGGAGCTGCATGACATTGGCTCTGTCACACCTGGGGGAAGCTTTTAGAAGCAAACAAGTCTTGTGGATATATTCCTTCTGGGCCTCTACATAAAACTCATCAATAAACACAGTGATGTTAGCCAACAAAATTCACATAAAGCTAGAAATCAAGCCAAAAATTAACTATTCTTTATTTAAACAGAAGTTTGAAAAATTATATATATATATATATATGTGTGTGTGTATGTATGTAAAGTTTTCATGTCAATTATCTATGTACCCACTCTAGATAAATCATTCATGTTAAAATTATGTTGAGTCTCTCATATTGTTTCAGAACAAAATTTGAGATCCAGTGATAGTGGCAACATTCCATTTTCATTGCGAGCAATGTGAAAGCACTGGTGGCAATGGCAGCACAACAGGAGCCTCTTGTACCAAACCCCCAACTTTTGTCTGTGGACTAAAGGCCACTTTATAAAAGTTAGATAATTAAGCTTCCAACCTGCAGCCTCTGAAATCAAAGCTCAGAGAAAGGAAATACCTTGTGACAGGATACAGTGGAAAGTTCAGGCAGATTTTTAGACCTGAAGAAAAATGTAAGCATTTGAAATGCTGTGCTTTAATTATTAGCACAGGAATTCCTAGCTATCTGAAATTTTTCAAAATGTACTACAAAGTACAAGCTTTGTTTATATTCTCTTTTAATTCTCTTCTGTGTTACTCTAAACATTATTAATTCCTTCTCCACTGCATTACAGAAAAAAAATTAGATTATAATTTTTTTTACCTTCCATGCCTCTCAAATACTCTTTCTAGTTGTCTCGAACAGTAGCAGATGGGGCTTTAACATGACAAATGAAGTTCTACAATCTTTCCAACGTTTTGTTTCTTGTGTTGAGGAAATTATAGCTTACTGCTCTTGAGCTTCAGGTCTTCTATTTACAAAACATCCATGGACTTAATTTTTAAATTAGCACTGACCCATCGTAACACTGTAAATCCACACAGGCTTTAATCAAGGCTTCCCGTTATGGATTTCACCTACTTGCCCAAAAAGGCTGCACTGTAAATTCAACCTACCTGTTAGTTTATTATATCCCTCAGCAGTGGGGTGAAGTTGCAAGCACATATGTTCATTTTTGTAGGTGTTAACATACATTGAAGCTCAAGAGCAAACCCTCGATGTTTATGCATGGTGTCATTCATTGCTCAGGCCAAAGTGAATCTTTCCTCTGAGTCGAAACATTCCAATCAAAAACAAAGAAAACATTAAAAAGCTGAAGAGATACTCAGAAGCATATTTAGAAATGTTTATTTGCCCAAATATTCATTCTTTATTGGGGAGAGATTTCTGAACATGGAGGTTGCTGCCTGTATCAAACTGCCAGTAACCCTGTGTAGCACCATGTTTATGGTACAAGGTATTATTGAATGCTTCATCAGAAGGCTTAAGAACAGGCCATAGAATAAACCACTCATGAGAGAAATTTCTTCCAAATCTTGCAAAGTTAACATTTGTTTTTTTTCTAGTGAAACATGAATATTCTTATGATACACATTCTTCCTTTTAAAAAGTAACAGGCAGAGTACTTACTGCTTTAAAAACACCTGCTTCTTTTGACAACTAATCCATTTTCATATATTTGAAGAGCTCCATTTCCCTCACCCTGAAACCTGTTGACTCTTCCAAGACTTTCCATTACAACATTTGGCAATGATTGTCACTGTTAATTTATATTTTTTGGGGAAACTCCAAATTATTTGAAGCTGTACTTAAAGATGAACAAAGACAAGCCCTCTTTAGGCTTCTCTATCAAGAACAGCTGTTAAGTTCTTTTAAAATAAAAATTTTAATTACAAATGCCCACCGCTTAGAAAAAGAAATGTTCCAAGAACAACGGCATGTGTGAACTCTGGAGATAATTGTAGTACTTTTTGGTCAAATGATAATTAGGTGGTTGAAAATATGAACTAGTACTCTTCCTTCTGCACATACCAGTAATGTCACTATGCAATCATCTAGATCTGACTCTTTTGCATTAAAACTGAAGTGGAAAAGCATTCATGTTACTTTCCATACTGAAACCAAAAGATTCTGGAAGAGGAAGATACAAAAAGGCTTAGGAGATAATTCAGTTGCTGAGAATTCAGAATTCAAGACTCAGTTTCTCTGATTTAGACCTGCCTGACCTGAATTGTTTTGAGGAAGCTAAGAGAGTGCTTGAGCAATAGCCCAATAGCAAGTTTTATATTGGCTAAGCTAAGCTGCTGGACAAAGTGCTTTTGTTTCCTCATTCTTCTGCATGAACTCTGTCCCAGATGGAAAGAAAGCTAGCTAAAATTTCAGCTAAAAGTGAGACCTCTAGCAACAGCACATCTGTACATTTAATCCTGCCTAGATAGCTGGGTTGTGAGAGTAATTCCAGAATATACCCTTTGATGCTTTTGGAAGAGAATTACTGTATTGTGGCTGTAGAAGTTTCACTATTCTCTAGCTGGAGTTTTTTCTTTACAAAATAAAGCAAATTTCCTTGTGCAGAAGACCCACAATAAAAATGAAAGGTAGATTCACAAAGATAGCATGGTCCTAAAGAAATGGAAAGTGAAGTCTGTTGGGATGAGGGCAGAAGCTTAGTGAACGAGGCAATTAGTCTTTTATATAGCTCTGTAACACCCATGAAAATGGGAAAGTGGCCTTAGGAGATTTCCTAAACTACATACTTTTTGTTTTAAAAGGTTTTCTATTTAAAGCCTCTTCAAGGGTACACAGGAGATTCCATAACACCCTCTACTATTCCTATTTTGAGAGCTGTCCTGTGTTGCTCCGGGACTGAGAACAAAACAGTTCAAGTGTGTGAAGATGACCTCAATTAGTGCCATTTCTCCCTGCTTCTGAAGTGGTTTATCTGCCCCTTTCTACTTGCTGACACTCACAGAATTGTCCTTGGGACTGCTGAGTCCCCTAGACAGAAATACACTTCCAAGCTTCTCTGGGTCCATTCCTCTCAGCCTATCCAATCTTCATCTTTCAACACTGAAATCACTGGGCAGAAACCTTGTATGCTTCCATGGACTATGATAAAATACAGTCACATCTCTGGATCCATAGAGAGGAAGGGGAGAGCCCTCAGGATATGCAGCAGCCCTAGTGAATAACAATGCTACACGTTGCTTAATACACATTTTAGTGTCAGCTTGGTCACTGTTTTTCATAACTACGTAATAAAGCATGGCACTTTTTCTCAGATTAAATAACAATGAAAAAATTTAATTTATAGTAACTATAGAGTGAAATTTATAGAGTATATATAGTTGTTGGCTCTAGCATCCTTATGTATGCACAACAGGAAATGTTGAAAGGGAATCTTATGCAACCCAAAGCAAACTGATTGCAAATCACTGTTTTCAGACCAAAAATCATCTGTACCTGACTTTTTTTTTCTCAGGAGAGCAGTTTGACAGGTCCAGAGGTCAAGCACCATAGCATATTGATCCACAGAGGGGTATGCCCAGCCAAGGATTGGCTTGCTGCCACTGAATTGCTCACTCGTTACGTTGCCTAAGACGAACCAAAAAAGGAGAAAACAAGCAGATGTCAGTATCACAGGGATTTTCACATGCCTACGGTCCCCGGGCTTGTGGTAATTCTGTTTATTTATAGCACAGGGTTGTGGTTTTTGCTTGCAGGGAATCCCAGGCCAGGAAAAGATTTCAAGTTCCATACAGTTTGGTGCAACCCAGAGTATTCTGTAGGGAAAGGAACAAGCTCACCAGCCATTTGGTGTAAACAAATCTCTTCCATCATCATTTAACAAATATTCTTTGTGAGGTTCAAGTTTAAAAGGCCCACATCAAGAAACATGAAGCCAGAGAAAACACAAGAAATCTAGGAGAGGAGAGTGAAGAGAAGCTTAATTGTTCACAGCACCAAATCCTGTTGGTATCATCTTCATCCCTTCACCTTCACTCTCAGATCAATGAAAAGCAGCATAGACTACTCAAAGATACATTTTACTAAGAGGTGTATCAGGACAGAGAGTGGATCAAGGGGGTAGACTTCCTTTTCAGAAAGATAAAGTATAACTTAATATCAGAAAAGTCAGTCTTCTTAATTTGAAAATTACTGTGAAAGGAGGAAAAAAACCCCACTACAAATGTTTCAATGCTATCAGTCCATGATAAATCCTTAAAGAAACAGTGCTTTTGTTTTCTTGTTGTATTGCTATCTAAATTAGAGCTATTTTTGACAATAAATGATAAATAAAGTGGAATGAATCTGAAACGTTTAGAGATGCAGAGTTAAAAATCAGCCATGGGGTTTCCAAGCTTCTTCCTCCTCATCCTTCTAGAAGTACAACTGGTCTTATCTAGAAATCTGTAATAGTCTCACTTAAGACAGATCTTACTGTTTAAGAAAAAGGAAGTCTGGAACATCAAATAACTTGTGGATTTTTATTTACAGCTGAGAAAAGTTTAAAATGGTAGGAAGTTAAATATAGTTCTGTGGAAAAAAAATCAAATACATTAATTAAAAGACATTCAGAAAAAAAATAACATTTTCCTTTTCCAACTCCCTGTGCCTAGAAGATGTGCTTGCTCATTATATTACTGAATTACATCAGTAAATGTCCTTTCTCTGTTATTATTCCCTCCAGGGTGACTTGGTTGTCTATGACCCTGAGAAGGTGCAAAACTGTGACATTAACAATATGTGACAACCAATTCCACATGTTCAGTTAGGTCTTTGTAGAACATTAATCACCTAACTAACTAGAAGGATAAAGAAAGGTCCCAGAAATGCTGTCAGCACTTGGTCTTGCAGAAGTACAGCAACAATTCAAGTCATGGGCTTGGCCTATCTTGAAAACAGCAAACCTAACTATCATAGGTCTTTTGGACCTGTGGATATCCTATGCTTATCTTTCTTAATATACTGACTGGTCATAAGCAGCAGCTGTTCCCAATCTCCTTTGGGTCCTTGAAATTCACATCATATATTATGTAAAACCCTCACTGGTCCTGTGTGTGAATATATCCATCCTCACCAGTGTGAGGGTTGTCATGGTTTTCCACCTCTGCAAACTCCATGAGCTGAGTGCTGTGGACTTGTGCCATGAAAAAGAGATACCCAGGAAACAGCAGCCAGCTCTGCAAAGATTTCAATTCTGTATAATCAACCTAGGAGAGGATTTGGCTACAGAGCAGAGTGTTTTGTCACTAGCAGAGAACAACTAAACAAAATATCACCAAAATATTACTTTTTTACAGGTAAGACCTACACTGTGGCTTCATTCATATTGTCACAGAATAAAACACACTGTAAGAATATTTATTGTGCCTGGTTTTTCCTTCAGTCATATAAATTCACAAAAAACACTAAGAAGGCATTAAAATGCGAAAGATTAGCTCTTGAACTAAAGTAGAACTTTTTTTTTCTAATTTAGCTAAAGTTTGGAAAAAAAAGTCTTAAATTCTGATATTCAATGTCAGCATATTTTTAAAGCCTTCTTAACTAAGTTCCACTTGCAAGGTTTGAAGATAAGCTTGCACAACACAAGGACTTCACCACTAATTAAAAGGAACACTCATTGACTGGTGTCCCAAATTGCTGTGACACCAGAACTTGTTCAGTAGAATAGTTTAACAATGACCTTATTTTTCTAAAAAATCCATCAGCATGTTCAAGCGAGGGCTGTCTACCTTGGCAGTGAGTCATTACTTCAGTTGGTAACACCCCAGGCAAGAATCCAGTACTGCAGTCAGCAGAAGTGGTGTTCATTTTCAAAAGATTCTGTTGCTTGACAAGGAGTGCCACAAAGAGAATTACATCCATACATCACTGGGTGTACAATCACTGAAGTTAATATTCCAATATAAATGAGCACTTGGTATAGGGGTATAACCATGGAAATTTTTTAAATGGTTCTCCATGTAAGAATCTAGCAAGCAAATGCAAGGTCTTGGTTTTCACTGGTTTTGCTATTTCCTGATGTGTAATGCACCTTTATTCTCCCTTCAGTGCCAAATAACGATGCACGATGTACTGCAGACTTCCTCTTTTCACTGTCTGTCCTAACATCTGCCTTGACAGGATCTCCAGTGCTTCCCAGGTGTCTCAAATTCTATTCAAAGAAAGGATGAAGAAAAGAAAAAGCAATTTCCCTTAGTCATTGAAATCTTAGTAGAATTTAGACATGCTGGGAAGAACAGCTTGCCAGCTTCACAGCTCTGTGCTGAATCAGGGTTCATTCTTTACCATAAAGTTTATGAGGGACCTCTGACAAATGTGCACCTCATTTGAACATCTTGTTGGATCAGCCCAGTCAGATTCCTTTCCTTTTTCTGATACAATTCTGTGCATTCTGTTCTTTCCTTATTCTTCTGAACACATTGTCTGCTTTGCTGCTCTTAATGATGGGGGTGCAGGGTTTGCCAAAGGTTAAACCAAAGCCCTTTATAGAAGAACTAAATTCTACTTGATTGAGGTAAAAACTGAACAAATTCTGGGTTGACTTCACCACAGCACATAGAAGAGATTTTTGATTGTGTTTTTAAGCAACCTTTTGGAGAACATTCACTGAAATATCTCCACTTTCAAGATCTTGACTATTTTTCTGGAGATTCCTGGTCTTAGTCCTAAACATCTCAGTCAAGACTACTGCACTTTGCAAAAGCAATGTGTGACTACAAAACTAGAGACCTTTAAAAAAAAAAAGACAAAAGAAGAAATGAAAACTTCTCCCTGTTGTTCTTGTTTGGGGAGTCATATTTTCAAGAGACGACCCAAACTTTCTAAATACTACTTATGCCTATAAAAACCACTAATACTCAGTTACATATCTTAGCAGTAAATCAAGTAACTGGATATTTGTGTGATTTTTTTTTGCAGGTTTTGGGTTTTCTCCTCTTGTTCTGCTCAGGCTTACTGGGCCTTAATAAATCCTTTGTGGGTTATAAAGCAACACTTACACACCAACATAGATCTGATCTACTGTCTTCCAAGCTGAATCTCAAGGTGGAACAGAAAATGGTTTTAACGTAAAGTAATTCATTGGTTTGCAGGGCCTTCAGTCAGTGTAACTCACACCTATGATCATCCCAAGCAGTCTGCTAGGGAGGGTACAACGCTGACTCAATCTCAGCTGCAGAGAGATTGTGTGCTGAGCTGTCACTTTGGCTCACAGCTTACAGTGTGGAGGGATTCATAACACAGGTACCCCTCCAATTCCAAGCATTGAAATGATTATGGATTTAAGAAACAATGCCATACGTTTTGTGTTCATAGTGCATGCTACCTACATGTTAGGTACGTCTCAATTAGGTTGCCAGTAAATTGGCTTTCCTGTTGTTCTGGTTCTTGGAAGACAGTCTGTGCAGTATATTAAAAAAGCCCAAAACAAACAAAACACATTAGAGACTGTTGTTAAGGAAGTACTGTTGCCTCTGCTCCTAAATTCACTGGCAAATAAACTGTAATCAGATTAGTAAATATTTATTTAAGCTTTAGTAGAAGTTCAAGAGTATATATCCATATCCATGTATTAGTCCAGGGGAAATACAGGCCCCTGTGCAATAATGTCTCTCTCATTGTGAGGGCTCTTGCAGGGGTTCAGTGCTGCTCCAGGGAACTCGCATCCCGTTTTCCAGCTAGCTCTTGCACCGAGCTTGCATTAAAAGGTACAGTTCGATATGCTGAGATACCTTTCCCATCCTCTGAGTCTTTGCCTTGGCAGAAGCGTGGCAGTGGTGAGGAATGAAGAGAGGACTCTTGTGAGGTTCAACAGGGGTTTATTTCACCCAGAGAGAGAACCCACGAAAGCGAGTTTCCCCCTCTGTGTCTCACCTTAAGTAACGGGGTGGGGGCAGAGGAAGGGGACAGGCCTGGAACCAATCCAGAAGTGGGGGGGAGTGACCCAGAACAAAAGGAACATCAGTAGAACAATTCAATGCATAAAAAGGGGATGGGAGAACCAAGACCCTGCCAGATGACTCAACAGCCTTCCTAGACATCAGGGCGGGGTTGCAGAGTGATGGACAGGACTCTTGGGCTCCTAAACTGATGAATGGAACATAGCTATGACTCGGGGGAAACCATGAAGGGTTAAACGTGGGGTTACATGGAACAAACAATTGTAAAACAAAGACAGAAGCATGCAGAAACTTGGTAAAACCCTTTTCTTTTACTTAAAGGTGGGTGAACTGCATTTGAGGGGAGGGACACTTGAACTTGAAGTACAGGTCCTTGTCCCATTCCTGATCGGTGGACCACTCCTCTAAGGGAATGGGTCGATCTCCCTTGGGAGGTAGGAAGTCTTCCTCATCCTCCTCAAGCGAGGCAGCTCCCTCCAGGTCTTCCTCATCTGCAGGAGCCGCTGGCATGGTGACTTGGTTCACCTTAGGGGGTGTAGTGGTGTTGCGAATTAGTTTGTGAATCAATTGATTAACCGTGCACTTAATCAGACAAGAAGCAATTGGAATTAAAATGACAATAAACAAAATCAGAAATCTGGTTTTGACCAGAAACCCTGCCCAACCTGGGAACCCCCAGTTCTTAAACAGTCCACTCAGCCAGTCTTCTGACTCTTTTTCAATCTTGCCAACCGTGTTCGAGATGTTTTGATGGATGTCCTCAGCTTTGGATGAGAGGTTCACCATTGGCTGCAGAGCGATCAACGGCATCTGGAGACTGGCGAGCAGGAATAGCTGCAGGAGTCTGACAGCCAGGGGGATTCCATTTGGGACAGGATAAGGTCTGGGACTGTCAAAAGGAACTTGAAACAGTAACATGATTAGGAGGTCACTCAGGAAAGGGTAAGAGGAGGGAGAACTCTTCCCAGGAGTTCTTGTTCTTCTTTTTTCTGCGCCAGGCTGCGACCGAGACCTGTGACACTTTTTTCCCAGAGACTTTCGGGACGTAGGGCCTCACCCATTTTGATGGGATCCACCTGAGCCCAGTGGGGGTGGAAATGCAGGCATACTCACACCCCCATGTCACCAGTTTGTGAAGACCCTCTGTCCATCTAGTCTCTGGGCCTTTAATGAGGACCGGTGGTTTTGCCAGTTGCTGGCTTCCTCCAAAGTGCCAAACGATTGGCGGGTTCAGCGTCTCGAATGAGCAGTTTAAAAAGTTCATCGTGAACAGAGCCTCAGCAAGCCGGATTGAGGGGGACTCTGTTTTCAAAACCTGTTGTTGCTGACTGAGGACCCTTTTTAGATTTCAGTGGGTCCTCTCCACCACTGCTTGGCCTGTCGGGGAGTGTGGAATGCCTTTCTTATGTTCCACTCTCCATTGCTGCAGGAAGCTGTGGAATTCCTTGGACTTGTATGCGGGCCCGTTATCTGTCTTTAGGGCCTTTGGGATACCCATGAAGGAGAAAGCCTGGACCAAGTGTTTGATGGCATCCCAAGACTTTTTCCCTGTGTGGGCGGAGGCATAAACTGCACCAGGAAAGGTGTCCACTCAGACGTGCACGTACTTTTGTTTCCCAAACTGTGGGAAGTGCGTGACGTCTGTTTGTCACAGCTCGCAGCTGTTAAGACCTCTGGGGTTTTCTCCAGCACTTGGAGTGGGGAGTGCATGCTGCTGACACGTGGGACACGTGGCCACGATTGCCTTGGCCTGTTCCCGGGTGAGATTGAACTGGCGAACCAGACCTGGCGCATTCTGGTGGAACAGTTGATGGCTGATCTTTGCCTGCTCAAAAACGTTTGGCAGTGGGGCCAAAACGCACCACAACAGGCTCTCTGAAGTATTTCACATCTAATCTCCAGATCAGAGATTGCATACATGGAAGGTTAGAACAGATCTTTGCATCATTTCTTCTGCCACTGAAAAAAGACAAATGAAAACAAAGGTATATTATCTAGAATTCTGGAGATTTTGTCCCAGTGCCTGCTCCCTGGAAAGCTGACATCTCCCACTGGAAAACAAAAGTTTTCAAATTACTTTTTCTGACTTGAAAATTTGAAGATGCTGGAGCATTCTGTTCAACATTTCTTTAGTGGAAAAATACAGTTTTCTAGTTCCAAGTAGCTTTCATTTAGGAATTTTACGGATTATATTTTTAAAGGATAAATGTGATCATACTAGAAATAAAACTAAAGATAGCTTAAAAATATCAATTCCATGTCTGTCCCCCAAGTTTTCCTTATTTCCAAAGAAGTTTAGGATTTTTCATGTTTCCGGATGAAGATGGTGTGCGTTATATTTTGGTTGGTTGGTTTGATGTTTTGGTGGTTTTGTTTGGTTGGTTTGATTTTGGGTTTTTTGTTTCTTTGTTTTTTTAAGGGGTTGTTTTGTTTTGGTTTTTTTTCTGGGGGGTGGATGGAATGTTTGAAGTCCTACAAGAGCAAAAATGGGGGCTGGAAGCCTGCTTCCTTTTTGGTTATAGCCACAGTTCTTCTGCATTTGTGCCTACTTCTATGTGATTCTATGGAGAAAAATACACAAACAAGTTTCCAGTAAACAAGAAATAAATATGAGTTCACAATGCTGACAAAAACTCCTTGTAGAATACTATCATGCTTCTTCAGGTTTTCTACATGAGAACTTTTGGATGAGTGTTAAGTAGCAGAAATTCTACAGTTCAAAAGACAAAATACTATAGATCTCACATCAAGCCACTAATAACAGCATGAGATACTGATTAAGTTCAGGGTATTCCACCAAAAAAACTGGAGACTCGAAGTTTGATAAGCCTTAGGAATTACGTTTGTAGTTATTTTTTCAAATCTGTGAAGTAAATGTACAAATTATCTCACTTCGGTCACATACCCTCATCCAAGATTTAAAAACAGTAAGTCCTAAGGTCTACCTAAATCTAATAATACATTTTAGAAGTCATTAGGAGTTACTTAAACAAGTATTTCCATAAATTTTGTCAGAATGCCTAAGATTTTTCCAGAACATCTATGCTGTATGATAGTCCCACACTTACAAAGATTGTAGTTTAAGCACATCAGCAGCACCTATCTAAGTGAAAGTTTATCTGGCAGTCATAATTGACATTGTACTTCTACGTGCCTGAAGCTTCTCAGGTTTGTTACAGACCACTGGTAAATACAAGGTTTAGTTTCTAAGGGCAAGACATAGGGTTGTGCAGAATCGGTTATCCTGAATCCCTCAGATCATTCAGCAATTGATCAGAACACAACCAGCACGGAGAGATCCAGAGCACTGGATAGGGTACTCCTGGTGAAGGACATGCTTTGGAAGATTCGGGTGGTACCTCACCTTGGGGTGTACTGAACATGTGGCTGAGAATTCACACCACCAGAAAACTCAGCGCCTCCTTTGGCAGCATCTTCTGTGCTCCTCGGATTTAGGCAACCAGCCTTTAAGCAGCACTGATAGTCAGGCTGCTCTCCATGGATCTGAAATACTTAAGGATCCTCAGGCACATTGGCTGGAACAAGTGAACAGTTCATTTTCAGTTGGATGACAGCTCCCCTCTTAAAAAAAACCCAAACAACTAACTCTGATCTCTGCAGATTTTGTCAATTTTTTTTTTTTTTTTATCATCAGCTTACAGACTCCTCAGGGGAAATAAGAAAAGAAGGGACAAGTAGGCTCTTCTCACCATGTGCTCCCTGTGGGCAGTGGCTCTGATGCCTTCTAGCCTTAGCAGCTGCAAGCTGCCCGTATAACTATACCTTTTTCCAGACAGGAAAAATGTCATTACATTTTCTACTATCCAAGGAGATTTCTGAACCTCTCCAAAGCAAACAGTTTGGCTATGTCTGTTGTCTAAAAGATGACTAGTGCTGCCTACAGGACTGAAAGTCATGGAAACCTGCAGTATGGAATAATGGAAAAGGATGGCACTACTGCTTCTGTTAATATGTTGTTATCATTGTTTTTCCTTCTTTTGGGCTTTATTAAATATATACATACATAAACAGTTTTATGCATAGACTTTATCATAATAAAAAGAAAAGGGAAGCAAGTTCTATACTGGATGAAATTCAAAATCCAGCCAGCAGTGAAATTATCCCAGCATATAACTCCACAATATTTGATTCCTTTTCAGTCCTTAGTGGTTTGTCCTTGGGCTGTACAAAAGCGCTGTCCCTGTTTCAAAGACAAGACTGTGGCAAGGGACAGACAAGGAAATTTTCCAAAGAAATTCAGAACATCTGTTTCACTAAAACCTCAGAACAGCTATGGCTAGTGATATGTCTGACCTCCTAGTTCATCCTCTTTCCTCCAGACATAAAAGCAAAACTAATTTCGGGGCTCCAAAAAGGTCATAGGAGCAGCATGAGGTAAAATCATAGTGTGAAACAAAGAAGTGTCTAGCATCAGACTAGGCTGTAGGAAAGTTTTACTGTGACTTATACACAATACCCCCAAAACAAGCATATATTAAATGCTCTATCCAACATTCTGTAAAATGAAATTAAATACTTGGTGGTTTTCTTTTTTTTTTTTCTTCACTTCTTTTGAGCACACTCAACACTGTAGTAAAAGAATATCAGAAGAACAGCAAGCAAAAAAACACCTACACCTGCCTTGGTATCAATTCCAAGGCCTCACAAACATCAGGAGTTACTTCACCAGTATCAGTTGGAATTAAACTGGCATTAGTATCAGTGTAGATGAGAAGATCACTGTGAGTTATGCAGTATTCATTAATTGTGGATCTTTGTGGACAGTGATTTACTTGGCATTATCCATTTCATTGTCTCAGACAATCAAGTAAATAAGAAAAATTCTTGTATTTTCTCTAACCAAATTTATTTGGATGGCATAAATTGGAATTCTTTTCAGTGTGCTAAAGGTTTTATAGCATTAATCTTGACCTTGGTTTTTCTGATTACAGAAAATCCTGTTATTGTATCTTTACAAATGGGTGCTTGTCAAATTTATCCTGCTCAACATGAGACATTCTAATGAAGATTCTAAAGAAGTGGCACAGATAAACTTAGGACTACCTTGGCAGTTCTGTAAATTTGCAAGTTGACATGAGTGTATTATCTCCAAGAATTCCTTCAAGCCAAGCAAATCTGGATGACAAACTGTCAAGCAATGAATTTTTTACATAATCCTTGCAATGACAGATTATCTGTCAACCAGTTTCTTTATCTTACTTAGTCTGGTCATCCTCACTCATCCTGTTCTCATTGACTCTAAAGGTCTAATTTCTTAAATTTGAGAAACTCTAGGTCCTTCCATCTGTATTATTTAAAATAGCATGAAATAAAATAATTTGAAAATATGTTTTCCTTAATCAATGCATTAACTGTACATCTCTCTAAATATCATGGGAAGTATATGGACTAAGCATGGGATGAAGCATTTCCATTTAAAGTTCCCAAACAACAGACAATTCTGTCTGAAAAACATGAGTGACACAAGGAAAAAAGTGATGGCACATTTTTGGCTAGCAGCTAAAGTTTTATTTTAAAAAAGAGAGACCTGGATAGCACCTTTTTTTCTTTGTGGAGGATCAAGTTCTGTTTTTTCAATAACCTTGATGACTAGACTGCTTTAAAATTTAAATCATTCACATCCCTTGCATTGGCCTCTAACAGGTACTCTTTCCCAAACCAGTGGTGGATTTAGTGTGCTTGACAAAAGATGTACAGTTCAAATCTGTTGCTTGCATGAGTCAATCCAATGTTTGGAGTTTTTTCCTGAAGTTTTCACTAAATTATCAAATTTTCCTGGTCCATGTTTCCTGGTCTGGGTTTGCCTGAGGTAGGAAGACCTTCAGTATTTTTTTGCATGTGGGGAATTTTCCTGACAGAAAAATATGGTTATATTTTTAACACAGAATTGGTATCAAGCTTGGGACAGATTAATCAGCAGGAAAGAGGGAATGTGTGAGACTAAATGCTCTCTCTCTTTCTCTGTTCCCATTCCCCTGCTCCTGCATTATTGCCATGCTTGATCCTGGCCAAGTGCATGGGCCCAAGACCTTCTCATTGACATTTGGGCTGCCTCAGCTCCAGTAGTTGAGACCTTTCCTCTTCAAAAAACAGCAGCAAAGTGAGGAGATTTTCCAGGTTTTTCTTACCTTGCCACCAGGTCCCACTGGTGCAGGCATGGGAGGCATGGATAGAGGGAGCCAAATTGAACATTGGGCTGTAGAAACAAAAACTTCTGGGATGTAACCCTTCGGTGCAAAATTCAGCAGCTGTGAAGGACAAAGAGCAAGAAAGAAATAGGGAATCAAAGTCCATGTGCATCAAAGGGATAGCTTCACATTCAGAGCATTAGTCACAGAGTTTGCCTCACAGATACTGTAACTTCCCTAGATACCAGAGATGTAGGTCCTACTTTTCATTCACTACCCCCACCCACAGTGAGGCCATTTGGGCTTTCCCCTCCACCTCTACAAAATGTGGAGATTTCTTGCAGGTTCTGAGCCTCTGTGAGGCGATGTCCACAGATGCCACTTCCTCCTTTCCAGGAGGAACTTGCTGTCACACCTGCCCCTGCACCAAGTAGGCATTTGCTCTCAGGTCCCCAGGTGCTCAGCTGCTGAATGGCTTCCAGCAATCAGGTCATGCCATCCTTCCTCCCCTTCCCCCCATACACACATGCTAACCCATTCTCTAAGACCATTACCCTTCAGTAAATACTAGGACACATTTCTTGTGGCCAAATCTACACCCCCGCCCTGCTACAGGCACGTCCCTATGTTATTTTTATGGAGGTGCAGTCTCACGCTGCTTGTGCTGTACTGGGGCTGGTGAGCACAAGGAGCAGAGGACACTTTGGCACACCACCACACACTGCAGCTGGGCAGCTCCTGCTTAGCAGCAGTAGCAGGAGACTGAATTTTGAAAAAGAGGAAGGCTGGTGTCCAAACAGGAAATCTGTTACAGAGGCCCTCTATCAAAGCTGACAAATACCTGCTAGATGTGTTAATTGTCCATTATCCATAATTTCTACCCTTCTAAGTATCTGGTGAAACTCCTCCCAGACATAATTGTAGCTCTGCTGTCCAGCGGCATGAACAGAAGTGGTAGAATCTGACCACACAGGATGTGTTTCAAACACTGCTGCCGTGCATCGCTGGAGATCTTCCATCACTCTCACACCAAATACAGACAAAAGATTCACAAGGCCAATGAGTCAGCACACCAGACCCCATCCTGCTGTGAGTCAAGATCAATTCAGAGCATCTGGCCTCTGCAGCACTGCTCCTGACTGCTTCTCCTTTATTTGAGAAAGTTCTCTGCTGCCCCCTCTCCAAGGTCAAAATGTAGAATGGATTTGCCTGTTACAGCATATGGAGGAAACACACCAGATTGAAAAGAATATGAAAGTGTGTTTTTTTCTAAGATTTATGGAGGGGAGGGACTACCTCTCTCATTTCCTGTTACCCTCATCCTTAAGGAGCGATGATCAAAATCAAACATACTGTATTTGGTGAGCAAAACACTGTAGAAAAAACAAGGAGAATGATCTTGTTTTTTTCATTGTCTCAGTGAGCAGCAAAGCCAGTTCTACTTCTGTTAGTGATGATGGCTCGTACCCAAGCTTTCCAGAAAAACTACCTGCTGTAGCAAGATTTAAAAGAATGGTTTCTTTGTGAAGTATCTGGCATGGGGAAAAGGTCTGAAAACAGGGATCACAAAAGAACACTTATTTCAGTCTTAATGTTTTTTAAAAGGCCATAAACATCTACTTGTTCTAAGAGTATCATCAAAATCAAACCCATTACATTAGTTAAAATATTCCAAAGCCAAATTCAGCTGTAAGGCCTACATATCCAGAAAATTTCTGGATTCTGAATTTCTGAATTCTGCAATTTAAGACAAGTCCTCTCTCAAACGCTTTATGAGACCCACAAAAGGAATAATGAATATTAAATAGGAACCAGCCAGAATATTAATATAGAGTACTGCCACCCTAGGTTAAATAAAATTAATAGTAGTACAAAAGTAGTTTAAAAAACACACATCTCACCTTGCAGGACTTTTTTTAATTGCCACTTCTATCAGAAATATAATTTGAAGAACAGAGTCATGTCTTAGCAGTTATTAGTATCCATAAAATTTTCTTGATACAACTTCTAGCAAATCATTACAGGAATTCCAAGGATATTAAGGACAGGAGTTTCATAAGACTCTTCATCATCTGTTTTGAGCAAATGGAACCTTGCTTAACACAGGAGAAAAAAAATAAAAAGGGAGGGCAGGGGACCAAGAGGCCTTTAATAAAAATGTAAATTAAATATCAAACTCTATGTAAATTAAGTTTCTAATAATTTTCCAAGTATTTACTTTATTCTCTTTCTTACTGGTTGGGAGTCAACAATTTCTAATCCTTTACTGCTTCTCTACTAAACAGCTACCAGCCAACAAGGGTCCCAAATGAAGCCTTGCCCACAACTCAAATACATCCACAGCATCATCTGTGGCTCTTTGACAAGCCAGATATTTGGATGAACTGCAGCAGTGGTTCTTTGGGAATAGAAAGCTTTGGAGCTCAGCAACATTTCTGGGCTTAAACAGCTTCACATGAGCTGGAGACACCACACGAGTAATAAAAGAAGAAGGAGAAGCACACCAAGGACTTTCCATTCATCAAGAATGTGATTATTGATAGAAAAGGCCACATAGGGGCACAATTCCTTCACAGCTTCAGAGAAGGTATTTATTTTCTGTAAAACTGGGAGATGAGCTACAAGGTGTTCTTATTTTCATGGTGCTTCAGGTTCACCCAGAGGATGAGAGGCAGTAACCTCATGCTCTGACACCGTATCAGTGTCACTGGATGAGATATTTATATAGATGCAGCTCTACAGTAGCAGTTCACCATCTTAACTGCATTAGTTCTCCTCCTGTTTTGGAGGCAGAACGCTCCTGTTATACCAGTTTTACAGATGAGGATACCAGACCTGCTCCAATTTCACTGGGAAAATGTGGCAAGACCTCAGCACACTTGACCAGCCTTGTCACACCCCACAGCTCCTTCAAGCATCCACAGCAGGGGTGAATGAGCTTGCTGGGTAGGTGCAGGTCAGCCCTGAAGGACACACATGGTGAATAAAATCCAATTAGGACAAATGAATGAGAGGTCTTAGAGGTGCCTCAGGCTCCTTGTGGATGTAAAAGATACCTGATCTGTAAAGACACATTGCCCTTTTTCTAGGGAGGCTGGGTGGCAGGTAGCACATCCTCCAAATGTCCCTAAATGGCATTGTATCACCATAGTCACGGGAACCTGGGAAGCTGGAACCAAAATAGAGACAGTCAGTAGCCACTCCCTGGGGCACATTGTGCCCCACCGATTTGTACCTTATTATTAGAGCATTTCTCCTTGTCTTTTGAGCACAGGGCTGAACCTTGGTCACATTGCAAAAAGAGCTGTTCTGAGCAATCCCTTTTACACAAATTCCAGGGCTGATTTTGACTTGATTTGGGTGAACTTCAGAGCTTTTTAATATTTATGGGAGTGTTTGAGCTGCCTTTTAAAACTGCTGAACTGGGAAATAGGGAGAAAATATCTCTATAGCACCCTAGTAATGGATCTTCAATGAATTCAAACATAAGTACATGATACATAAACCTGAGGCAACCTTTCTCTAGAGATTTCAATTTCCCTGGAAGTGTCCAATAAATAAATTAAAATAAATTTAAATCAAATCACTTTAATCTCTTTTATTACCTCTACAGACCTAGAATGAAGGTCCATCAGTTTATCTCCTTTTTTTCTATTGTTGCAGTGTCATCAAAAGTTTTTTCTGCCAGGGATCTACTTTAGGATTGATCTGGTTAACATAAAAGTAACCACAAAACATATGAATATTGCTACATGTTTTTATATAGGAGATAATACATAGTAAAGCAAGAGCAACACATTCAGTTTGTATTTTCAGCAAATATGAATAGGGATTCTCGACTATACAGAAATATTGTAGTTTGATAAGACCTGAATTATTTAAAAATCATCCCTCCATTTGTCAAAAGAAATATTTTAGGCTCTAATCACTGAAATGTATCTTGGTACATCCTGAAGACTAGTCAGGACTAACACAACTGAAAAAGGAAAGTTCCTCATAATTACCTTTGAATAATGAATCCTGTAGTCTCTCTTTCCAAAGTCCTGGCTGCATCTAGCATGTCCCAGCTCTCTGACTGAGAAACCTCTGCATCATAAACTAGAAATGTTATCATCTGCTGCTTGCAGAAGATGCTTCTAAAGTTTTGCAGAACCTAAAGCACAAAAGGAGATGGTTCTGATATAAATTTCCTAAGCTGGATATGAAATCCTAGAGTAAAGCAATACTGCACATTATAAGCCGTTAAAAAAAGAGATGAAAATAAGTGGAGTGGTAAAGGGACAAAGGAGACATTCTGGTCCTGTGTTTCTTTTCTTTTCCAGCAGACTCAATGAAACTCCCTGCTGTTAATTCTGACACCTCCAAATAGAAAAACAGGGTTTTCAAAACCTCCGTCTTTTAATCGAAGTTAACATCAAATTTCTTATCAATGGCTTTGGTAAGAATAGCATTAGCCCAGAAGGTGTACTTTGAAACTCCTGTTCAAAAACTAAGAAGCCCCAAACTAAGCCAGCCTACAATGATGGATGGCAGTGTACATCTTTGTTTAGTTGGGCAAACCTGTCTGCCTGTGCTTATCTCTGATAGCTCAAATGCTAATTTAAGGAAAGTCTTACAGATCAGTTTATGCAATCAAACCTTTGTCCTTTTTCACCTGATCACCTGTGCTTATTCAAGGTGCAGCTTGTAAGGCAAGTCATGCATTTAAAAGCAGTCTGTTTTTTCTGTTTAACAGCAACACATCTCTTTTGGACCCTGGGCACACGGTGAAGATTTTCGTTTGGTTTTGCCTTTTGGATGACAATAAAAAGGAAACTGAGAGGTTTTCCTGCTGGTATCCCGAGAACTGTGGAGGCTGGCAAGACCCTGGGCGATGATGTGCTGCAGCCGACCTCTAGTGGAAGGACCACAGCTCAGGGAGACACCAAACAAAGGCAGGAAAACTCGAGAAAATGCACAGAAAACGCTAGTGAGAGCTGAGAGGACAAAGGCACAGCCTCAGAAGCAAGATACTGAAAATATGAATGTAAGCAGTTATTAGAGCTTAGGGGGTGTGAGTTGAGTCTTTCTGCTGCTTCCTGTCAAGAGCAAAAATAACACAGTCTTATTTTCCATGATGCAAAACATTGACTTGTAATAAATGGAACTTTCTTCCATGCTTTTAAAGACTTTTAAAACTTTTTTTTCTTTTACCATTGGGAAGTACATTTAAGTTATCAGGGAAAAGAGATCCAATCTCGTCAGTGAGTTATTGAGATTCTTAAGCTTATAGTCAATATCAGAGTGAGAAAGCAGAAGCTCGAACTGAGGTTTCAGCTCCTTGGTTTCAGTTGTGCCAGGGTAGAGTGAAACCATTGTGGTAGGACTCTGCAAGAAAAATATAATCAGACCATCTAGAAAATATCAACACTTTAAGCAACATGAGTGCAAGATGTCTGAAAGCAATGCTGTCAGTGCCCTTTACCTTTCATCCACACCATGATTTAATTCCCTGGGGATTTTTACTCTGAATCAGAAGTAAGACAGAGAATGGAATACGATGGCAGGGGAAACCCATGTTGTGTGGATTTTTATTTTTTTCATATCTCTTTTAAGAAAGGGCCTTCGGCCAGACCCCAAAAGACAAACAGCTGTTGGGAGGTCAAGGCACCTCCACAGTCCTTGGAGGAGGGCCTATCCTCTAGGAAAGGACATCAGTTAACAAATCCTTCTGCCTGAACAGAGTCCTGCTCAGGCGTGTACAACATTCTTCCCACACACACACCTCCCAAATCTTCACATGCCATGAGAACTTCAAGTATGTTACTATTTCAGGGTTATCACTCCTCTGGTATCTGATTTTGGCCTGATGCTGCTCTCGTCAGCTTCTGAAACAAGGGTGTCCTGGGAATGGCTGAGTCTGGCCTGGTATCAGTGTTGAAGGGTCTGTTGGCATCGTAACACTCATTTTTAGAGGAAAACTGTTTCCTCCTTCTTTTGAGCAAGCACTCAGGCTTGCTCAAGGCTTTGAAAGATACCAGCATTATTTCATCCTTGAAGAGCCAAAGCTACTGTGTTCCTGTAAGTTTTGTTAAATTTTCTTCCTTTTTCTCAGCTCTTTGACAGTTATATTTAACACTGTGGGGTTGGTTGGTTGGCTGCTTTTTGTCTTAGGCCAAACCATAACAAACAGCAGCACTTTTACTGCTACTACTTTTCCAGAAAGCTTTGAAAGCCTTTGAAAGTATCAGCTGAGTCTTCTTTACCCAGTATTGATGAGTATTTCTAATATATGCAATAATTCTAACAGGTAATAGAGAATTTGCTTAAGTTCAGCAAAACCCTGGGGGTTTACTGGAACTACATGCAATAAATTTTTTATCTCACTGTTTCATCAATAAGAGGCCATCTGTGCTTCTGTTCCATGCTTTATTTCAGCTTTGTTTTTAATGTCTTCCCTAATCATTCTGTCGTTTCATCTGTGACGCTCAGATCTAGATAACAGATGAATGACACTTATGATGGTAAGATGAAACTGTTCCTCAAATATTAGATAACCAGGTACGGAAGATCAAAATGATCCAGAGCACGTCTGAGCTGCTTTTAATGCTAATAAGGGTCTATTCCAGAGTGGCTTAGGTGAACTTTGTAATGTTGTAGGTCTTGCTCCCTTCTCTGTACATTATTAGCCCATTGTATCCAAGATCATGGATCATGTCTCCTTCTATCCTGCTCATATAAGAGAAATGTGGCAGGTTCAAGAGGTTGCACTTGGAACAAAGAGTTTAATCTTGCTCTTCCTGCCCTGGTAGCACCATACTCCTGGGCCAGTGCTGCCTTGTCACCCCATCACCGGACCCCTTTGGGCTAAGGAGTGAAAAATGGCTGCACCAGCACTTCCAGTTAGCCCAGTCAGAGTTTGCTTACACCACAAACTAGATGGTACAGACCCCTTATCTGTCCCAGGTAAATCTGTACCTTCCTTAGCACTGCTCCCAGTCAATTATCACTGGTTGGGCAGTGCCACTCTGGCCAAGGGCTGTGCCTTCCTCCCCTGTGCCCATCCACAGGTACATGAGAGATTTTTGGTGGAGGAAGGAGACAGGGAGGACAAGTCACAGCACCTTTTCCTTCCTCACCCTGGGCAGCCCACTCCTCACCTGCAAGGTCGAGGGATAGACCTGCCTAGTTTCCAGAAGAGAGGTGTTGTTCTTTTCCAGAGACAATCCTGTGAACTGCTACAGTTCCATACTGTTCCCACTCTGTAACAGCATGGGTTAAGTCCTAGGTTTTAAACACTCTGCAACAGTGTTGCTTTGCTTGCTAAGTACCACTCACACCGGAAATTTTATGTAAGCAACTCCCTCCCTTCCTTTAAAAGGAAAGAGAAATTTAGAATAACCACAAGCAGATACTCCTAGATACCCAGTCCCAATAGTGAATCTTGCTGAGCAGCTAATTCTGATCATAAGCAGACAGCTTAGAGTGAAAATCTAGAGACTCCTAGAGATGCTTCAGCATAAGTCTTTAAATGAGAGCCTTCTTCTCTCAGTTTCTCCAGAAACAGGCTACCCACAGAAATATTTTAAATAATATTGTTGCAGAAAATTGGAAGGGTGAATTTCAGGGTTTGGCATAATTGAGTCAGTATCTTGGCCGCTCCATCAAGTTGATCCCACAAATATCCTTCTGAACTGCCTGTTTCTGCAGTCCAAGACACAATAAGTCCAGAGGAGCAACCGCTGCAGAATCAGGGCTCTAGACTCTGGAATTTGAGCACCAGATTTCCAGGATTTCTGCTGACTTTGAAAGCCACACTCCAGATTTCTCAAGCACACAAACTAAGGATGGCAGCGTTTGCAGTGTTGATCTTTCTCAGAGAATACATATAAACAAATGCATTTTCTGTACGACTGTGGTTTTAAAGAAAAGCTGATAATTCTTCACAATTTGTTCTTAAAACTCTTGAACAGCAAAGCACATCGGTATTAAAAATATCTGAATTCCTGTCAAAAGCACTTCTTAGTTTTTCCCACTTGTCTTGAACCACATCAGGATATTTCTCATCAGCCACATTCCTTCTATGAGAAATAGGCAAGTGCTGGAGAATTGGAATTAAGAACATATCAATTATTTTTTTAGTCATCTAGAAAGCATACAAACTGTTCAGTAGCAAACTTAGTAACAAAATGAAACACAAACTGTACTTATCAATTATATATAATTCCAGAAGTTTATTCACTGTCAATGACATGCAGCACTGATAAAATAAAATTATTGAAGATATTGGATAAAATAAGGAAGTATTCAAAACTATTTTCAAAAGGTGATGCTTTAACAAATACTCCCCAAGTCTGTAGGCTTCATTGAGATGTCTCAGTCCCCAGTGGTGTCCTGCTCTATCAAAATGTCATCGCAGTGATAATACAGAAAAAAGTCTCTCCAAGCTTTCTCCTTCTCATCCCACATCTCTTCAAATCCAAGCAGCTCAACACTACCTACACTGCACGCAGAGAGCTCATTATTTACCTAAATAATTTTTATCATTGCAACATTTCCCTTCTAGTAAAATCAATCTGCTAAAAGAATTGAAAGTCACATGTACATGGCCTAGCTCATTACTTACAAACCTATAGATTTCTTACATTGAATTTGATCTTCCTCTGTTTACTTTTTAAAATGCTACAGAATTACACTTCACTGTTCAACGGATGCTCATCTCACCTGGCGAAAACTACTTTCAGAGAGAGTAGGTGACACAATATAACTACTGGGTGTAAATCAACAATCTTCCTGCATCACTACATTCACAGGACTCTTCTTTCCTGTCAGGAACTTTTCTTTGCCATTGAACACCTTGCAGCCCTCTGAACTGCACTGCTGTGTTCCTCCTTGATGTGACTCAATTGCTTCTGCTAACATATATAAAAGAGAGACTTTTGCATTCCTGAATCTTTTTCCTGTGTTAGCTAGAAGGCCTTTGCATTCCCACTGCATGAAGAATCCTAGCCTGAGAGTAATCTCAAAGGTTTATTTTCTTCCTAAGTGCTTACAAATGTTATTTCCAACCCAATGAGGAAAAGGGAATTTCAGTCCCAATAGTGAATCTTGCTGAGCAGCTAATTCTGATCGTAAGTAGACAGCTGAGAATAAGTCTGGAGACAAATTACCCTCAATGTCAATAGCTTTTTATTTGGGTGGGGGAAAAAGCCATTGCTGACACACTGTTTTTCATGAACAGCTGCTGTGTTAGATGCCTGCATGATAGATCCTAGACTTGGTTCACTCCTGATAAAGGGGATAAAAGAGTCCAATAACACTGCTGTGCATACAAAATCGCCTCCATCTTAGGTTGTGCAAATATTTACTCTGGACTAGCTGAGTAATTCTCTCTGCAAATAAAAAACCTTGAATAAAATCAGAAATAACCAGCAAATCACACTTTCATAAACAATAGCAGCTTGACATAATAGGAAACTTAAAGAGCATATAGATCATCATTGACATTGGAGAGTAACACCAAAACCACAGCTAATCAGCCACCAAAACCACTGAGCTATTAGACTTATCTATGAAGTGTACTTCCCTTAAGTTGACACAGTGGAGGTATTACAGGTATAAAAAATGCAAAACAGTTCATACCAGGAAAATGGCAGAATTCAGATCACTGAACCTAGAAATTTGAAACCCACTTAAAAACTACAAATAAAACTCACCTGCAACACAGATGTACTAGAACAGCACAAAAGCATCAGGGAATTAAGACAACCTTGGCTCAGCCCATCTGGTCTGGCATAGATCCCTGTCTTTTCAAGAAATAGGAGAAAAATTTCATCTCATACAAGGGAACTGCAAATATTGGCATTTTCATGCTTGTTTTCAGGAAGGAGTTTCATATTCGTTTTATTTTCAAATGTGCACAGTGCAACCTGCTGGGCCAGTGAAAGCTCCTGGGTCCTCACAGCCAGCGGGAGCCCTACCCGGAACAGCAGCAGTGCTATCGTGGGCTCCCTTCTCCGGGCTATTCCCAGCTCTCTAACTCCCTCTGCATGACAGCAGCCTGAATAACAAGGACATTTGCTTCTGGAACATGCAAAAGGAATGTACATTGAATTAAAAAAAAAAAAATTCAAAGTGGTAAATACAGAAAAATTATTAGGCATTGAATTTAACTGGGAATTGTCACATAAATAAATGCTGCAGAACCAGGTCCACAGTATTACTCAGATGAAAGAAGGGTTATGTTGTGTTACTACAGTGTAAACAGCATGATGGCCCCTCCTATTCCATCTTTACAGGCAGATTTCAAAAATCATATTACTTTCTCTGGTTTTAATTTTCAGGCAACGATCTAAGAGGGTTTTTTTAAACCAGTGTACATTTTATCTACCTGTCCGTAAGCCCTTCTTCAGTATCACCTCCTTTTCTTTTCTGAAACAAGATGCATCCTTTGGAATTCCAACAGAACAATAGGGGGGAAAAAATGTCCAACACGATGCTACACACAAAGCTGCTATAATCCAAACATTTGTCAGGCTCAACACAGCTCAGATGGTAAATTTAGGAAGTTGAATGATATGAAAAGACTATACTAAAACAGCAGAATTTATTTAATTAGAAGACTTTTTTTTGGTAAATTATTATAATTCTTATCTACCACCTCTTTTTTTTTTTGGTTTTTTTTTGGTCAAAGCCTTTAAAAAGTCCATCTAGATACTTGCCAACCCTATAAACATATATTACAAGGCACAGCTATGCAGTGGAGCTCCTTGATAAGCATCCTTCATAATTCTGTCACCTTCCTAGTATGCTTGTATCGCAGAAGGATGAGCTGAGAAAACTTCTGGAGGAGAACTGCTTTTTAATTCTCATGTATCAACATTGGTCACTAGGAAAAGAATCTTCAGCCAGAGGGTGGTGTGTCACTGGACCGAGCTCCCAGGGAAATGGTCACGGCACCAAACCTGCCTGAGTTCAAGGAGCATCTGGATGACACTCTTGCTCATTTGGTTTAGCTTTAGGTAGCCCTGCAAGGAGCAGGAAACTAGAATCTTTGGTTCTTATCGCTCACTTACATCCTGAGATATTCTAAGGTTCTATGATAAATATATTTACAAGAAGCATCCACTACATAATTTTTATCTATTTGAGTAAAATGAATGCATGAAAATTAAAACCACAGGTGAAAAACTGGACCATTAAAAAAGGCCCCCTAGATCTCATCCGAAAGCAAAACATGGCAAACTGCTGGAACACTTCAGAGCCCTAAAGAGGTAGGACCAGGATGGGGTTTATGATCTGTCTACTTTCACTGCTCTTGGGCAGGAAAAAGTAAATCTGTTCCCTAAAGGTTTATCCTGTTCTTAAAA
The DNA here is from genome assembly GCA_008694505.1 of Cyanoderma ruficeps. Lineage (NCBI taxonomy): Eukaryota > Metazoa > Chordata > Aves > Passeriformes > Timaliidae > Cyanoderma > Cyanoderma ruficeps. The sequence goes on along the minus strand of VZDJ01000141.1, from coordinate 12,471,600 downwards.
ATGGATGGTCCTTACAGATGGTCAACAACCTCCTAGCCTAGATGTCTGTGTTTAGCTTACACTATCTTTGGAAAGCTTGAATTTTAGCCCAGTATTTTATGTCCTATTCATAAGTGCAAACAGAACTTTATTCCCTTCACCTTTACAGCAATGTGCCATGCTTCTTAAGACTTATAACCTAGAGAAAACAGAGTGGAGATGTAAGTTCAGTTCCTTTCTTTTTCTTCTCAAGTGTCCTAGTCAAGTGCTCTTCACCTCTGTTTTTCCTCCACATACTCTCCAAGTAGTCTACAGCTACCTTGAAGTGTAATGCCAAACCTGGATACATCATCTTAGCTTTCATCTCATCATTGCTGAGGAAAGTCTCCTATGTAACCACTCTGTTTAAACATTGCAGCATTATGTCTGAAGCTGCTTCCTCTTCACTATAAGAAGGGCACACTCGACCTGCCAGGAAGATCTAAAGTTTTGCTTACAATATACAACATGAAACGAATTTAGTTTATGTCTTGACATTCCATTCCATTTCAACCATAATGCTGTGGTAAACACACAATAAAAAACCTGGTGCTCCTAGCTCCCATGTGTGTATTCACATCTCAAAATCGAACAGTTGACACAATGGCGAAAAAAAAAAAAAAAAAAAAAGGTGCAGCTAACCCAAAAGTCAGGGCTGGAAAGCCCAAACTAAAGCAAAAAACATCAGCTAAATTAAAAATCGCTAAGGAAAATAAACAGCAGGCAGTCCTTCAGCTGTATAAATAAGAAGGAACCAAGAGAAATTATGCCATGATGTGGCCAATGGAGTTCAGGTAAAAATAACACAGATAATGGCTGTAAAACTAATGACCAGGCATTTGGGATAAGATTCATCTGACCTGTTTCAGCTGTTCCCTCAGAGAAACACTTTCAGAAATGCTTGCTTCTCTTCTCTTCTCTTATCTAAGACAGACTGTGGCACTCACATGGGAGCCCATGCAGACTTTCAGGTAAGCACCAGAGCCACAACCCAAGCAACTTGCAGAAGCTTCAACAGGCCCCAGCAGGGGACACAGTAGAGGCAGACTTGGCCACTTCAGTGCAGGCAAGCAGAGGGAAAACAAAACATGCTTCATCAAAAATAAGAGTGCTTTTTTTATTATCCTCACTTCCTTGGCTTTTTTTCCTGCTATAAAATCATGATGTGTTTGTACAATATTCTTATTCTGGGAATGTATTTCAGTCCACATAAACATCTGCACTTAGTTACGTTAGCCAGTATCCAAATCCCAGCAAGATCCTGCCCTGATTATTTAGCTCTGAGTGTTTTTGCCAGCTTCTATTCCCAGAATACACTGAATTTATAGCTATGTTTAACTTCCAGCTTTGCTAGTTAGAAGATTGTAACACAGGCTCAACCTGAATGTCTTTTGTACTAGGAGAAAGTCTTTCCAGCAGGCTCAAGCAACAAGACATTAAATTGTGCCAGCATACATTAGCAGCAGGAAAGTGAACTATTGTTGGTTGGAATTTGTTGGTCTGTATTTTTAATCATACTGTTTGACCTACATCTTTTGTCCGTTTTCCTTGATATCTGACCATAAAATACAGCCCTTGATTCAAATACCAACAAAACATGTTGTTGCAATTTTGCATAACTCAGCACGAAAGAACTCAGATCTCAAGTAAATGAACTGATATGTCTTTCTTTTGGGATCACTGTGTGTTTTTGTCTGCTGCCCTGCAGAGCTAGATCCAAACCATTAATAAAAAAGAGATATATACAGTTTCATCTGAGAAGACAAACAAAAACATGCAGGATATAAATCAAAACAAGGATTTGCAAAAGAATAGAGTAAGCACTTACTAAGCCAAAAACATACTGTTCTTGTGAAGAAGCCTGCTCTGACCACTGTGCTTTCTCCAAATGTACGTTTATGGAGTTCCAGGCCAGAACATTTTTGGAGCATAAAAACATGAAGCATTTGATCCCAGCAAAATTCACTGTGATCTGCCTAATTCTCATGGAGCTGAACTTCACCACAGTTGTGCATAAGTTTACCTCCCCAACACAGCTTCTAGACAATTATTCTGTGATAGATATTTCTTTGAAAACTTATTTTACATGACTGACAACTGTGTCAAACTGTGAATATGCTAATAGATAAATACATAACCTGACCTCCTACCCTACCCCTCCCTCCCAAGATACAATCTGAAAACAATTTTTAAGCCTTTCTTCAAGCAAGAAGACTGGTTTGGGATACGCTTTCTTTGCATTTGGTTTGGATCTCTCAGCTGATGCTGAAAAGCATCTACTTTGCTTTGGTGTGTGAAAACACACGCACTACAAAAATAAAAGCTTCAGAAAGAAAAAGCAAAAAAGAATTATTAAAATGTATTTAAATCTTTTGAGTTGAAATATAAGTGATGTGACCAGTCAGCCAGTGTAAGCTATCACATAATCAATTCCTATTTTCCCCTCTCAAATCCCAGCTCCTGGCTCCAAGTGAGAGCTTTTTCAGCTCCTGGCCCTGCTGCAAAGCAGGCAGAGATGAGAAATGCTGAATCACTTGCAGGACCAGGTTCAACTGTTTCCCTGTCCCTCCAGCCATTCACCTCACAGAAGGGCAAACACAAGTTTTTTTCTGGGATCCGACAGCCCCTGTCAGCACATACATTTTGAAGACTGACTATTCAATGCTGCCATCCTTTAAAGACTGCCCCATCCAGTACCTGGTTGACAGACCCAAAGTTACAGCCCTCCACCACACCTCCTGCCCAAATGTGAAGCCAGGGCCCCACTTCTCCAGCTCCAAAGTAACACTCTCCAGGATTCTGCAGTCAACAAAAATACCAGGTCAAGGTACACAGGGAGTCAGAGATTTATATACCCTATCCCTACCAGTATCAGTGATTCCAGTATACAGAAATGCATAAACCTATCTCAGAAAAGCTCTCTGCACCATGAAAAAATACCATGCTTCAAATTTTGTCTAAGCAGCTTTAAGCATACAATGTGCTTTCCTAAGCTAGAAATAATCCATAAATAAGAAGATTGGTAACAAGTACATGGCTGAAGGTCTCCTCTTTGACAGTGTCCTCCTCAGTCACTGTGTACTGTGCTAGAAGCAGGTTCTGCTAAAGAGAAGACAAGCACTCAAGCGTTTGGCAGTGGCCCCTCCCATGCACGTATCAAGAACACTCACATATTCTTGTGGCTAAACCAAGTCATGGGTTGTGCTTCCAGACCCCAGCTAAGACTGTCAACAGAGCTTATAAAGTAATAATATTAATAATAATGAAAACATGTATAAATAAAGAGACGACACCGCTTCTGCCTTATTCACAGTGATCTGAATCTTCAGTTATTAGAGAAAGGAATACCTTAGGTTTTATTTGTACAGAAGCACAAGCACAAGTCATTCTGGAAAAGGAAGCTCTAAACATCTCCTTGGCAGCTGGGGAAATAGATCACATACTATTTTAAGTGTAAAAAAGTATGAAATTTTATTCGACAAATTAACAAATAGTATCATTTCATTAGTCCATTAAAACACTTTATCACAAGGAAGTGTAGTTGAGTTACAGCTACACTACAGGAAAGTTAATTCTAAGGTGAACAAACTGACCTACTGGAGAGCAGGCATTTTAGAATGTACATCTCTACTGTATCCAGTTTATTCTTAAAAGGTATTTTGTACAACCAAAAATTTAGTAGATGTCGGACAACTTCAAAAACTTCTAACATAGCAAACTTCAGAACTATTCTTCTCAGATGACATAATCTTTTTCCAAAGATAGCTGAAGTTGCCTCACAGCTTTTAGCAGCTGAAGAGAACTTCTGCTTTTCTGCCAAGGACAAGGCTTAGACATATTTTCCTTTACAGAGACTGCTATCTCCTTTGCTTCCTTTTGTTCACCACACTTTAGTTTGACATGAGTTTCCCCTTGCTTCAATTTCTGAGTGTTTTTCTTTAATTTCTGCACCTAGGAAAGAAAGAAAATTACTAATTAGCATGTTACATACTCCAAAGGCCCACAGCTGTAGAGCTGACTGGACTTCTACTGGACTCCAAACTACAGATTACTAAGAGACATTAAAAAAAAGAGAAAAGTTTAAACTTAGTAACCCTGCACAGTTGTCTCACTGTAACAGAAAACTGACCTTGCCCATATAGAAACCACCACAGAAAACTGACCTCACCCACACTCAATTGGATGTTGAATCCCACTGCTCCCTGACATAAAAATGCTTGCTTGAGAGAGCTGGAATATCATCTCTCAATAATCTATACTTACACTGGTCTCTTTCCATTTCAGATTGTACTACCCTAATAAAAAAACCAAACAACCAATAAACCTCTAAAATGTACACTGTTAATTTTCAGTTACTGGATCTAAGCAGCTTATTTTGAAGCCTCCTTAACAAAAGTGGAAAACAGAATAAATAGGGTTAATTGCTAAAGAATGTTTTTAAAAATGTCAAATAATGAGTCTTGACTTGCACTTGGCGTGAAAAGGTCACTTCCCAAAGATAAAATTAGGCTGGAAGCATTCCAAATGCCAATTTAGGCTTTAAGTCCATTTCTAAAAATAATTAACTTTAATTGAGTTCTAGAACATATTATTAACTGTGAAACACAGATTAGCATGGCACTTTTAGTATGGCAGGTTCTAGACAAAGAAATATGCGTTAGAAATATTAAGATTGGCCTGTACAAAATACAAATGGAAATACCTGTGTGCAGAAGCACCAGAAAAAAAAATACAGGCCAAGGAGTTAGAGGAATGGCCTGTATTGATAACCAGGGCATGATGGACAGTGATCATACAAACTCTACTATTTACAGCATGACCCTAAGGGGCGTGCTCTGACCAGACTGTACCCAGAGCACTGAGGACTTGCCAGAACATCTGCACAGTGGTAAGAAAGAGGCAAAGATGATAACAAGGTACATTGTATGTGAAACAAAGGCAATCAGTAGCCATAAAAATATGCAAAAGAAAAAAACAAAGGTGTAGTTGTTGTCCACTATCTTAGGTTCCTGAGGATGAAGTCAGCAAGATTTTGAGGCAAGGAGTAACACCATTAATTGCTGGGTCTTCGAGAATGTAAGAGTTTTATCAAAGAAGCCAGGTGACATTGTCAAGAGGGGCAGTGAGGACCCAGCAGTCAATGCCCTTTGTCCATATTGCTAACATGCAAGTCTGACACATCTGTGATGACATAAAGCACCTCTATGCTTGCAACTACATGGACAATAAAAAGTTTAAGTGAGTAAAATCCATCAAAAATGAATATGAATAAAACTGGTCAGATTTAAATCAACTATAACCTCCTCTTTTCATAAAGTCTTACGCTGAGTTTTGTTTTGTTTCCTGTGTAAGCAAAGTTCTCAGGTGAGTATTTATCTTGAAACATAAGAGGAAAAAACAGAAAACAATCAGACAGAACTATGAATTGAATGTTTAATCATATGCCCAAACCAAATTGCTACAAAAGAGTTAGGCTGTTCAGCTACAGAAGAGACATTTTATATGGGCATGTATGAAAAGTTGTTATCTATGGTTCTAAACTAAATACTGATAGAATGAGGACAGTTTGAGGGTTAAACAAAACTGAAAGGCTTGCCCAGCTATGATTTTGGAGAAGCTCTGGTCAACAGACCAGTTAATAAAAAAGCTTCAATGTTTCAGTAATATAAAAGACATTTAATCCAGTCTGTACAGGAATCACAGCTTCTATTTTCTCATTCCCCTGAGGGACAGGATATAAAGGAATGAAATTTCAACAGTTTGTCTTAACACGGTGAGGAGAAGTGACAGACAGTGCAATCCAGCTCTGTATTACAGAATTGCCACCGCGCAGCATATATTCCCACCAGCATATATTCCTAACTGCCAGTTGTAAGCACCTTTTCTTGATCAAATGAAGAAATTGGAGGTACAAAAATATGAGCCAGCAGTCTAATTATAATCACCCATACTGGAACATCTTGGTTTAAAACATTCCAGTGACATTCTAGCAGATGACAACAGGAGGCAGAGTTGTGGCAGCCTTTCAACAAGAATGTTAATAGCTAGAGAGTTTACATTTCATTCTTACAGTAGGCTGATGCTTTTTCAGCTCGGATATTTGTTTTCCTTTCATCTCCATTTGTTTTACAAGGCAATCCAGCTCCTGTTCTAGGTCTTCACGAGCTTGGGAGTCTTGAGTATCCTGTATCTGCTTGAGAAGTTCTTGATGCTCACTATTAAAGACAAGAATGGCAATCTAAGCAATCATGATATAGCGGTCTCTAGGATTTCTCCCTGCAGGAGTTCCTAGCCATCTTGTGCAGAATATAGAAATTTAGTATTATTTCCACTCACACAATACACATTAATTTGAAATATATTAACATGAGAAAGGGAAAAGATTTTCCCCATGAAATCCCCATGGATTTTCTCATTCCAAATTTTTAGCTGATGTCCATCTTACTTCTCCCTCTTCCCACAGGCATAACAACTACATGTATAACAGTGTGCGAAATGAGATTTTTGAAAGTGAACAGCAGCTATGCAGTACAACATTTTCACTTCCTGCCCAATTTTGCACAGACTTTGAAGGCTTACTGTAATACACAAAAGTATTTTTAAACTAGTACATTCAAGTCACAATTTTTCTCACAAATTATTCAAATTAAAATATTATATTCAAAAATATTTACAGCGAAGTGGGCTGCTTAATTAAACTAATCAGATCAAGTAAAAGAAATTGTGTAGATCTTGATGCCCAGACACCTGAACAGTTGAACTCAGAGACCCCCTCCTAGATAAGTAATCCCTTTACAAAGGTCAGAGCTTCTTTTCTGACTTCTGAGTAACTGCTTCTCCTTGACAGTTTAATTGAAGCAACTGGTTGTTGCTATTAAAAAAAAAAAAAAAAGCCTGTCCTTGAACTACCATGAGTAAGCCAGACATTGCTTTTTGAACATGAGATTGCTTGCCAGTTTAAATTTTACCACATCAAGGATTTCAAATCAGCGTCAACTTCCTAACTGGTTTATTCAGCACATACTAAATCTGTTCACACCACAGCTCATCATGTTGACATGTCTGCTATGACCATCAACAGAGCTTTGGCACACCGTCCCACAAGCCTGCATTAATGGGAAAATGCCTAAGAACACAACAGATTGTCATCCACATTTACTTGCATGGCTAGAAAGATACATACACTCCCATCTGAAGTGTTAGCTTCTTCCACACCCTGCCCATTTTCTGGCAGGAGACTGTCCCTCTTTCACAACCCCCTTACAGGACCGGCAAGTTCTCCTGCTATCAACAAGCAAAGGGTATGAGCACCAGACTGACTCAGCACAAAGCCTCGGCAGGTACACCAGCAAGGAAAGAACACAGAGTGAGTACAAAGGAACAGGAGAGATGTTGTGACAGGACTGTTCATGCCAGAGCTGTACTAACCTATTCTACCACCCAGACTTACTGCATCCTGCAGGCCTACTCAATATCAGCACCACCTTTGCAGCTTTCCCCAGGAGAAATATTTTGGTTTACTCTGTACGTCTCAGAATATGTTTAAAGTGTCTAAAAAGCATGGTCTGAAAGGCTTTTCATGTGCTGCAGCTGCTACTTCAGTAGCAGCTTGTTTAAATACAGGATGTGGAAGCAGAAGAACAAGACCAGTGAAAGACAAGGACAGAAAGAATTTTTTGAATGAGAAAAATCCAACCAGTCAAGCCTGCTCAGGTGAGTCTGTCAACAAGTAAGTACTGCTATAGCTAAAACAGGGTAGGCTCAGCTATAGCACCCCGTCACTTCTCAGGGTTACTGCTGGAGTCACGTTTACTCACAACACCAACGATGGGTACTCACAGGCTCATTTGGCCCAGCTCGTCTTGTAAGGCCAACAGAAGGTCTGAAAAGCTCCTGGTGGCAGTGGGTGATGTGGAGCAAGAGGATACAGACTTTGAAAGTGCACTGTGTCCTGAAATCCCAGCTGTAGCTCCTCCTTGTCTCCGTGATGAGATACATGGATTGCGATGCTTCATGATGTGCAACACACTTTGTATGTTTGCACTGACAGAATGGCTGGAGCTGACAGACTTAAAGAAGAATTATCAGTGGCTTACAGAAGTAATTAACAATTACACAGCCTTACTCAAACTGTAGATGTCACTTTAGTGAGAACAGTGGTTTTCACCTACCTTCCCAGCCACAAAAGGTAGTTCACCAGCCTTTACGTGTAATTGTGAAAGCTGCATTTTCTTCATTGTAGGATTTCTCTGCCATAAGAGCCACAAGAAAATATAAGACAAGAAATTCCAATCTGCTGACTCAAGAGGACAATCTTAAACTTTTTTTTAGTAAGTAAAATTCAAGTAAATGCATCACCTCAGTTTCCTTCTGGTTTTAAAACAAATATTTTCCCTCCTGTATGTGTAACAAGTAAGACTTTCCAATAGCTGACACAAGTAAATTTTATTCCATATGCATGTCGGAGATTGTTTAACAATTAGGCTAACATTAAAGGAACTGAACCTTATTTATTTAAGTTTTCAAAACCATAGTTGCAAAATTGATCTGTAACATAAGTTGCAAAATAAATTCTCTTGATTTCAGTAATCCCCCCCAAAACACACCATCTTAAGATGCTGGGCTAAAACTCCTTTGGAAACTAATTTTGCCAGATAAACTGAAAGGCAGCTAAGACAGGACATGGGGGATGGCAGCAAGACTTAAACAGAGGTAACTGTCAAGCTGGTAAGGAAACGTTTTGCAGTGATTTCCTACTAGCCCCAGTACCATTATAATTAATGAAGGAAAGAAAAAAAAGGGGGAAAAAGAGTTATTTAGACCTGTTTGTTACTTTAGAAGTGAAGTGCAGCAGATGAATCCAATGACTCTTACATCACCATTTTTCACAAATTCCAGTCTCCATGCAAGCCAGATGCTACCAGCAACAATATGGTAATAAAAATTTCCACATTACCTTCCTAGGTTTTTTGTTCTTCCCATTTTCCTTTTCAGGTTCATGTTGAGATGTTACTGAAGACATCAAAATTCTGTTTATATCAAATCCTGTTTGAAGCTGTGGCAATAAGCAAAAAAGAAAACAGCCATTTAATGTAATATTAGAAGTATGAAATAGCAAGGTTTGATTAATTCTCTCTTTCATGCATGGATAAGAACCAATTAAGGGCACTATTAATTGTCCTGCTTGGAAGGCATAAGCTACTCTTAAAAACTGAACAGATTACTAGGAAGGCAGGGTATGAGGCAGATCTTGCAGCTCTGTCTTAGTATTCCTCATTTTCATATTCAGCTGCAGCAGCAGCTGTATTTTTCCACTGTGACAACCAGCAACTGAGATAAGCCAATCCTGCCACATGCTGAGGATCTGATCATAAAATCCAAATTATATGAACATTTGGCTCTTACAATCCGGGGACAGAGAGAACTAAGCCTGTCTGTGTTACATTGAGGTCAAACCTGCCGGACAATCCTTGTATTGCTTGGTGGTTCAAAGTTGCTATCAGGCCCATGATAAACAGGATGATAATCATTCCCAATTAAACACAGGACAAGGACTTTGTTTTGGCATGTGTTACAGTTCCAGCTAAGCAATGTTGGAGGTCCACCACTAAAGTGAGAATATTCTGGCTTCCCTGTCATCAAGAGGAAGTGAACCACACCACACCCTGTGCTTCCCAGCCCAGATCCAACAGACCTAAATCCATCCTGCAGTGTATTAAGATGGTACTAACACTACTTTAGTACTCAGTTTACTGCATCTAAGTCCTTCCTTGAGCAAATGTTTAGACTATCTGCTCTAGGACAATCATTCTTACCATGTTTCTCAGAAGATAAAATCTCTGTACTAGGCCTTTTGCCCTGCAGCAGCAAGCACTCTAAGCAAGAAACTGAAAAACCTACAAGTTTTCAACCGTGTCATTCTTCTGGATCCTGGAGGTGGTCAGACATCTGGGCTACAAATCTGCATGTTATTTAAAGCTTCCTGGATTGATGAAAACCCATCATCCTTGGAGGAGGTATAAGAGCTGACAGCAGTGACGAATTAAATTAAGGCATTGGCTTTGCTTATGTTCTTCCAATATTACTCTTCAGCACTGCAGCCCCCACCCCAATGGAATTCCCCCACAACTGGTCTCTCTTACAAGCTGGCTGCCACTCATGCACAAAGTGAAGTTTGGAACATGACTACCTTGCCCCTTTAACAAAAGGTTTCATCATTTTGCTCTCTTTGGCAAATACTCCTCTCTTGGATGCTGGCCCAACAAACTGATTTTGGCTTCACAGAATAATGAATTATACAAGATCTCATTTGATGAACAACATATCACTGATTAAGGTTTTTCCAAGTACAGCCCTATGTATTAGATTTCTACAGATCTTAGCAAAAAACATAATAACCAACCTCACTTGGGATATAAGGTTTTATATGTGACCACTTTCAAATTAATGAAAATTAGGTTAACCTGATTTGGTTACAGATTTTCTAATTAATTTTCTAAATTAATTTTCTACCTGGCTCACTTAGGGCAATGTTGATGCTGATGAACTATATCACCAATACAAACCCAAGTAGAATTTTTCTCATCGAGATATGCAACACACTGGCAAGCTTTCTAATATGTAGCTTATAACTAGGTAGTATTTCAGGAGTTCTTCCTGGGTAATAAACATGAGGAGTTAAAAATAATAAAGTAATAAAACAAGAAAGGCATTTTGAACAGAGAGAATAGCTTTCTTCAGTACTAAAAAATGAGATAAAATAAAATGTTTTCAGTCTACCTGAGCAGTTTTATCTTGTATTAGCTTATGCTGATGTTCTTCTTTACACAACTTTTCTTCTAAGTGTTTGATCTTGTCCTGAATTTGAAGGCAAGAATGATTAGTCCCACTTCAATTTGTCATGCTGAATCAGAAGTCTGGAGAAGCTCACAATTGTAATGTGGGGATAAAACTGGACTGTAGGAATTTTTGAAGCCCAGACTGAAAAAAAGACTCATGCACTTGAAGCCAAGGTGGCATTCAGTCAGGTATGCTTTAACAGAGGTAACTTTTGCAAAACTAAGTACTATTAATAGTATGTCACAAAATGATACCAAATGACTTTCAGACTGTCATTCCATGCATGCTTACTTCAGCAATTCTCTGAGTAGCAGTAAGTTTAAGACACTCTTTTTCTAGCATTTCCAGCTTTTCAAGTTTTGCATGCAGTTCCAACCGGTTCTGATCTTCCTCTTTCTGAAGCTGAGCCTGGAAAAAATAAGCAAGAATGGAGTTGGCAACTGACTGAAATTGTTTCAGACAGCACCAAACCACCAAACCACCCCACACCAGAGTAAAGGTGTTTAATTAGTTTAAATTCCATATTTTTTAAATTGCAAAGTGATGAAAAATACCAGGCAGACAAAGACAACTTAAGCTTCCAGCAGCTTTTTTGTCTACCAAGTGTGCAAGTATTAGCATGGTTTTGCTCATTAGGAGTTCCACCCAGGGAGCTTTTCATACAATTCATTCAGGGGTTGTCATCAGCCATACACTAAATTGCTTCTGTTTGCTAGCAGCCTGAGCAGAGCTGAGGAAAAACAGTGACCACAAAAGACTTCAGATCCTGCACATTTCTATACTTTTGAACTACATTACTACTTTGTTATTATGTTAAAGGGCTTCACCTGTTGTTCTAAAATCATCTTCTTTTCCAGTTCTGCGCTGGAAACCATTTTTTTCATGTAATCCAGCTGTTTCTCCAGCAGGGAGCAGCGGGATTGTGCTACGTTTAACTGCACACTTACATCTACAGAGAGAAACAAGACATTCAGTACAGCAAAGGAAGCTACACATTTAGCCAGACTGTCATTTCATTGAGGAATTCTCTGTCTTCAAAACAGGCAAGAACAGTTTTGTTAGCCTGAACAAGTCATGTGGTTAAAATGTATTTTATATATGACATGAGAATCAAAATGTTTTTTCAAAGCCAGTCCCTAATTTGAATTCCAAAGGCATGAGCACTGCAGTTACTTTGATTTGTATCAGCAGATACCTAACCATGATCTGAGAGAGAAGAATCTTCTCTTCTCCTATCTTTTCTCAAGTTAGCAGTGTTATGTAAGCAGCTGCTTGCTTACTGTAAAACATACCACCTGAAACATGCTTAGTCTTTAAAACTGCTTTATGGCTTATGCAATACCCAGTTGATATAAGTAAAAATATCTCAACTTGATCCACAATTATCAAGCTCTTGTCCCTCCTCAGTTCTGAAGCAAAGAATGAAAGGGGGCTGCACTAATTAGCAGTTTTTCAAAACAAAACACTCCCTGGATTATAACTTAGTGTTGCTGCTGCTACACCTTATCACTCAAAAGAAATACCTTTCCTCTGTTGCATCAGCTCCTGATGTGCTGTGTCCTTCTCATAGGATTTGTGCTTTAAGACCTTCTTGTACTGAGCAGCTGCTCTGGAGAGGCTGCACACTTTATCTTCAGCCTGTGACTTCTCCAGCTCTAGACGGTAGATTTTTTCTTGCAGAGCTTTCAGGGCTGCCACTACAGCTAGCAAACAACACAACAGCTGCATCTTAAGTAACAGTATTTTGATGATGATTATCATTATTGGAAAACACTTCATGTTACAATATAATACCTAAACTTTCTTCCTAGGATCACTCCTAAAATCAACTACATTCCCCAGCTGTACACTAACATATGCAGAACATATATGGGAAAAAAAGGATGCGTTTCCTGCATAACTGAGGTACGAAGCTCTGGCCCTATAAGCAAAACTATTTTCACTCCAAATGGCAGCAGGCGCAAAGAAATCATGGCAAATAGAATAAAATAAACCCTGAGAATTCTCTTAAAATAGAAGCAGAGAACATAGGTATCCAAGTTTTGGTGTAAGGCAACTGGTCTGGACAGATTAAAAAGAGAAAACATGCTCATAATGGGGAGAAATTAGATACAAAGGACAATTTAGCAAAAGATACATTGTTAAATACTTTATTGTTTCAAAGGGTAATGTTCCAATGTCTAGTAACTTGTATTTGATGATTCTTTTAACCATAGAAACAAGTCTGAAAGATTTTGCTTTCACCCTCAAATCAGTATATGTCAAATTATACCAAAAATAAAAGCTGCAATTTCAGCTACAAGAAAAAGTCTGCTAGCTCTCCATAAAGCATACACATGTGGAAGCTTAAGACATGTTCTTTAACAAGTCAAGCTTATTTTCTGACATTTTATAACTGACAGTTTCTCCATCAAATATTGCTACCTCTTTAACAACTTTCACCATCTTATCACAGATCCATTAAAAAAAAACCCCAAAAGACCCAAACCCCAAAAACAACCACCCAAACCACACAACAGCAAAACCCAAACATCAAACAAAAACTCAAAACAAAACAAAAAGCAAATACCAGAAAGCAGAAGGATGAAGTGGGACCACCTTTTCCATCTTTCTGTTGGTATGCCAAACATTTCCTTAACCACTTAGCTATATAGCACTAAACTGATCACTGTAATCACAAAACAGCCCAAACTCTGTATGACATAAGATCAGTACAGAAATCACAGATTTTTCAGGTGAAGAAAAGTGATCACTCATAGGCTATGTCTGTGCAATGTAGCAAAGTTGCCCATGACAGTAAGTCCAAGTATGGGTATCCTTAAGATTCCCCAGGCTCTCCAGATCTGTTAGGCCACTGAGCATTTTGCCTTGTGAGCTCCAGGGAGCAGTCACCCATTAAGACACATGACAACCATATTTCATATGGACTAACTTTCATGGTAGTCTGAATTGTTCAGAAGTTCTCCCAAGGAAACATACCACGTAAAAAAACCCCAAAAAACAAAGACACTTAGAAGTGATTTTAAGCTGGAAGGAGTCAAATAGCACTATGCAAAGCCAATTTCAGTTCACTGTACCATACTAAGGATCTTTTTTTTACTGTATTTGAAGTCATGAACTACTTCTACTGAGTTTGAAGCATTCTCCTTTGCTTTCAGAGGAAGTCTGACGATTTTAAGTTAAACAAATTTCAAAGGCAAAGTTTACAAGGATGTTAGAAGACTTACAGAGATTTCCATTCTCGACGTATGACTTCAGGGAGACTACTCCCTCAGGACACATATACATCCTGTCTCAATGTCAGACTGATAACTGCAGCAAGTCATTGAACTCAGTCAAATAGGATGGGGAGTTTGCTCAAGAGATTTCACATAGAACAATTAAAAAGACTGTTCTAAGGACACATTTTGGCTATACCTTGGTTATTTGGGAAAGAAGGCCTATCACCAGCAGCAGCTGCCAACTTCTTTGATTCTGTGTAAATAAAGGCTGCAGGAAGCATCCAATCTGGTGGCTGAAGAAAGCTTCCTATGAAACTGTTCTTTGATTCAGAATCCATAGCCTGTAGAAAGAGAGCCATTTAATGACATTATTTCTTTAACAGACTCTTTTTCAAAAGTATGTCACTGGGCTGTCCCTGGCTCTGTTTATATCAAACCAGATCATGTACATATAATAATAATAATAATAATAATATAATAATAATAATAATAATAATAATAATAATAGTAACAGCAATAACAACAACACTCCCACCAACAACAACACCACAACATCAACAATAATAATAATACCCACACCCCACCAGAAGAATCCTGTCTTTCAATGCAATTCCAAAGCAATGTCTTTCATAACACTAAACATAGCTTCCTTTGACTGACCAAAATTTTCCAAGACTTTTCTAGGTGCTTTCTAATAACTTATGCTGATTCTTGTCCTTTTAAAACCCAAGTATTAAGAACATTTTCTACTAACTGTTTTACAGACTTCAATGTCTTAACTCTAAGCGCTCCCTGCAGAGCAAACATTCCAGGTTTTGCAGCCTGTTTCCATTTGCAGCCTCCTTAGTGCTCCTCTCCCCATCTTTTTGGATATAAAACCAAATTACATATGGTAAATAATTTATTTACCATCATTACATAATAAAGACACAGTTCTCCACATTTAGTGTTGAGATAACAGGAAGATACTTAATATGCAATATTCCCAATATTATCTCCATTATCAGGTGCATGTATTATCAGGTCCTGTTTCTTCACTTCCTTTCTGTTCCACCCTTTCACATTCTTTGTTTTATGAGAAGCACATTTGAAGACAGTTCACACCCTGTCAAATAGCAATTTTTCTGGATACTCAAGACATGGACAGCGAAATGTGCAGAAAGTGCTTTAGGCTAATACAACTTCTAGGAAGTTAAAGCAAGTTTGAAATCATCCTGCAGTTACCTATCAAAGTAGTATAAAGCATTTCACTTGATACAGTGTAAGAAGTGAAGAGTCTATACAGCTTCAGCTAATAGAAAAACAGCTTATTTGAAGGTTCGGTGATATAACAAATATGATTGTTGTATCACTTGTGTTTAAAATACAAGGCATGCAACTGGAACAGTCTTCCTGCTTGGGTGAAACTATTTACAGATGTTAGTCCCCAGAAAAATCACCCAAAGGAGGTATCTAGTAACACGAGGAAGAAACAGACCCAGACTAGAGTCTGCTGATGAAGCACACCCCAGGGGAAGCCATTCATACTGGGTGGCAATCAGGGAAAAGAGTTTTCAATAACAAAAGAAGTTTCTAGGAGCACTTACAGCTCTTACAGCCTGTTCCAAAGGCTGTATAAAAAACCCAAAAAAATCATCTTCCAGCCACACTGCCTCTTCAAGGTATGCAGAAGGTAAACTGAAGGCAAGCAGAAATCCTTCTTTCTTCCTCACAACTGTCATCACAGAGATGTCAACATGAGCATCTCCTCACCAGGACTTGCTTGACTTGGGGCCTCCCAACCATCACCACTTTTGTGTGCCAACACCCCCGAGGTCACACCATTCAGAGCAGCCTCCCCAAAGAGGGAGTCTATCCAGGCTACCCTCATGCCACAGGTCTTTTCCAAAGACTTTTCTCCATGGGGCCCTGCGGCCATCCTACTCAAGGCCAGGCCACAAGCTCTCGGCACTGGGTTGGCAGCAGCAGCCAGCCAGGTTCCCACCACCACTTAGAAGAGGTCCCATCTGGCGACCCCACCACATCTATGCCACAAAAGCTGTTTACAGGCCTCCCTACCTCTGTCCTAAAGGACTGGAAAAGACCATCCAGTGACACCTGACCTTAACAGCTGATCAGATCTATCGACCATGTCCAACAGCACAAGGGGCAATGGCAGTGAAAGGCACAAAGCAGGGAGCAGCAGAAACCTCAAAACATGGATGAGAAAGTCCTGCGGCCACAGAGGTGGTCAGGACCAAGACAAGACCGGAGATGGTCCTGGCATAGCACAGTGCATCAGCATGGAGTTGCAGAAAATAAGAGATAAGCAAGACTTAAAATTTTTCCTGCTGCTATTTAACCCCTTCATATTGGTGATGAAAAAGACTAGCAAAAAAAAGTCCATAAAAATGAGCACATGCACAGGCAAGAAGTTTCCTACCACTGCTGTGAATAAAAGGCAACTTTGGAAACAGCAGAGGAAGAAGGTGGTTTTTGCCCACACTATCCAACCTTCTGGCAGTCAGCGTATGTGGAGACTCGCTTTTCCAACAACCTCCAGCGGAACATGGCTCCCCTGCATGCCTGCACAGTTACATATCAATTACTTTCCTTATTACTTTCACATAAACAAGTTTTGCTGTTTCCAAGGAGATGGGCCTGTGGACAGTTGTAAGGAGGGCAGTGATCCGAAGCAAATAACGAATAAAAGAGGGAATAAAGCAGCAGAAAATTTGAGTTTGTAGACAAGCTCAGTAATACAAAGCTGTGGGGGCATGGGGGACACCTATTTGGCAAAAAGGGAACTAAAACCCCTTTAGTTCTGCAAGTGAAATCAAAGGGAAGTGAAAGAGGCCGGCTCACCTGCCTGGTGGTGGTGATCCAGCTAATCCAGTGTGGGCTTCAGCACAAAACCCACAACTTTGCCAGCACAGCAGGGATAACAAACACCCTCCAGCTGGAGGGGGGAGCTCCCCAAGCTGCTCCTAAGAGCACAGGCTCAGCAAAGGGTGTGAAAGAAAACAGCAGAGGACCGAGACACCTGTGTTTGCAGAAACTGCTGCAGACACAGCTACAGACACCTTGCTTTACCACAGCTTCCTCAGATACAGAGGCTGTGTGAAGCAGCTGAGGGCATGGTTGCTATAGTGCTTTGAGGCTGTGTCAGCATAATTACTCTGGTAGAGGTGC
This sequence comes from Cyanoderma ruficeps, assembly GCA_008694505.1. Classification (NCBI taxonomy): domain Eukaryota; kingdom Metazoa; phylum Chordata; class Aves; order Passeriformes; family Timaliidae; genus Cyanoderma; species Cyanoderma ruficeps. Next base: position 12,454,351 of record VZDJ01000141.1, on the reverse strand, counting down.
TCTGGTGTAGGTAAGTCCTAATATCTCAGCAGGTAAATAGAGTTTATAGCAACCAAACTGCACAGGAGGAGCGTCTACAACACTGCAGACCTCAGACAAGGAGATGTGTGTCAGGAAAAGGACCAGGTCACTCTAGACCAGCAAGACATCACTAAACATCCTGGCCCCTTCCAGCCCACTGCAACAAGAAACTTATCAGGAAATAATTAAGTAGTTTGACGTATGCTTGAGCGTCAACTGTCCTACCACCAACCTTTCCCCCCCAAGTATTTAAGCTTCTATAAAACCATCACAACCAAGTTTGCTCTTTAAAAGGTCTTATACAGCAAGCTTAAACCACTCTCTTATTCCATGGTGCCGCTGCCATGGACACCTGGTACACAGCTCTAGAGAGGTGCTTTAAAGCAGATATTGCTTCCCAAACAGCAATGTTTGCACTAATGTAACTCCACAAGGCTTAGGGGGATTTAGCACTTGAACAACACTTGTTAAAGCAGCCAGAATATCGTTGTTTAGACAAGCCCTTGGTTGAGGAAAGCTGTGCACTCCTTTGAGCTTGGGCAAGAGCCAAGGGAGAAGTATGCATATTAAACAGAGGCTGACAAAACACCCCAGTTACATGCAGAGGGGAGGGGAAGAAGAAGTGCCTCACTCCCACCCCAGCACCTACACACTGCTGTGGTGAGCAGGGTGAAACACTTCTGTTGTGCAGGTCATATCTGGAGTCAACACTGGCCCTTTGGGTTTTTGAATGGGAAATGGCACAGCCTGTGTTGGTGGATGCAGTAGTGATGCTCAGATACTGGGCGTTACTTTACTCAGAAAATTACAAAGCAACTGGTTCCAACACCAGCTCCATCAAGCACGGGGTAATTTAGTTGTGCCCATGGACTTACCATGAGTCTCTTCTAACTCTAAACATCAGCCTGGGCAAGACAGCTATGTTTTTCTTTAGGTCTGAGCTAGGAAGCTCATGGAGTTCTGTGCCACACACTTGCAACCCTGTGCATGGTGCATGATGCCAGGCATAGCACATTAGCTCTGTGACAGCACTACATTCATGCAAATACTCTGCCCACCTCTTGCCTTGCTGCAGCTGGAGTGCTCAGCCCTGGGGTGAGCATGAGAACAGCTGGTCCCTTCAGTGGGACCACTTCTGCCTCTTGGCTCACCGTCACACGCAGGCTGAGAGTGAGTTTGCACAAAGTACTCTGGGGAACAATCCCACCATCAGGTCCATCCCTGTATATGTGAGGTTTGTGCCTCAAAAGAGAGCAAGCAAACTGGATTTTGGTACCATAAGACAAACAGAGAATTTTCCATTTCATCACAGTCATCTAAATACTAATACAATCTACCTTTATACCACTTCCATTTACTTTTGCTGAATATGGTCTGCAGTAAATGCCAGAGTAGTGGATTGGGTTGCTGTAAAAATCAATTGACATTTTAGTTACTGCTGTCTGGCCCAAGCAAGTATAATAACAGTGGAGAATTATTGAACACAACTGAAATCCCAACTGTTACAGAAAGACCACTTATGACTTCATCATCATCCTCCTCCCTTCCTCTGTGTTTCTCCCCTCCGATGCAAGCCACTTCATTACTAAGTTTCAAAAAAAAGTCTACTGAAGTGAAAAGTCCAGAAACATTTTGACACACATACAATTATGTCTCACACTGTAAAGCAGCATACAGAAAAGCTTTTTCCACATGTAAACAATAGCAGACTCAGGGAATAATGCTGGCTTAACAGTCTCCCAAAAGACACACTAAATGAATGTGATAATGTAAGGGATACTTCCACTAAATTCTCTGATATTTTCTATCTCACAGGGACACTGGGTCATTCAAATTGCTGTGAGGACAATCTTTCAGAACCAAAGAAAGAGATGCTGTCAGAACACCTTCAAAGAGGAAAAAGAAAAAGCAGATCAAAGCATTTTTCAGAAAGAAATGCAAAGATATCTATCTTCTGGCCTGACCTACTGGGCATGTGCAATTTATAGTGGGTTTTTTTTTTTTGATAACTGTAAAGAAAGTCTTAGGTGAACCAAAGAGTGATTCAGTGTTTATCTGACATAACAGAAGTTCTAAATAACTGGCCCAATGCAGGCTACACTGAGAAGCTCCCAAAACTCTGGCTGCTGCCTTGTCTACTTGAGCCAAGACTTGCTGGCTAATGGTTAAGCAAGAGGCCATTTTTGTGACACAGTCCAAACTGGTGTATTTTTTCCCCTTTCACTTTCCTTTGAGAACTGGGAGAAAAGCTTGGTCAGCTGTACTAGCTATGCTGCAACACTCAGCCTTATTCCCAGCAGACAAAGAACAGCCCTTCCACAGAGGAAAAAAAAAAGAAAGAAATAAATAATGTTGTGGGCAAACTGCATTGTTGTTTTGGGAACACCCAGTCTCGAGCATCCTGACACAAGCACTTTAATCAGCCTGAAACACATGACAACGCTCAGGACATATCTAAGCAGCTGATACTCCCATGTCTCTTCTAATATAAGTGGGTTAGAAAAGAAATGGTGGTAGCTGCAAAACTAAAAGGAAGTGAAACCTCACTGAATCAACAAAGCATTCCAGTGTGTTTTTTAAGTTTTGTCAAGTTCCACTTTAATTTAAAGTTCAGAGCAAATGGCAAAAATTTATTAGAGAAATTAAGGAAATTAAGTGTGTTTTGAAAAACTGACACAGCCAAATCCATGGGAGGCAGTTTGTTGTACAAACTGCGAGATACATACTGGCAGTCTCAGAATTGGATACATAAAGGTTAAATTTCTAGTCTCTTCTTTGATACTACTGTAGCAAAGCCCATTCCTTCCTGAACATCAAGTCTTGTGCAGAGCTTTCATACAATCATTGTCTTTCATTCTTGGAAGAAAAGGAAAAGAAATGGCATTCTCTGTTTTCTCATGACACCATATGTACTGTCGAGTAAGATAAAACCTGGCATTTTAATTAAAAAAAGCCCAAACCACAAACAAGCCAACAAATACCCAAAACTCCTAAGACTTTTCACTGTGCCAGCATTTCACTTCTAAGCATTCACACTGATATTTCTCTAGATCCTGTTTGCTAGAGAGAAAAGAGAGGGAAAAAAAGAGGAAGAAAGAAAACGGAATGAGTTACATGAGTATTTTGTGAACAAGGCAAAGAAAGAAACAACCTGGCGGAGAAAAAAACTATGATTTTTTAACAACTTTTTGGGGAATAGATTCTAACCTGGCAGTGCATCAAGCATGCAAACTTGGGTCAAAATGGTATTAGAGTTTTGCTGTTTTCTTCAATGAGTACAGCAGACCAAATTCTTCATCCAACTGGGCCCTCATCCAAAAGCACATGATACACTCACAGTCAACCCTTGGTGGGGAAATTAAGTTGGTGTAAATTGCTTTAACCTCTATGTGCAGATGATAATTGGACTTAGCATTTAGAGGAGAAAGACTGCAAATTCCTATCCAGTAATAATTGCTATCTTAGCATGAAAACATTTAGCCTGTAATACAGAACTATCAAAATAATTACATTTATATATCTTCAATCAGTCCAAAGTAATTAAACAGAATCTTTTTGTAATGAGCATCAAACAAAACCCAAATACTATAAATGGTCACTAATATACTTCCTCACTTCACCCACAGTGCTGTTCCTCTTCTTTCATGTACCTTCTGTTACATTTGGGGTTTGTCCCTCATCTCCTCTCTCTTTATTGTATTTACATGATTCTGTAGCTTTGTGCCGTGCCCTGTGCCATTCGGTACTCCTTTTTTCCCTACTTCCTCTTCTAGCATAAAAAGCTAGGATTTTTTCAAAGTAAAAATACCCATCTGCCCCCTCTCCACCCACCCCCCAAACAAGATTAACTATCAAGTTTCTTCCTTTTATACTTAAAATCCAGGTCCAAGAGTTGCTGCTTGCTCTTAGTATACTGACTGATGTGGAAATTGAAGGCGTTCTCCTCAGTACTCTACATGAAGAATGTAAGAATGTAAAAGGCTGCTTTTTTGGTCCACAGTTATTTCCTGCTGATGCCACTACACTGTCTTCCATATGTAGTTTCTTTAGTTTAGTGTGTCCTGATAGACTGGAAGGCAGGAAGAAATTACTGNGAAAAAAAAAAAAAAAAAAAGGAAGGTTTGCTGTTGTGCAAAAGGAAGGTTTTCAAGGGTTACTGACTTCAATATTAAAGACTGTATCTATGCACAGACAGAATAATTAGACATTAGAATAGCAGATGAAAAAAGGAAAAGGCATATTAGAGTAGGGCAGGGCAAATATAAGGGTGGGTTGAAATGACAATCATAGTGAAGAAATTTACGAATGTAGGGGATGATTATTGCAGGTGTTGATGCATTCACAGTAAATACTTTTACTGCATGATAATTCTCACCTTTTATGTCTCAAATATTTAATGGTTTCACTGAAAGACAGTTTTGAACGTTGCAGCTTGCCCTCTAGGCAGATGAAACACACAGATTGTGTCCCCAGTGCTGCCTTGGAATTTATTTTTAAAGTAAACTTCTGTTTTTACCAATACTTTCTCAGGGAAAAGTGTCTCTTCACCTACTATTCTTTAACCTAGCCTGACGATGGAGTAGGATTAGATTTTAGACAGATAACCACAAAAGCTTGACATGGATGAGCAGAGAAACACAAAGAGGGGAATTATTCATAGGATTTGTCTCTTTTTACTAACTACCACGCCTACATTTTTTCATATATTCCTGTGCTACTGATAGCTCTGCACCTGGCAAGGAACAAAAACTCCATTCTGCATTTGTACATCAGGCAGCCTAAGAAACAGAATAGAAAAAAAAAAAAAAGTTAGCAAGGAAAAGATAGGTTTCACTCCAGGCAAGAAATGATTCCCAAAATCATATTTTGTCTGAAATAGCTGTCTTTCAATATGCAGAAGAAATGAAAGCAGATCTGAGTTAGAGCAACTCCTCAATCTTATTTTGGAGACCTATTTTGTTGAAGAATGATTTTTAAAAATATCATCTGTTTACAAGACTCAGAATAATCATAGCAATTCTAACATCCACATTGCACATCAGGAACAGGCACAATATTCTAGGTATTAATGCCAAATAGTTTGTATATCATATGGTATAATGAGTATCCAAAAATGCAGAAATGGTTTTATCACTGCTTCTGCCCTGAGTCGCCTGGGGAAACTTTAAACAGTCAAAGGCATTACTTGTTTCATATGATCTGTATACTTAAACTCGCATGGCTTCAGAGATACAGAAAAAGTAAATCTGAGGAAGATGCTACAAAATTCTGTGCAATGCTGCAGGTAAAAAACTAACTTCAATTGATTATTAACTTTTTAATAGGCATTTCTTCCCTACTAACTATATGTAGTTTCTGAATGAAAGGAAATTTAGTGGATCCCTAGGTCCCTGACTTCAATTCTTGCCTTTCTCTGTGACCTTAATAAATGGGAGGGTTGGGACTGATAAGGGACTGATGTTTCAGGATACATGAGCCTTCCAGCCTCAGGGCTGAGTGTGGTAATGACAGGCTTACATTCTCTGCATGAAAAAGAAATGCAGGTATAGATCCAAAACAAGCAGCATGCTCAGTGAGGAGGTAACAAGAGCTTCAGTTCGGGGTAAGGAAACTCTGAACACAGACGTGGGTGAAGTCCCACCCTGGTGCTTGGCACCTTTATCTCTTTTGGACTCAGAATTTGGAGTCCTCTACTAGCAGTGAGTGCCAAAATCTGTTCTTTTAAAAACAATGAATAAAGAGTCCCTGCAGGTTTTCTGGTCTGTGACTTCAGTTCATGTGGCTGCTGGTCACAGCATTTTTCTTTGTGTTATTGCTGGAAAACACCAAGGTCGGTGTTAACAGCCTGCCAAAGGTGCTTAAAGGGCCTTTTGGGCTGTCAGTAGATACAAAATTCCCAATAAGCAACGCTTCTTTTCTTTTAAAGTGCAGCTGGAGGAAACAGTGTCCACCTTCTCTGTGCTGCTACCCAGTGGTTAGAGCATTGGCCAGGAAGTGGGAGTTCCTGGGGAGCATTCATGCCTCATCCCTGACCACCATGCTAGACTGGCAGGAGGAAGAGCAGGAAGGAAATAGGGAGTCACCACCTTCTCATTTGAAGTTATGACCCTGTTCCAAAAAGCATGTAAGTCTCCAGCAAGGACAAGGCAGTGGAGGTGAAAGACAGTAAAACAAGAAGGTATCTCTCTCATCTAGTTCCATCATCAAAACAGGGTCTTGGGGTTAATTTATGCATTTCTGTAGTAAGTAGTTCCTGGATAAAAAGCAGCACTGGCTTGGGAAAAGTTTTCAGGAACCAGGAATAAGTGCCTACAGATCCTTGCCTCCCTCCTTCTAGTTCACACTAGTGCCATGCATCTACCATCCTTTACAACAGGACATAACAACTGAGGTGATGAACGCTGACCTTCCATTTTGCAATCCTCCTGAGCACCTGGGACACTGTCCTGGTAGTTAGGAGGTGTTGATGTAAATGCCTTTGAGCAAAAAGGCAATTCTTTAAAATCCCTGGGTTACTGTACCGAAGGTGAGCACTCTGTCAAATTCCACCAGGCACTGAAGCCATCTGTGGCTACAACAGAAGAACCTGACTTGTTGGGCTTGGAGAGATTCCACTCAGCAGGACCTCTCTTAGAGCTGCTCCATCTACTTCCTAGATCACAAATGGGAACAAAGGGGAGACAGGTTCCAAGGTCCCCAGTTTGGGGCAATTCTGAACACTTCTATCCAGAAACAGATTAACAAGACTTCAGGTGGCTGCTCAGAGGAGTTTTTCAGAACTGCACTTTCAGTTTACCCATACTGTTTTCCTAGTCCTCAGTGTTTCAAGTTACATTTAAACAGTTAAGTGGAGTGTAGTCAGAGAGTTAGCAAAGTGCAGCAGGACTTTAAGGGGCCTGTAGTCCTGGCCTAATTCTAGTTCATAGCCCAGCTCTTGCCAAAGCAACCCACTCTCCAGCATAAACTATTCCACAGACACTCTGCATGGAAGATTTGGTCTCCTAAGAAGAAGATGGTGTCTAATTTACCCATCCCTGCTGTATTTGTGACCTCTAAGGAGGCAGTCTGGCAGGGTTTGGCACATATATACACCTGCAACACACAATAGGGCAGAACACATTAGATGTACAAATACATGCTCAGAAGAAAAAAAAGGCCACATCTTCTCCCAAACAGAATGGTTTGGGCTTGACACCAAGCCTGAGCCTGGGTTCAAAGGCAGTAGAGGAGTAGCTTCTGGCTTTTTGGTGTCTCTTTGCAAAACAGGAGTCACAGAACTTTGTTTTCTCAGAGGGTAGCTGTGAAGAAAAATGCATTTTACTCTGGAGTGCCATTTATTGTGGCAACATGCCAAAAGACAGATCTAAAAAGGGAGGGTGAACTTTTTGAAGAGTCATCCCATGCTAGGTATTAAGCAATTGGAATGAAGTAAGCCTTAACAAAACCGGGCGTAAAGGAAAACAGTTTGAAGGAATGTAATTTTAAAAGCAGATCCTTCTAGACTGCACAAGTTTTACTGTGGTATTATCTGCTCTCCAGTACTTGACTAAATGCATTCTGGAGTAAAATGCTCTCTTGTGACATACAGAAAGTGGAATGAACTTTTAAAAGTAAATATAATATATTTTAGATCTTATACATTAGAAAGGGACAATGAACACAATTACTAGATATTGTATTTTCAAAAATAATTCTGCTGTTGGATGTCATCTGCATATGGCTATAGAAGTCCTTATCTAGTTAAAAAAAAGGGAAGTTGATAAATCATGAAGGAAGGAAATACTGAGGTTTAAAACAGCCACAAATTTGTTTTTCTTCAGCTTATCATTTTGAAAACTCAATGGCTGTAATTCTGGATGAGTTGCCAGATTGTTTCCTTCATAATTCTGCCTCTCTCTTATCCATTCTTTAGGGATCAAAAACAAGCATATTAACTTCAGTCAGTGAACACGCAAATCAAACAAACACATTCCCCTAACTTTGGGCTCTGATTAATTCCACTGGTAGCCTTTGACCCTGATTTCCACAATGTCTTGCAATGCATAAAGAAGCCTGACCTGGTATCAGAAAACTGCAGAGATTTGGTTTGGAAAAAAAATAAAGCCATCCTCATCGCTATTCCCTATGTGCTACATTAAAATCTATAAAACAAAGAGCTGAAATCTGAAGTTTAGGCCTTGGAGCCAGTTTCACAATCTGTTTCCTGTAGCCAGAGTTCATTTGGAGCCAGTGGAAAAAACAGCTTCTAAAAGATAAAAGGCAGTGCTGTGACTTTCAATCAGTCTTGGCATTCAGTGTGTGAATACAGCTGTACCAAAGTCTAAAACACCAAAGCTTCAGTTCTGATACTGGTTCACTCTACTGATCTTGGATGTATGTAGTTATTATCAGAGACACCCAACAACTCATGATGGGAAAAATAAGATTTAGCCAACTTCTGGAGATTAAAATTCAGATAGAAATAAAGCAAATAGATGTGACATGCCCATTCACAGGAAAATGGGAGACCATAACGAGTGGCAACAGAAAGGGATGGGAAGCTAAAGTGGTAGCTAATGTAAAAACAAAACAAACCAAAACCCCCCCTCCAACAACATAAAAGGCACTGGCAGAACTATTTTCTTTGAACCCATCAGCTATGGTGGGTGGAGACCTCAAGTGCTTAGAGAAGTCGAGACTCATATTTATTACAGGTAGTGCTGATTTCAGCAGATACATTGTTCACGAGGGTGCCAAAGGCCTGGAGGAAGCAGCTGCATGAAGCAGTCCAGGCCTGTCCACCCTACTGAACAATGGCAATGCAGCCTCCTTGCAGAAAAGATTTTATGGGAAAAAAAAGACTGGTCTTGCTTCAAAGGTACAGGTAAATGCAAGTTTTAACAAAACAGTTCCAGAAAACAAAGGGATGTCAGATGAAGAAATCAGATTCTTTACAAATAAGAGAGCTGCCGATGGATGGTGTTGGTGAGCGAGCCCAGGCTCTGTTCCTGGACCCAGAAGTGGTTTCTGTGTCTTTCTGTGGTATAAGAGTGGCTTGCTCTGCATTTACCTTCAGTTCTGACGTCTGAATTTTAGAGGGGGAAATGCGTATGTGAGAAGCTAAAAATAATTATGCAAGACCCTATGTCGGCCCAATGTCCTGTTTCTAATTTACTCCCAAGTATTCTTTTGCCTTTCTGTATACACAAAATTTCAGTTTCATGATTGCTTCAATGTGACAGCTGCAAACAGTTCTGCCTTTGTTTTCTTCTACTCTTGTCTGCCAAGAGGTGAACTGGATCAAGAAATTGACTTGGCTGAAAATTAAATTTTATCATAAACAGAACCTTTTTTTTTTCTTTCCTACAGGAAAAGCAAGAGAAACAGCAATACCAGCCTCTTTAGTGGCAGATTACACTTATTCACAGAACGTCTGAGCTTGGCAGGGACCTCTGGAGACCATCTGGTCCCACCCCCCCACTCAAGCAGGGCCATCTAGAGACAGCTACCCCAGCCTGCCCCGTGTCCAGGCAGCTTTTGGATATCCCCAAGGATAGCAAGTCCCCAACCTCCCTGGGCAACCTGTGCCAGTGCTTGGTCACCCTCACAGTAAAAAATGTGCTTCCTGATGTTCAGAGGGAACCTCCTGTGTTTCAATTTGAGTCCCTTGCTTCTGATACTGTCATAGGGCACCAAACACCCTGGCTCCATCCTCACTGCACCTTCCCTCTAGGCAATACAAGTGTCCGGATATATACACGGGTAAAATTCCCACCCGCCCCCCGAGCCTTCTCTTCTGCAGGTTCATCAGCTCCCGCACAACTGGGATTTTTAAAAAATCCCCTGGGATTAACTTGGATAAAAACACCGCGGAACTGTTGCTAAATGTGAATATTCCGGGGATTTCCTCCCACCATTCCTCCTTTATCCCAAGTGATGACGGGACTCTTACTTCCCTAGCACCGACAGTTTTTCCCTCCCCGCCGACGCGCTTACATTACTTAGGATACCTCCCCTGCTCCGCCTCTGACACGCCTTCCCGGTCGCTTGAAACACGTGTGAGCTTAAATTCTTGCCGGTGCCAAAACTCTGAGGCAAACCTGCTACGGGGACTGCTTCAGACCCAGCTGCCGTCAGCCATCGGCGCTCCACAACCTCACAACCTGCAAAATCCCCCCAAAAACCCTATCAAACAGGATAACGGGAATACCGTGCGCGCATCCCACAGCGAACGCTCTCCTTTCCCCTTCCCCGGCAGGATCCTGGCCATGCGCCGCGCTGCCTGCCGGGACACGTAGTCTTCCTCCGCGAGGGTCGCAGGAGCGCCCTTTGCTCGGACTACACATCCCAGCAGCCCCTCCTGGCACTGCCGCTCCCCGCTGCGATTGGGCCCCTCGGCTGCGAGCGCTGAAAGCCGATTGGCTGACCGGCGTGTCTGTCACGCGGGCTCCCCACGCTGGGCAGGGCTATTTCCCCCCAACCCCGAGTGAGGAGGGGGCCGGCGGGGGTCGGTGGCGGCCCCGGCGGGAAGGGCTGAGGGGCCGCCCCGGGAGAGGCAGGGCCGGGGCCGCCCCTTCCCTCCATGCCCGGGGCAGGGAGGAGGAGCCGCCGGCGCCGCGGGGTGGTGGCCGCCCCTCTCCCCGCCGGGAAAGGCGAAGCCGCAGCAGCGCCGCCCGCTCGGCAGCCCCGGCGCGGGAGGGCGGCGGCGGCTCTCGGGGGCACCGGCCCGCGCTTCCCCCCATGCGGTGCGGGCAGCGGGCTCTGCGCTCGCCGCCGCCGCGCTCGTCGTCGTCTGTGTGGGCGGGCTGGCGGCTGCCGGGAGCCCGCCATGGGGCGGCCGCGCCGGGGCTGCTGAGGAGGAGGAGGCGGCGGCTGCGGCGGGGGAGCAGCGGCCAGGCGGCCCCATGGAGGAGAGGGAGGGCGAGGTGCGCTGGGACGGGCTGTGCAGCCGGGACGCCGCTGCCCGCGACGCCGCCCTGGACACCATCGGGCAAGCCGTGCTCCGCCGCGCAGAGAGCATCGCCTCCGGGGCGGCCGCCGACGGGCTGCCGGTGCTCGCCGCCCGCGACGGGCTGGGCGAGGCGCTGGCCCGCCTGCTCATGCTGTCCAAGAGGTGCCCCTTCCCCGACGTGAGGGAGAAGAGCGAGGCGATCCTCAGCGGGGTGCAGGTGAGCCGGGCAGACCGCCCCCTTCGGCTTTGGGACCGGGCCGGGGGCTCTCCCGGCCCCGTCCCACGCAGGGCACCTTCGGGTTTCATCTGCGCGACGAGGTGGGCGTCTCATTCACCCTGTCAGAGTTATTCCTCCAGTTAATACGTGCTAAGTGCTTTCCACCCCTACGGCTCTCTCCCCGAAGAAACATTTGGAAAAGCGTTATTAAAAGGCGGGGGGGAGGGGCCGGAATGTCTCACTGGAAGCGCTCAAAAAACACCTAGATGCGTTCCTGTGTCACCTGCTCTAGGTGACCCTGCCTTGGCAGTGAGGTTGGACTGGATGATCTCCAGAGGTCCCTTCCAACCCCAGCTCTTCTGTGAAAAAGCACGAAGTCTTTCAGTGCAATCCAGGAGAGAGAATTTGGCAATGAATGGCTGGAAAGTTGGGGCATCCCCAAGGAAGCACTAAAATGACAACTTTAACACTCTAGTTTCTGTCTGTATGACCAGTGCTGTGGTATTACCGGGTTAGCTTTAACAGAAAAGCAGGAAGGATTTGGGTATTAATATTAGTGTTGCCCCTTGCAAATATAAATGTGAAGTCTTGGAGCTTTTAAAAGCCATGTGAGCTTGTTGTTAAGGCAGAGCCTGTCAGAGTGCCCTTCTTGTTGTTTATTGGTAAATAGTTTCTCCGCTGGCATCAAGAGCATCCAAACTATTTTTTTTCTCACAGCTCATAGGCAGCCTAGCCAATAGAGGATTACATTTACTGACCTAATGCTAACAAAAATAAATTTTACTTTGTACTCTTCCACTCTTACAGTCTAATTATAGTTACTTGCATTGCAATTGTCTTGCTCACCTCTGGTTTTTGCACAGGTCTTGGAGTTCTTGTGTCAGCAGGTCCATCAGCACTGCTAAAAATACTGCTTTTAGCTGCAGAGTAGGAAAAGGAAGTGTGGGTATTTCTTTTAAGCACAAGCGAATTCATAGAGCTGTGCTTGGAGATAGCTGCCTGATTCTCACTACTGTGCTTTTTCTCCCTGAACTTTAACAGGTTGAATCCTGTTAAAGAGAAATCCGGGGAAATGTAATAGTAATGTATGGAAGTATTGTAGATATAATAATATGTGTATACATTATATACATAAATATGTATAACATAAAAAACATACGTTATCATATACATAGAAGCATATTCTGGGTTTGGGTTATTGGAGCTGAAAGAGTCTCTGATTATTTTGTCTAACTTCTTAGTAGTGTGCAGTGTGATAAATACAGTGTAGCTTATTTTACCCAGTTTAGGCTGTGTGTGGAGTTTTTCTCAAAGCTAATAGTTTCACGTTGTCTAAGTGAAAAGCTTGACAGCTTTTCTTTAATGACTGAACCAGTGAAACAATCAACCAGCTCAAACTTGAATATTGAGTTGAAAACTTAATCTGGCTTCTTCCCTGTTAAAGGTTCGTATGAGAAGTGAGTCTGTTACTAGTGAGAATGACGAGTCACTGAAACAGAGTGCTAAGGGAAGACTTGTTTATGTCAGGTTCAAGATATCAGAGTCTGTTCAAAGGCCAAACAGATGGTGATCTCTCACAAATTTTGGGAGGAGCTCAGAATACTGGACCAGCTGACTCCCTTTTAGGTTTTTATGTATTTGAAATTAGTGGCCTGTTCCACTATTAGTGTGGTTTAGAAACTTTGTTACTAGCTTTTCTTTTAACTAGGCCAAAAAGTTCTGGCAGAAAATGTCCATCTTCATACAGCAAATGCAAGTTCAAACACCGTGTTCATTGCTGGCTTGATTAATAAAAATAGGTGAAAGGTTTAATAGCTGTGAAACCAACTGTATACACACAAGGTGCAGTAAAAGTTTGCCAGCAAGTTAAGCAAAATAAAATCAAATATAACATGATTTTAAGAAAAAAAATTTAAATTTGCTTTTGTAAGTTTTCAGGAACATAAGAGAGAAGTATTCTGTATTTTATGAATTTAGAGTGGTAAATCTCAGTTCTTGTGTCTGTACTCATAAATGAAAGTTTTCATTGTAATCTTTGGATGCACATTTGTTGGAGAAATAACCCAGTGTGAGTATTCTGTTTTGGATGCTGAGGACTGTTGTCAGGCATGAAATGCTTTTCTGTTGATTCGTGACCAAGAATAATATGGTTCAGATCTCTGCAGATAAAACAAACTATTAAATTAAATATTATCACCCCATAGAACTTGGGGCTTTCCGCAGTGCTTCCAAAGATAAATAGCTTAGTAACATAAAAATGTGAAATCCCATTTAGAACAGCATCAGCACCTGTATTACTTTATCTCCCTGTTTTGGGATCTGAAACAAGACTGAAGTCCACAGCAATATGTACAGTTATGCTGTCTAAAGTTATTAAATTACATAGAGCCCAGGGCAGGAGAGGCAGCTCTGAGCTCAGTTGACCTTTGAACTCATTCTCTCTACTGTGGGATGGTCCATCCCAGACTAGAAGTCTGAGCCTGGGCTCATATATTTCTTTCTATCCCTTCCCACCCCAGCTGCCTTAATATGGAGAACTGTAAAATGTGCTTTATTTATCTTTCAGATTTGCTTCCAGCATAAATCAGTGAGGAAATCAAAGATTAGGATTTTCCATGTGGCCTGATTGCTGTTTCTTTCTTTGAGTTAGTGCCCTCTTGCCTGTTGGGGCAGTCAGCAAATATTTAGGCATGAGCAGCTGGTGCTCCTGGTGATTTTGCAGCTTTGTGTCTGGAGCAGGTTGGTAGAATGTGTTGTATGGCTGGTGTAAGCTGCAGGCTTGGCAGCCTGTGTCAGCATGGCATTCCTCTAAGCCTGCCTTTGTTATGTTCTGGGGTTTTTCTCCCCTGGATAAAAATTCCTCTGATATATGGTGGAATGCTAAGTATGCAGCTTTCTTCTTTGCTATTAATAAATAACGTTATTAATGCTATTATTAATAAATAATATTGCTTGTATCGGAATCTGTAGAATTGATTATTGCTTAACTTAAATTCCCGATTTCAGGATAATGAGTTTTCTCATTGTAGGCTATGTATATTTATATATAGTAACATGCACTTTTTAGACTGAGAGAATATATCTGTTTTCCCATTTAGAATGGACAAGCTGTTTTTGTAAGGGCTTTTATAAAGACAGTGTCAGCAAACTAGTCTCCTTTTTTTCTAATTTTTGCTTTTATCAATAAAAGAAAGTTCCTAAAGCCACTTTGACCTCGATAGATAATTTAAAAAATATTTGAAAGGTATTTCAGTTGCGATGCTTTAACGAGGTGGAAACAATTTCAATGTTTGCTTTTGAAAATGTTTGATGAATAGTTTTTGAGGTAAAACCTCCAATATGTATGACAGGTTCTTGACAAATTCTTGCTCATGGGGTATTTTGCACACATTTGTAGCGTAGTGCCTATGACCTTGCAGAATAGTGCGTCATCCCTCCCAGTGTGCTGGCTGTCTGCACACCAACACAAATATATTGGGAAAGAACAGCAGAGGAATGTCTAAACACATGCTCATTGAAAGTCTTCTGCCAGCCTCAGTTGGATCAATCAGATGTGTACGAGTGGAATACAAACACAAGGTGTCTGTCTGTAGCTGGAGAAGAATCACTGAAAGGATGAGATTTGGTCATTAAAATCTCTTGTAACCATTCAATGGAGAAAACTCAGCAGAACTTCCCGCTCTCCATGGGTGTGTAAATTCATTCTCTTCATAAACAAAGAGAATACATTGATGGAGTGCAGGTTCTGCAGGTGCAGCAAGCTGCTAGTCTGCATAGGATAAAAGATGACAACAGCAGAATAAAACCTGTAAGTGTCAAAAAGCATAGAATTTGGCATGCAGAGCTTGACTGGGCACAAATGTAATGAAGAAAGAAACAATCTCAACCTCTTTGAGAAGTAGTCTAATGATAGCCAACACTTGCAATGAAGGGGAAAACTAGTAATGAAAAAAGAGCTTTGTTCTCTGTTGACCTTTTTATTGATGTAAACAAAAGAAACATACAGAAAGTGCACAAATATGTATGAATAAATCTAGGATGGTCAAAAACAGAAGGAGGCATAGCTAAAATGAATATTGGAAGAAAGCAAGAAATAAAAGATCCACAGATTAGTGGATTAACAGATAATGCTGAGGTGATTGAAATGTTTTTTGAAATGGTCAATCTGGCCTGTGTAGTCAATAACCACAATAAAAGCATAAATAGTACCTTCCTAGGCTGGAGGGTGGGGGAAAACCTGTAGGTTGCTTGGATAAGCAACAGATTTTCAATCTGGTGAGGCCTGATGAAATTAATTCCAAGGTGCTTAAAAAAGTAACTATCTGGAGCGATCTCATGTAGTGGATTGCAATTTCAAAACAGTGGAGGGAAGTAGCAGATGCAGATTAATTGGTGCATACCTTTTCAGTGTGGGCTAAATGGGATGGGATGAAGAAGAAGCTGATGGATTTTAACTTAGCTCAAAGAAAAAATATTGTCCCAGTGTTGGAACACATTTTTAGTGCCTAGGAAAAGAAGTTGAGCAACAGCCAAAGCAGACTTAACCGGGATAAATTCTTTTAAATCCAGCATGGCTACTGCTTCTGTGATGGAGGAACAGGCCTTATGGTGCAGAGAGATTCTATTCTATTCTATTCTATTATATTAATAGGTTGATATACTGGAGTCCTCCATGCTCACATGATAGCCTTATTAACAAGCTAGGGAATTGTGATCTATAAACTACATTTTAGTGAGTAAAATTAGCTGGAAAAGCATCCCCAGAAGGCAAGCGAGGTCAGGTGACAAGTACTTGGTAGAGGCTCTACAAGATCTTGTCTAGCAAAGTCTTGATTAACAAATTGTGATGCTTTGTTGAATAGATTACAAGCTGACAGGGAGAGTAAGAATACTGAAGAGCAACCATATCATTTACAATTACTTTAATGCAAACTTGTATCATGTCTTCTAGTCCTTTGGAGTTTTCTGTGAGGAAAGTTGGAAGTACTTAGTGGTAGTGTGGTTGGCTAAAAGGAGGCTTAAGATAATATGTTCCCAAAGAAATGGGGATGAAAAACCTGTTGCAAAAACCAAGAAAACACGAACTAGAATGAATGAACAATGGATCTAAATTCCAGAAAGGCTTGGGTTGGACATTTGGGGAAAATTTCAATATTAGGACAGACTATCCAGTCGTGTTCATCACTAGATCTAAACTGTTCTTAAACATGAGGCAGGGGCAAGGTGTTTATTTGCTCTCTCCCTGGGAAAGGATGATTTTTCCTTCCAGCCTCTTTTTCTGTGTTTTGTATTGGTAACTGCTTGGAGGGACTTCAAGAACCATCTAAGTCCTTTCCCCTTGATCTTCAAGATTATATTTACCAGACAAATAGTGCTCAAACCTGTGGTCTGAAACCTGTCTCATGCATAAAGGCATCAGATGGGCTTGAGGGGGTGGTTTTGAGTGCCTCTTTGTTTTCTCAGGCCTGCTGCTTTAGTGGATAAATGTGTCAGAATTCCACAGTTTGCCAAGAGCTGTTAGGGCACAGAAGAGAGGGGTCATGTCAGCAGCCAACTATATCTTCTTGTCTTAAAACCTTAAGGGACTGATTGGGATCTAGGCTTGCTTGGCAGAGGACATAGTAGGGAATATCCTTCCTTTCCAAATCTTGGCAAAACACTTGTATGGTTTAAATTAAATGAGCACCCAGAAAGAATGGGAAGACTTCTTGTCATAGCCAAAGCAGACATCATGTCCTCTGCCATTGTGGCAGGACAAATAAAGCCTCTGCCAGGAGAGGAGGTACTAATTTTCCTGTGTGCATCCATAAAGGATAAAATAGGAGTTACTTTTCTGTTTCATTGCTATATTTGTTCTAGCAATGTGAACTCAGAAGATAATTCACTCTTTGCTTTGTGAGTGCTCCACATCTGAGCTCTGTGGTATATGCTTTTTAAGAGTAATAAGGGTGAAAATTGTGCTCATTGCTCCCAAATGGTTTATCCTGATGAGTGGTATTATGGAAGACTAAGTTTTCTAAGTTTCCAAATCCTTCATCTTCTTGGGGGTAATCTTTCATAGATCACTTTATAACTTTGTCTGAAGTCTTTTTAGCCTTCATGTACAACACTAATAGTTTTCTTTAGTGAACTTTGAGGTCTCTAGCTAGGCAGATCTGTTAGGTTTAGGGGTTTTGTCCAAGTTAATTTGACTGTGTCCTGCTGCATGATAGGGGTGTTCCCCTGTGATGCTTGCTGTTGGTCAGCCACCATAGAAAGGTGTCTCAGTTGAAATTTATAGTCTATTCAAGCTTAAGAATTTAAATACGGTGTCCTCACTGGTGGTGGTGAGTCTGATCCGTCTGGAAGCTGACTGGTCCCTCTGCACAATAACAATGCCCAAATCGGTTCCTGTTTCCCATAGTGCACGTGTGTACAGTGAATTACAACATCCTTTTTTTGTGAGTTCACTTCATAGCAAAAGCATGTTCTGTCTCTTCTAGCCATTGGATGGAGTGGATTTAATTGTTCATTGTAGGGTGCTCCCTTCAAAATCCACGTGCTGCTTTACCAGATCACTAGTTTAGAAAACATCTGTCTGTTATGGGCTTTTTTTGGTGGTGTATAATACTCTTGCTTTTCTCAAATTGAGAGAGAATACTGAAGTAATGACATGATGCTTTAAAATGATTAGTCTTATTTACAGTGTCTGCTGCCTCTGCAGTATTTGTTGTAAACATGTTCTTACGGTGGGTCTGTATCACATATGTGGGGTGAGGCTGCCTGGAGATGTTAATGGAGGAGAATTAATCTTGACATGTCAGGGAATCTTCTGAGCATGAGTGTGAACATATTTTTTTGAGACTTAAATGCTCAATATATCTCAGATGGCCTTATCTGACTCTTCCCTCCTCAGCCTATTTGCCTCCTTTCTTAAGGCTTCAGTCTGTTGAGAGAGATCAAGAGAAAATTTCTCTTGCTGAGCTTGTCAACTGCAGAATTGCCTGATCTTGGGAATGTCTTTGGTTGGGATAAGGAGTCGCTTGAAAACAGTGGAAGTCCTCAAAATGATGCAAAGTGGGGCATCTGGGGCACTTCTAATGCTGTTTCTGTGTTTGAAGCCTTTCCAGAATTTTCCATGCTGAGAGTATGCTGCTCTTTGTCTATGGAAATGAGCTTTGCTTAGTCAACTTTTTCTTGTAATTGTTTGAAATTACTTGATCTGTAAATTTGTGTTTATGTGATTCTGCTGAATTGATTTTCAGGACATCATAACTAGAATTTTTATTTTCCAAAGAAGTGAAGCATGAAGCACACATTTGATAACACATTTGGTTGATATTTATTTTTTGCATTGATGTGCTTTAACACTTAAGAAATCAAACACAAATGTTGGCTTGTCTCTTGCTGTTTAGTAATGAGGTAAGCAATTATAGGATGTACATTGGTGGCTTGGTTTAAAAAGATTTGTTTCCTTTCTAGAAACCTTTTTAGGTTTTTTAATAGGAGGTAATACCTAAAGATCTGTAGAAACCAGAAATGCTTCAGCTTGAATGAATTTTGTAAATAGCAGCATCTGTTCTCCTGATCTAGCAGTCACTAAGTCACATGAGCTCTTTTTTAGACTTTTTAAACTTTCTTTTGATTCTGTTTCTCTTTCCAGTGTACACTCATATCCCGGTGTCAGCTGAGGTTTCTGTCTGAAATTGTTTTTCTTTCTCTGACACTAATACTGTACGGGTAGCAATGATCCTCCCCCTCTTTCCATTGGGCTTCCTAGAACTTCTGCTCTAAGTTTCCAAAAAGTCAATTTATTTATAGGGGTTTTTTTGCATTTTTTTCATCATATAATTTATTTGTCCTGTTTATTATGTAAATAGCTGTTTTCATTTTGAGCTGTCAGCATATACTTGGATGCTTTTTGCTCACAGATGGGGAAATTTTATGTATCTTGAGGAGATGTTCAAGCAAAAGGAAAAGCACTAAGGTTTTGGAATGTTTTGTAAATTAGCATACAATATTAAGTAAAAAAACCAGTATGGACTTCTAGGTTATGTAAAATAATGTTATTTTCTGATAGCCTGACCAAAGTATATTACTTTAAAGAAAATTACATTGTCTTACTGTAACAAGTGAAAAGTGAGCACTGAAGACATACTTGCTGTTTTGTCATCTTAGTCTTGACTTTTTTTTCAGGTCAGAGTTTCTCCTTTAAAATAAACACAGTGGAAAAGTACTGAATATACCATTGTGGGCCAGAAAAAATAGTTTTGAAAGCTTGATTATGTTTTCCTGTGGATACCGAGTGTTTAAATTTCCAAAAATATGGTTTGCTGTCAGTATGGTTTTCTATTCCAGTAAATTGTTTACGGTTTGATGGGGATTGGAGGGTGGGAAAAGCTTAAATCTCACTTCAGAAATCAAGTGAAACTTGAAAATCTTCACTTGAAGCTACAAAAATGAATTAAATCCAAAAAGTTAAGTGGTGGCATTTTTTCTTTTTTACGGCCTTCCTGATGTTTTCAGTGACTTTGACCTTTTTTTTTTTTTTTTTTTTTTTTTTTTTTTTTTTTTTTTTTTTTTTTTTTTTNTGGTTTGGGAAGGTGAACTGGTTTAGTTCTATTTAAACCTAGTAAACAATTTACCATTTTCCTTACTTCAGCTTTATGTAGAAACCAAGCTTGTTCTTTCATGTAATTCTGGGCTAAAAGTTTCACCCAGTGTTGTGTTCTAGTGCAAGAATATTACCCAAAAATACACTGGGCTGGTATTTTAAAAATAGAGGTGATGCTACTTATGTAATCTGATAATGTGTCCCTTCTGTGCAACTGCAAGAACTTACTTTCAATTCAGGCACTGTACTGTAGAAAAGCACTGAAAACTGCTTCTGAAAACACATGTTTTTGTTGGGTTTTTTTCCTGTAAATTAGTTGGAAATTGTAACCTTTTTTCACTATTCTATGCCTTCTGGAATAAGTAATAAAGTTTTCTTGGTTGCAGGTCTTTCCTGGCAGGTCCTTTGCCTAAATAGCTGACTAGCTTTGTGGGCCTTGCCTTTGAGAGTCAAGGTGTAACCACCTCTTCACCAAATATCCCTCCCTGGGATATTCTTGGTTGCTATTGAATTGTTTTTAAATAGTTTTCTTCTGAGACAAGTATTTTTGTCTAGGATTCCTTAACTCCTAGTGAGTAAACATGGCATAATATGAGATTTATTCAAAGGAAGAACAAACCTGAAAGTGCAAACTTATTTAAAGCTCTAAAGCCTTTCCTGTGTGCCTTTTGGGTTTTTTACTTTTGTTTTCTTTTTTTTGGGGGGGGGGAGGGGGATGGTGTTTGTTTTGGGAGGAGGAGAACCTCTTTTCTGAAAGATTTTTTTTTTTTTCCATTGCAGCTTGTTGCTGAGCCTGCTGCTGGTGCTTTGGTGCAACAAAGCTTTCAGCTTTAAATGCAGCCTGTTTGCCAACAGCACATTCCACTCAGATTAAACTGTTTGGAATTTCCATTTATTTAAATTTTAGTTCTAAACTAGTTACACGCTGATATCCATGTAGATGAAGGATTGAAGAAAGGAAAACATCTGAGAAAAACTTTCTGTGGATTTCAAGTCAGTGCTAAGTGCAAGCTTGTCCCTTTAACAGTACTAAATATTTGGCAACTGCTGTGCACAGAACGTTTTCTGGAGCTCATCATGTTACAAGTCCTTACCAGGATAAGATTGCTTCTGATATTTGCTGTAATTTCCTTTGTGTCTGTTCTGTGCTTCCTTCTTGTGTTACAAAAACGGTTTTGGAAACCTTATAACTTCACCTAGATCACCTTTTTTAAGAGTTATGTTTGTAGTGGTTGCTTATATTTACCTAGAAATTGATGTATAAATAGTGTTCTGTAAGAGAGGCTTGATTCTGACATTTTTATTGCTACTGTTCTGTTCCATGAGGCAGGAAAATAAGCCAAATGGAAATGTTTTTGTCTGGCTTTTAGAAGGCATATTGATATCTTGGCTTGTAGTGTTCTGCTTTTCTAGCTATTCAGAACATGGCAGCTCTGCTTGGCTGATACTGTCTATAATCTGTCAGAAGAGTATGTGCAAACTCGGAATGTCAAATGTTGCTTCTTTTTCCTTCATTATTTGGTGTCAGGCCTTTCCGTTAAAGGATTCAAGGTTTTGAGTGAGGTTTCACTGGAAATGAAAGCTGTTTTTTAATGCAGAAGATATCATTTGCAATGAACAATGTAAAAATCTTAATTTTATATTCTAAAAGTAGTAGTTAATTCCTTGTATCTTATGCATTAAGTGAATAGCTGAGATTGAAGCACAGACTGTTTTGTGTTCTTTCTGCTTTTTAGGGTTTTCTGTATGTTTGTCTATAATGATAGAAGACTTGGGAAAAGTGCTGGTTTTATACACTCAGAATTCAGCGTGCAGATCATTACTCCTAAGGGAGTGGGAAATATGGCTGATTCATGATGGAAAAATTAATTTTGTGCTGGTAAGCTGTGGTGTGCTTCCCATATATGTTGCTTCCACCTATGTTCTCCTCTCAGAGCCCAGGGTCTGCGGTGCAGTGTGTCACACATCTGCACGTTTGGGGGGGAGGTACAGTTCTTGGATATCACATCTCTGGGATAGTGTAGCCACATGGCTCAAGAGTAATTTCTGGTAGCAATAAATCTTCATGCATGTGCATAAAAACACACTGAGGTGATTGCAAAGTTCTGCTGGGAGTCTCGCATGGAAGCTAAATTACTTGCTGTCTGTACCCTCAAAAAACAGTTGCTAAAAATTACTTGGGGTCAAAAAAACTGAAGCATTTTACAGAGAATAAAATTAGTTTTTAATATTATCCTTTAAACCTCTTCTTGATTGTGTTGGATGGAGAATTTCTCTAGATACACACTCATGCAGACTCACAAATGATGACTTCATGAATAAAAATGGCTTTTGAGGAATAAATTGTCTTAGAAGATACAATCTCAGAGTTTATGTCAGGGATGCTGGTGTGGGAGGGCCAAAACTTGAAGTTTTGGTGAAAGTCTGTGACTTTAGTGCAAACTTATCCCAGGTTATCCTTTGCTAATATAACCTGTCTGTCCTGTGTGGTGCTATGGTGTGAAATTTTTCTTATGTAGCTGTTTCAGACAGCTGTAAGGAGACACCTTCTTGATTCTGTGACAGAAACAAACATGCAAGTCTATCATCATGTGTTTTCAAAACTTCAGCAGAAAAATGAATACTAATCTTCTAAATATTTGCTCTGAGCCGCAAGGTGCTGAAAGGAGCCCCTTGCTTTCTAAACTTCTCAGAGAGGGGTCCAGGTGTGGCTGGATCCAATCTTAGCCCCAGAATTCTTTCCTGCAGTATAAAAGCTAAAACTTTTATAAACTTTTTATACTTCTGGTATAAAAGCTAAAACTGCTAGCAGTGTATGTATAGGATAGCACAGTGCACTATTGCAAAGCAATTATATTAAAGCTCTCAAGAAGAAATAATTAAGTAGACGTGGATGTAACTCACCATACCAATGCTCATGGGCAGATCTCTCTCTTCACCTTGAGGAGTGTCCACAAGGAATATGCTAGAGGAGCTGAGCCTTTGTGAAAGTGGACTGGACTTCCATAGAGTAAAGTTACCCACTGTAGGTCCCATGTCTGCCAGGTCAGCTTAGCAGCTTGTCTGCCAAGTCTTTGCCTCACAATCAGGATACTAATTTGGGGTTGGTTAGCCAGACTGGTTGAGCACAGTTCAACATCAAAACCAGCACGTGGCCTGAGCTCGGCCCACCACTGATAGTTTTGCAAATAGGACATTGTCAAGTTGCTTGGCCACATTCTCAGGTTCAGTATCCTGCCACAGTACTACTTGAATATTTGTTTAAAAATAAGGGTGGGCAATCCAACTAGGCAGGACTTGCTAAAAGCATTGAGCTCCTTGTTGTCTAAAACTGCTAAGAAATGTAAGTGGAAATCGAATTGGAAAGAGCACGTGCTGTAAGTTTTTGTTATGTATCTACAATATAAGAGGCAATCTAACAAAGAACTAACTCTAAATTCTTAAGCCAAGCATGATTAATTTTAAAATAGAATGAAGTGATTTTCCTAGGGATAGTATCATGTGAAATATCTTCTCCTTCGGTATGTAATAGAAGCAGGGATAATTTAGTTTAATAGCCTCATTTGCGACTTGATTCCTTTATCTGGTGCAACAGTAGTTTCTGATGCTCATTGAAGTCAAGCTCTCCATCTCCAACAGACTAAGACAGTCTTCTCATGGATAATAGAGTACTTTCTTTTCAAAGTAGTGGGATACTTCATACATAGTTTGTGCTTCTGAATATTGAGCTCTCTGAGAAGTCTTCAAACCCTGAAACTTCTAAATGGCAAAGGGAAACTTCTTCTAAGAAGTTATTTGAGTTCTTAACAATTCTGAACATTATAGAATGATAAAGAATTGAAGTTGTGTAATATTCTGTTGTAACAATATTCTGTTGCTATAAATAGAAGAGAAGCTGCTATTATGTCCTTGTGGCTGTTGCTTTCCTTCACATAATTAGATGGGATCATTACTCTTCACAGAGTCTGATTTTGAAATCTGGCATCATCTGCAGGAGAGCATCCTGAAGGAAATGCTCTCATTATTGATACAAATTCTAAATTTCTAGAAGGATCTTACAGCAATCTTTTTTATTTCTCCCTTGTAGTGGAAATGAAGTCTGGGAAATGTGTGGGGCAGATTATTTAATAAAGAATGGATTTTATTTTTACCCCCCCAGCTCTGTACTTGTATTGGGTTTGCATGGCAAGATTTTGGTTTTGGAGCAGCTACAGGCGTGACTTCAGAATTCTAGCTGCTAAAATTTCCCCTATGTCCAATTGGCTCCAAGATGGGCCTGTCACTGGCCAAGGCCGAGCCCATCAGTGACAGTGGTGCTACCTCTGGGATAATGCCTTTAAGAAAGGGGAAAAAGCCCTGGGCAATAGCAACTGCAGTGAGAGAAGGGAGGGATATGTGAGAGAAGCAGCTCTGCAGAGAAAGGCAGTGAAGAAGGAGGGGGAAATGGTGCTGAAACACCATTGCCACCCATGGGCCAGACCATGGTGAGGCAGGATGTCCCAATGGAGGTCTGTGGTGGAGCAGATCTCCACCTACAGCCTGTGGAGGATCTCACCAGAACAGATGGATGCCTGAGGAAGTCTGGGAGCCTGTGCTGTAGCAGGCTCCTGGCAGGACCTATGGCCCTGTGGAGAATGGAGCTGTAGAGGGTTTGCTGGCAGGATTTGTGACCCTGAGGGGGACCCATGCTGGAGCAGTCTGTTCCTAAATGGCTCCACCCCACTGGCAGGGACCCAAGCTGAGCAGTTCATGAAGAACTGCAGCCCTGAGGAGGGATGCACTTTGGAGAAGTTCATGGAGAACTGCCTCCTGTGGAGACAGACCCTTGGAGCAGGGGAGGAAGGAACAGCAGAGACAATGTATCTGACCACAACCCCATTCCCTGTTCCACTGCCTTGCTAGGGAGGAGGAAATAGAAAAAATTGTGAGGGAAGCTAAGCCTGGGTAGAAGGTGGGTTTGGGGAGGATAAGATGCTTGAAAATTTGGGTTTATTTCTCATTATCTTACTCTGATTTATTAGTAATTTAAATTAATTTCTCCAAATTGAGTATGTTTTGCCTGTGATGGTAACTGGTGAGTGAGTGATCTCTCCCTGTCCTTACCTTGGCCTATGAGCTTTTTTTGTTACATTCTGTCTCCCTGTCTAGCTGAAGAAGGGAGGGATAGAGCAGCTTTGGGGGAGACCTGGCATGCAGCCAGGATCAACCCACCACAATATTGGAACTAGCTCTTTGGTGTGTTTTCTTGAGAGTGAAATTTAGAATTTGCTGGAATATGAGTGTTTATTTGGCCGTTACTAACTTGATTGGTGTCTCAAAAAAACCCCCTTTTTTGTGAAAATGTGTTGCTTCTGACAACGTGCTTGCTTCCTCAGTAATGACTGAAAGTCCCATGAAGAATAGGAAGAAAAATACACTTGGAATAGCCCAAAACTATGAGCATGAAAGTTTCACATTCCAGTCTCTGATTTGCTTCTCTCAAGGAAGTGACTTGTGGGCAGTTGAAGAGACAAAATACATCTTCTTAAGCATTAGGAGTTTCATATTTTCGTTTAAAGTTGTAAAAATCTTAGAGCATTTGCCTTGGATGTATGAGTATCTCATTCAAGCATAAGTGGGATCTCTACTGAACTGGACTTTGAAACTTGCTCTGCCTCATCTCAAAACTTAACTTGGCCCTAAAGGTAATTTTTATTGACAAGATGTCCCATTGAGAATTAAGTACCTGAGGTCTTAAAACTTCATCAAGTTAGGAAAAAAACCACATTTTGTCCAGATGCTGTGAAATTTATTTACCTCAGTCCAAAAGTGTTTTATATTAAAGCCAAAGTAGTGAGGAAGCTTTGAAGGCCCTGTGAAGTAGGGGAAGGATTTAACCTAACTTAGTAGTGGTAATCCAGTTAGATTAATGAGGTGAATTGAACAGAAAGTTTGATGAAGACTGAAATATGCTAAAATAATTTTTCCAATCATAACATTAAGTATTTATCTTCTCTTTCTTTTTAGAACGTTTGTAAATATGTTAACATCAGAGAACTAGGATGAAATACATGTTTGTATGGCTTTTATAAAGTTCAGATTCTGGGATTTTTTTGAAGGCGGGAAAGAGTGTGTTGTGCTACAGAAATAGGACGTAATATTTTTTTTTGTACCACAAGAGGAAAGCATTTTTTCTTTATTCAGATGAAACTTATGATATTAAACCCATCTATTTAATTAGATTGTTGTGGTAGGATTTGGGGCTTTTTTTTCACCCATGATCTTTATCTGAAAATTTTAATTTAGAACTGAAATATTTATTGTCTTAGCAGTAATATTTTGGGCACTTACTGTCACATTTGGAGGGAACTGCCTTACTGAGGGTACTTGCATTAATACCATCGCATGATCTGAAAATTACAGATTAAAAATAAACCAGCAGGTACTTCATTAAAAGTGTTGTGTACCACAGACATTATCCTGAAAAAAATCCCAACTGCCTGGGAGTCCTAAATTCCTGGGAACAGCCCTAAACTGCCACAATGCTTCTCCTGTGTGGCAGAGTGAAGCACACATGTGCTCGCAGGGTTGATGCCCCTGTGCTGCTTGGTCTGTCTAGAAGCATCTGGAAACATTGCTGCAGGATTCTATTTCAAAATTC
Organism: Cyanoderma ruficeps; assembly: GCA_008694505.1. Taxonomy (NCBI): domain Eukaryota; kingdom Metazoa; phylum Chordata; class Aves; order Passeriformes; family Timaliidae; genus Cyanoderma; species Cyanoderma ruficeps. The sequence continues at coordinate 12,427,950 of VZDJ01000141.1, read as the reverse complement.
TCTTAGTACTTCTACTTGTTATGAACAATCATGTGTCTTCTCGTACAGGTTTCAGGTTTCCTGGAGTTTCATGGCCATAAGTGTGACCACTGTACCAAGCTGACACTCACACTTGTCTCTTAATCTGACAAGTTACACTGCGAGTGGAGAGATGCAGGAAGCAAGTTTTGGATGAGCCATGTGGAGCCTGGAAGCACAGTGTCTCTATTCTTTTGTGGTGGTGTACCTTTCAGCAGGGCCTGAGAGGTTAAATGTAATGTCATATGAATGCAGCTGCAGTATTTTCAGGACTAAATTGGCTCAGTTGGGCTACCAGGTGTGCCAGTTACCACAGCAGTAAATAGACATTCCTCACTTGTACATGCTTCATAATTCCTCATGGAATGAACTTAAGCTGGTGCACCTGCTCCAGGAAGATGTAATGAATTTGAAGGAACACTTGGGGGAGACTTCATGTCTCATGTTTTGTTGCCAGTTTTTGATTTGTTTGAAGCGACATCAATATGAATTGAGATGTATTACTCTAAAATTCTTGAAAAATGAAACTTCGTTCTTTTTGTCTCGTGTTATTTCTGTTTGCAGAATAGTAACCTGAAAACTTCTTGAGATGGGGCATATTTTTAGGTATTTTTTTGCTGGTGATGATGTCTTGCTAGTTTTCTTTAGAAACAGCATAATTGTAACTGACTTTAAGTAGTGATGATTGACAGTTATAGGAAAGGGAGAAGAAAAGCATTCATAAATAAGAAGTTTGTGATAGTAGGTGAATCAGCACCTTATATATTAATTACAAATACTCACCACTATATTCAGGATTCGTGTCTATTTCTATTTTAATTCATGATTGTCACTATTTCAGTTTTGTAAGGCATTTATCTCCACCTGAAACTTCCCTGATGTTACCTCTGTATTGTTAATGAAGCCTTGGCATCAGTATGTCTTTAAAAAAGAAACAAACCAAACAACTGAAAGAAGGAAAGAAGACACTAACTGCCAGAAGTCACCTCTTCTGAACACAGGAGGCATGCATTCCCATGTATTAAAAAAATCCCAAAGCCAAAACAACAACAGAAAAAAATCCCCTACCCAACTACAGTGATGTTTTAATAATTGAAAGAGTTGGGATCAAAAAGCTGAGGTTTGTGAAGGAAATCAGTCCTGAGTATGTCTGATGGTGTCTTCTGTTGCTGGCCATGGCATAGACTTTCCCAATCTAACCAGAAAATACTAGTATGGGTACTAAGTGAAAATAATAGTCATAATCAGTCTATTTTCTTTTTCTGAAGGATGTAGCAAGGGATCTATATGAAGGACTTTAAGGGAAATGAAATTATTAGAAAACTTTGGTGAATAACTCTTAATTTTGAGTTTACTAGTGAAGAATTTCAAACTAGCACATGGCACCTGACCAGTTTTCTAAGAACTGATTCAACAAAAGAGTAAATTCTAGCTGGGATGAGAGGGCTGACATTTGATGTTTTAGGACTTTTTAGTTGAACAAAATTAACCAATAAACATGTTGAGCTATCTCTGGAATAAAATATTTTTTTCAGCTGAACTGTGTGCTCTTGAGTAAAATAATGTGTTGTGTGGTAGTGTTGCTATTTGCCATTTTTTTTTCTTTATTCCAAGCAGAGTAAAACTACTGCATTGTCAAGACTAAAATCTATTTAAATACTGTTAATTGTTCACTATTATAAAGACAGGTGGTGGCAAATAGAATGCTTTGGCAGTTCTCCCTTGCTGGAAGAAACTATTGTGTGACTGGTGCACAGGAATCGCTGGTGTGTGATCAAAGGGACCCTGAATGGTAAAACTTCCTGGCTGCATTTGAGCTTTTATCCTGCTCGATGGCAAGGCCTCAACCAGTGGGAAAGGTGCTCTACTTCATTCAACCCTGGCTCTAGCAATAACCCAACAGACTGCTTGTGTCCACAGAGATTTACTTCCAGTGTCTAATGCATCAGAACATTGGTGGGATTTTTAGTGAAAGAAGGGAGCTGGAGCTTGTGGCCTCTCAGATGCAAATACTCTTCAAATTGTTTTAACTCCCTTATTATATGTATGCAACTTAAAGAGTTAGCTTGTATCTTGGAGGTATTTTCAGGTGCAATGCTCTACTGGTTTTTACACTTTGTTACTACACTTTCTTACTGTTTCTTACAGCCTCCTGCAGGGGAATGGTAGCTCAGACACTTTGGATACATTTTCGTCCTGATTGTGACAGAGCTTATTATGCACTATTTTCATTGACAAGTTTGTCCCTGCTTTATCATTGATATATCATTCACAATAACAATAAAAGAGGTGAGGTTCTGCAAGAGATGACACTATAGGAAAAGGTAACCCTAACAGGAAGATGTTCTCCCTATAGCAGAATGAAAACTTAAAAATTGAAATAATCTGGGTAGAGTCAACTTCTGCTAGTTGCTAGCATCAGAAGCTTTGCTTTTCAAACCTAATGTTTTTATGGTACAGCTGGTGGGGTTTTTTGGCGGTGTTTTTTTGTTTTGTTTTGTTTTTGAGTTTTTTTGGGGGTTTTTTTTGCTTGGTTGGGTTTGGGGGGGGGGGCTTGTTTTTTTAAATGGAATAAGATATCTTCAAATTTCTGCACTTACAGCTGCCAACATGGGGGTACCTCTGTCCTGTGTTATAACCATTTGTCAGGACAAAGGTTCTGGTTTCCACTAAGTCATCAAAAGACAACTATGCAGTCTAAAGACAGGAGCTGAGTTCAGGAAGCTTGTGTTTATGATCCAACTCAGAGTTTCAAAACTCAGGATCCTTCTAACCCTGTAACTGAAGTCAGTGAGCATCTGGACAGAACCTCATCAGATATTCAGCCATGCTTAAGGGTGTTTCAGGTCAGGAAGTGGGCAGTAGTTCCATGCCCGTGCTCAAGTAATCTCACTCTGGATCCAGAGGTTAAATGTTTCCTTCTTTCTCCTCTCAGGGCTTGCAGAACATGGTGTTCTTGGAGCATGTTTACTGAAGATCTGTCAGATGGGCTTTGCACAAAGCAAACCAGAGCTACCCCTCCCACTCCTGAGTAATGGCTTAGTGGTTAGAGCATTCCCGAAGAGTGAGGACTCTGGGTTCAGCACCTTTTCTCCCTGGGGTGGTTCAAAGTCATGCCCTTTACATGCCTAGGCTCCCAAGATGAGACAATTGAGCTAGCTTTTGTTCTCATTTCTGGGCCTGTGAACAACTTAAGAATTGCATGTAAAGCAGGAGTAATGCAGTTGGAAGTACTGGCTGTGTTGCCATCATTAAACCGCTTAACTTTATTTAGAGAGGAGGTGAAATCACCTTGGGCCCATTAATGACTTGGACTTGGCCTCTATCTTGTTTAAGTGATCTCACTGCTGAGGTGAGAGCACCAGTCTCTGGGCTTGAGGTTGTGGTCACGAATAGATGTAGTTGCCTTTTTGTGGTGGGCAGAAAGCTCTAGTACAGTGAGAGATGAGACTGATAAGGCACTCCTGTCTTTGGTGCTTCCTGTTGGCTAACTTGGGTGACTTCTAACTTGACCTAGAGGTTTTGTGCATGCTAGTTAAGGTGCATTACCCTCCTCAATTTCTGTATAATTGTACAAAAGATAACTTTTGTGTTCCTGGGTAGTAGAGTGAAGTGTGATCTTTGCTAAGAGATTCAGACACTTGAAGAAATGTTGTCTTCAACATCATTGGATTTGTCTGCACAGTTTGTTGTATTTGTAAATCTGACCTTCCACTAAGGTGGTACTTTTTTTTGAAATACTATTTAGAGGCTTCTTCACTAGATAATTAAACTGCCTTTGTTAGGTTCCTGTGGTGAGAATGCACATGAAACTTCCAGCTCACAAGCATCTGAAAAGGCAGCTGAAAGTGGAGATGTTTTGTCATTTGTTTCTTGCACATGTGTATGGTACACAGTCTGCCCTAATGCATAAGGACAATTATCCCCACATGCTGGTAAGCCTTATTTTCTTCAGCGAGGGCCCTGTCTGAAGGCTTGAGAATGTTTCTCTCCCTTCCTAGATCTCCAGACTTCTTCTAATTCATATCCCCTCACACTTGAGGGCACTGTAGGTTCATCCTTCCTTTATAACTGACTGGTGCTAGAAGCTCTTGGTGGAGGTTTTAACCAAAACTGGGTGTTCTTGGTATTTTTTATGGGTTTTCTATTTATCTTTAGTTTCAGAAAAAAAATGTTCTCATCTAGAAGTTTCCATTAAAGGAAAAGAAGAACAGTTCTTTGAAATATCAATGGATGTTTGTATAAGACTTCATAGAACAGTTTGGCACCTAGAAAGGAAATAATTGGTCTCTAGTGGATTTGCAATTTGCTTTCAAAATCCAAGTGCAGTGAGATGTGAGTAACCTGCACTACTGCAGCTATGTGGCTGAAATAGGGTTACAGAAAACCAGCAGGACAGTCTGGAGAAAGAGCAAAACAGTGTCAACAAGTATTGTACACTGGGTTGAGTTTAATAGAGGGTGAAGCTGAAGTTCTTCTTGAAGAGAACTGTGTATTCTTGTTGCTATTTAAGTTTTCCCATGTCAAGCTTTTTCATTTGACTGTACTATGCAGGAACTAAATCATTAGCATTAAAAGAACCTGAAGTTCTTCCAAGTTTATATTCAGGCCAAATGAAGTAAGCTTCAAGCAAACATGCAACTGGATGACATAATAGCATATATTAAATGTGCAGAGGCCTTTTTATTTCCCCATCTCTTAATTATGTCAAACAATAGGAGATTAAGTACATGTCTCTTTAGTGACACTGTGCTTCAACTCTGTTTAATGGACCTTTTTTCAAGCATAGTTATGTGTGCATAGATATGTGTGAATCCTGCTCCTAGTGGATGGGCATGGTGAAATGCCAGAGATTTCATGAACAGTACCATGAAAATCTGCAACCTGAAGAGCACCTGAGTGTTTATCTGTGACTGAACTCACAGGGTATACACTAACACTTGCCTTCACACTCAAGCCTTCTGATTTTAGGGTAACTTCCCATGATTGCATGTGAACTAAATTACCGTAAACTTTGGAGTGCTCATGTATGAAAACCAACTTGTCTGACTTGCTGTGTAAAACATATTAAATGGGGAGCATGCTGTCAGTGGCAGTGGCTGAAGTGACAAGATTTAACTCACAAGATGGTGGTAAAGTGATTGTTTGCAGTTGTGTGAACATATTATGATAACAGCTGTCATTAATGTTTACTTTTCTTTCTGTGTTAAAGCGTGCCTGCATACTAAAACATATATTCCAGCATCTTCAAAACTTTTTCTTAAAGAATTTTGGAAAGGAAGGAAATGTAGCAAATGCCAAACATCAAATGGTGCTGTAGACAATTATTGGTTTAATCTATTGGCAGTAGATTAAAGAAGGTGGCTGATGATGGCCAGTTCTTCCCTGTTTTCCCACAAGACTTGGTTAATAGTTTTCCCCCTACCTTTCCCAAGTGACATGAATTAGTTATACGATACCTGGGGTGACTGTCTAGTGACCTCCTAGTTGTAAAAACTTTTATGAACATCAGAAGCCTAGATTTATAAATATGGAACTTCAAAATAACTCCGTGGGGTAGTTTTTTTTGTTTGGTTCGTTGTTGTTTCTGGAATAGCTAGCATAAAACCAAAGGCAGGCCCATTGTCAGGCTAGCAGACTTCCTTTTTGGCGATTCCTTCCCTCTTCTGTGAAGTTTTAATCTACAAAATATCAAATAGAGAAACAAGCAACAAAACCAAAGGGGAACAAAAACCACATAGTTTTTCTTTTAACATTAAGTTATCAATGTCCTTGAAAAGATGGAGTCAACCCTTTTGTTGTAGATCATTACACTTTGGGTGTGGAACCAGGGAAAGTAGCAGTTTGTGCAAAATGGAAGCTGGTAAGGCTGTGCTTGTGTAATGGTCTGCTTGATGTCTCCCTGCTGGAAATCTGGGAATGTCCCCAACCTAAAAGGTGGACCTTTATTAATTTAATCTATTCCACAATGACTTACTTCTTGTGGACCCCTTTTGCATTACCAGATCCAGCGGGTTTGGAAAGGGGTGATTTATAGACGCTTTAGTGAGTGCATTACATCTGTACCTGAACCAGAGTTCAGCAATAGCATTGAGCTCCTACAGTTTACATTGTCCAATTGCTGGTTTGTGAGTTTTACTTTTTATGTTTTAGAAGAACCACTCTATAAGCTGAAGGGGAAAACAAGTGCTGAACTCTGGCGTGTAGGCTTTCATGGAATGACACAGTCCAAGCTCAAATAATACCATTTCTTCTAGATATTTCTTCCCACTTGGAGTAGAAGAATTTGAGATGTGGTTTTCAGCAGATGCCAGTCTAGCAGGTTGCACCTCTGGCTCAAGATATCGGCCTCTTTGAGGACAGAGGCTTTTGGCTCACTGCTTCAGGTGAGTTTGGTGCCAGGCAGAGCCTTGTGCAACAGTGCTGGGAGCAGTGCTCAGAGCCGAGCAGGGGTTGTAATGGCCGCTGCTCGGTTGCTTCTCTGGAGACAGAGCTGAAACAAGAGATGAAGTCTAGTTACTGTTTCTGGAGTGGGAAAGAGAGAAGTACAGGTTGGTGAGGGAAAGCAACACAGTTGATTGTGAAGTTAGGAAGACTTCTCTGATGCTTGTTCAGTGTTATCTCCCCTTCACTGTTACCCTCTGGGACAGGAAAATCCATGGAGGTTCTGAGAAAATAAAGCTTTGAGAATATTTTCAAAGCGAAGCAGTATTTTTCAGTAAGAGCTTTGTGTGAGTGTTTATATGGGGCACTAGGAAGAGGTATTAGGAGAAAGCGTAGCTAATAGTAACACAAAAAATATTGCTTTGGAATATATGCACCTCTGGCTGATTGTTTAGTGTTCTTATCCTTGAAAAGTGCCCTGTGAAATGTGAAGATTTCCGTAGAAAGAGTTTTAGAAACCTTTTTGCCTGTGTCAACCTATTAACAGTCTGATTACCAAACGGCAGGGAGATAAAAGTTCATTGAGCATTAGATTGTTGAGACAACCAAGTACTGAATCATAACCCTAATGCCTGTTTTGTGCCAACTGCCAAATAAAATCATGTTATTGGAATGAAGTGCCTATATCCTGCTAAGGCACAAGAATACTTGGCAGTTAGCAGCCAGTCACTTCACTAAACTCTACAGCCAGGGATTGCAAGGAAAGAGTGGAACTTGCAAATATTAGATTGCCAGAATTTAAAAATGAAAGCAACATGAATGGTAAAATCCATTCAATAAATGTCTTTAGTCCCAGACTAATAAAGATTTTTGACTGTAGTGTTTTTGTGGAAATTTTCTGTGTTCATGTTAATTAAATGTTCAGGGTATTATTGTTGTAGCTCTTTTTACACTTACTCTGCACTATCAAACTCATGAATGTTTTCCCTATTGATTTTCTTTGAGGTGGACCATCTCTAGTCTCTGAATTTCAGATTCCATTTTCTGTCTCAGCTGTCCAGGCATAGATCATATTCATGTCTGATGACTGTACCTTAGTTAGTATATCCTAAACTGAACTCCTTTCAGCTTTTTCCTTCCTTGTTTTATCATTGTCATCTCATTGCTCTTGCTTCCTACTTTGCCATCATCTTACTCTTTTCATTCAGTGTCACATGATGCCAACTTTCATGTTGCATCATGAAATCAAAAATTTGTTTTTAAAGATATGTTCATTTCCACTGGTGCTTACTACACAAAGGTATTGATTTCTGTATTGACTGTACAGACAGGACCTGCCCAACTTTGTGTGCCCATAAGGCACACACCTTGCTGGGACTGTATCAATAACAGCCCTTCCAGATTGCACATTCTTGCATCATGCAGCGTGCGGGGCTGCAGGACGCATCCCGCTGACGCACGGCAGCATAACAGGAGAAGGTTCTGCTGGGGCAGGACGTGGGGGTGGGGAGGTGAGGAAATAAAGCAAACCAAATTCAACTGTTTGAATCCCAAATGAAAGAAAAACTGTCAGCTTGGGAGAGGTCACAATTTAGTGTCACAGCTCCTTGACACAGTGTGACAATTTAGGATTATCTGCATAAATCTAAGATGCTGCTGAAAGCAGGTAAGTGAAGTAGAATCTTTCTGCTTTGTTTGGTTTTGTTACTTTAACATGTTTTTTTTTTCATGCTGGTTGTGCAGAGGCTTTTTTGCACAATTTTCCCAGTCCTTGCTGGTGAACCAAAAGAAAATGCCTTGGTAGCATGACTTAACTGTGTATTGTATTACCATTAGGATAATATTCAAAATGTCTACTTTAGGTCTGTGAATACAAAATTACAATTCCTGTCCTGAAATTCTCCTTAAAGGGGCTAAGTGTGTCTAATAGCCTTAAAACTTATTTAAATATTAAAATCTTCTTTCAAGTGAAACTTATGAAATAATAGAAACTGTACAGACAGTTCTCAAATAATTTTGATTTCTTCCTAAGAGATTTACACTGGGATTGTGGCTACTTTGTTGTTTGGTCATTTTATTTGCAAAGTTTTACATTGAATCTATAGACTTGTCAGCTTTAAAATCTGCTAATCAAAAGATACTGTAGTTAGCCTTTAAGATAAAATCTTAACTTCTGAAGCCTTTGCCAACTTGGTGTCATATTCACATTCATGTGTCCTGCTGTTGAAAGGCCCTTTCAACAAGTTGTCTTATTGCAAGGAGGGGACAGAAATATAATCAAGACTTTGGTCACTCAAGAACTTGGCACGAGTGTTCTCTCTAAATCCGTACTGAGAAATCTTCCTCTGGCATTTCTCCCCAAAATGTACCTTCTCCTGCTTCAGCAATATTGAAATGGGTTTAACAGTTCTAGGAATGGCCTGGGAGATGAGTTCTGTTCCTGCCCTTGCCACTCCCTGATTTGCTGTTTTTCATCATGATTTTGGATGTTATAGCCCCTTTTCAGTTTGCTTACATGTAAAATGTAAATAATGCTCATCAAACTTCACAATAGTTTTGAGTTATGTGAAAAGCTGATAAAATGAATTTATAGATGTATGTTTAGTTGAAGTTGAAATACTTTCTGCTAATATTTATATACCATTGCACTTTAGAAAACTGCTATAGCATGACATATTAATGTGAAGAAAATAATTCATAGACAGAGTATGATGGAAATTATCTAAGAGATGTTGTAATTTCTTGTGAGACTTTGACAAGGCAACCTACAGTGCTGCTATTTGCCATTTCATTTTATTACCATTTCACTTCACTTTTCATTTACTTCAATTCAGAAGTGGCTAAACATGTTCAAACTTTGAAAGAAACTGAATTTAAGGTGGGGGAGAGAAACAGTAATAGGAAAAGAACCATGTTATGGTCTTTACATCTAAATATGCTAGCATTCTCCTTCCTTATAATCCTAAAACATTTCAGTTTGGGGGTAGGGTAGATATTCTTATCAAGACATTAAACTTTGTTTTGCTGGCATTTGAAATTTAGCTAGCTTTGGGAAGTGAGGAAGCTGTTTAGCAGAACACAGCATTTGGCCACACTGGAATCTGACCAGTCAAGAAGGGTGTTTATAACCAAAGGAAAAAAACACCCAAAACCATGGCTTGTCTCAGTGTGTTTACCCAGTTGTTTTAGCTTAAAATCAGAAATGGGCTTTATTAAAAGCATTCCTTTAAAACGGTGCCAGGCTGGATTGGCATACCTTACATTAGTACAACCTCAGCACAATTACAAGATAAGTAAGGCTTACAGGTTAGGCTTTTGTATATTTGAGTTGCAAATTCTAATAAACATACTCTGTTTGCATACTATTGCTGCCATCTTACAAGTTGTATTGCAAAGTGGAGCTAGGCAGGAGGATGAAATGTGGAGAACAGCATCATCTTGAAACCAGTTATGACTGCAAAGTAGACCTTGTAAAAGCTGTAAGATTGAACTATGGTTATGCCATATCTTTTCTGGAAGGCAGACACAAAATAATAGTAAATTTCTGCAGCCGTTTGCAGAAGTTGCAGTGTTCAGTTTGAGAAAGGTTTGTCCTCCCTAGGTCGTGTTTTCCCTTAGAGAAATGTTTTCTCTTATGAAATTCACATGTACTTAATGTAGGGTGCCAGGCTGATCACTGCAGCTGTTTAAAATAGAAAAGCAGATGGAACAAACAGGAAGATTTACCGCACAGCTTGATCTGTTCCCCTGAAGCAGCCATTCATCATCAGCGCCGCCGAGACAAACTGTGAAACGAGTTTCCCTTCATGGCTGTGATTGGGCTCGGAGAGGTGGCAGAGCTGCACAACAGCCTCGGGATTGGCTGGACGGGAACACACCTCTGGAATCTGTTTCTTTCCCAAAAATAAGATACAATCTTTTACATTTGGCCTAGAGATCTTTTATCTTGCATTTAATATCCAAATACGCTAGAACAAACACGGTTAACCTCTTTGGAACAGATGTAGTACTGTAGATGGGTTCAATGAATGAATTCAAGTTTTTGGGGTTTTATTTGGTGGTGGGGTTTTTTTGGTTTTTTCCCTCATTTTCTCCTGAGAAAATTATGTCTGTATGAGCGGTCTAGATCTGTTGTTTGCATTTTTCTGGGTGACTATATGTGGTATTTGAGAACTTTCTTGCATTTTATCTAGAGCTGAAAGTTTTTTTCACATTTTATAATGTATTGACTTCAGCTTATACTAAAGGCAGTTATTCTTTTAAAGCTGTTTTTATGTCTGCTCAGTAAAATGTTTACACTTGCAGTACTGTCTTTCATTATTTTTGTGAATATCAAGTTGCTATGTCTGATCATTTTTTAGTGAGCTATAGCTTCTTTTTTATCATATTAATTTGAACAGATCTGGAATTTTCTTGGAAATTTTTTTTTAGTTAAGGACTTTAACTATTTTGATGCCCTATGTAATATAACTCCAGACCACAACTGAATGAGAGATTTGATCATCTGGAGTGAATGTTGCAGCTGAGTAAGTATCTGGCATAACTGAATACATCAGAACTCATTAACCTACTTCCTCTCTCTCACAAAAAAAAGTAGAAAATTATATGGAAAACACATATGACTTTTGTTGTGGTTCAGATGGGATGCATACAGAAGCAGAAGGCTGTGAAAGGCTAGTTTGTGAAGCAGGAACTTGTGGTTGTTATCATGTAACAAGGATTTGGACAAGCACCAAACACTGGAATATTGACTGTAGGAGTTGTTGCCTTCAGAGGAAGAGGCAAAGGAGAATGAGAATGGAAATGGATGAAAGGGAAGATTAAAGGCAAGAGAGGCTGACTACCAGAAAGCTCTTAAAACCCAAGTTCAGTCTTTTTCCTCCTCCCTGAATAATTGCTTTTGCTCATGTTATATTTAAATACGGATAAAGGCAGTAGTTAGTAATATTTAAATTGGCAATCTGCTTTTGAAAAAGCATTTATTTTCCTGATCTATACAGAATTAACTCTTGAGATTTTTAAAAGACAAGCTGTGATATCTTACTGATGTTGCTTAACTAATATTAAACATTCCCTTCTTAAATCTTTGCCTCCTCAACGATGGTTTTAAAAGCTTTCACATTATCCTAATAAAATTCCTTGCTCTTTGGAGCAAAGTGAGGGGGAAATAACACTTGCACTTATGGAGGAATTATCAGCAAAAGATATTTGAAATTCCCTGATACACATGTCTCTTTAATTGTTTGTTTAAAATCTTAACCCAGAAAAGTGACTGAGAAAAGCCTTCCTCAGAAGGTTTAAAAAAAAAAAAGAATGGAATTCCACAGCTGCAAATGGAGGAGTGGGATGGTAATGGTATTGTTGATTTCTGACATTTTTTATTAGTTAGCAGCTAGATAACAAGCAAAAGTAACTTTTTCCTCTAAAGAAAACTGTCTTCCTGTTGGATAGGAATGGGAGAGCTAGCAGCCCCATTCCTTTTATGCTCACTTTCTAGCTGTTAATTGGAATATTTTCAAATGAGGGTAATTAAGGGAGCTGCTAGAAGGGAAGGAGGGAATCTTGTTCAATTCTGCAGAGATTTTCGATGACTTGCTTTAAGAAAGGGCTTCCCTGGCTGCTTCCGTTTTGTAAGCTGTAGGAAGTCCTGAAAGCAACCTTTTATATCTGTGCCTTAGGGCTGATACAACAGTTTAGGGTTTCTTTGGCTTACCAGCATTATGTTTGGTTATCCTGAGACTTAGTGGGACTGAAGGATGAACCTATGCTTTCAGATCTAAATTTGAAAGGGACTTTCTTTATTATATTATTATAGTCTTCTGTACTGCATATGAAAATGTTGAACTGTGGTCTCCCCTTTACATAAATGTTGCTGCTGTTTAGTCACTTCTGTGGAACAAAAGATGCATCTTTCCCTTTCTCCATAGGTGTAAAAGAGCTAGTGAGGCAATTCTGAGTTCTTGTTTTGTTATCTTAATTGACAGTCTCTTAAACTCTGTCTTGGTTTGGATAGACAGATATCTCCCAAGGAAGATTGGAGTCTCCCTTGGAATGTTAGCCCCGCCTCCCCCTTTTTGAATTATTATAAATTTGCAATTAAAAGGCTGTCAGGCAAAGATTTTGGGAATAGGTATAGCAGTTCTTCACTAGGTATATTAAAAATACAAATGTCGTAGTACAAAAGAATAAGCAAACAAACAAACAAGAAATCCTAGAAAACCCTGAAAGTCAGAAATACAACCCAACACCCTGTTGGTTGGGTGTTGGAAACAGTCCAAAAGCCTTCCTGAAGTGGCAGATGTGGTCCTGTTGGAAGCAGAGATCATCCTGTAGAGCCAAGGATCCAGAGACAGATCTGGTCTTCCTTTGGGAGTCCCATGGGAACACTAGAGTGCCTGGTGACACTCGTGGCTCTTTTTTATCTAGGTGGAAATGGTTTGGCTCCTCCTCCCTGGGTGGAGCATCTCACAATAGGATGATGAATTGAATCATGTCAGTGGTGAGCTTTAATGGCCCTATTAACAGAAGATATCTTCTTGGAGGTAGTGGAAGAATGAACAGAGATAAGAAACAATGCCCCACCTGGTCTCAACACATGGCTTGTTATCAGAAAAAGCAGTCAGCCCCTCTCTCCTGGAGTTACAACAGATAAAGAAAAAAACACCTCTCAAACAGGTTTCAACAGATGGAAATAGAATATTTTTGTTGTTGTTTTTTGGTTATAAAAACCCAAGACAACCTCCTTAAAATATTTGCTGATACTAAGTTGTTTAGCAAAATGGGAAGCTGGTAGTAGAGAGCTTCAAAAAGTGTGATTGGATAGCAGATGACATTTCAGACTGACCACTGCAAGATATGCAAGTAAGGGGAAGCAAATTCTCATTTTACAGGCTGTGTGCTCTGTTCAGAAAATAATGAAATTACAATAGAGCTCTCTGTTCATATTAGAAAATTCTAATTTCTGTTAGAGAATGGGAACAGTATTTTGCTGTTTCCACCTTATATAAAAGAATAAAATGCTTTCAATGTCCTTGTTGGGTGGTAGTTTGCAAGCAAAATGAGATTACTTCTTTTTTTATTATTTTTCTTAAATAAGAGACAGCTAACCTTTGAAGCTTTGTTTCTGTAGGCTAGTATGTCTCCCAGTAGCTTATACTGGTTCAGACAACTGCAGGGAAACTGGGAGAGGTTTTTGGAAGGGTGTTAAAATGCACTGCCCAACTCTGGATCTCTCTAGGTGGCAGGTTGCTGGAGGCAGGCAAGTGGTGCCTTAACAAGGCAAGTGGGCTGTGAGACTTCTACCTTACCTTGTTTTCTGGGCCTCTGGTACTGGTTGCTGTTGTTGTTAGCACTAACCAAGGGGATGACTGTGCCCTTGTCCCAAAAATAGGAGTATCCCTCCCTCAAAAACACAGTGTGCCATGTTGTTGGGAGAGGATGGCACTTGTAAGTAGAAAGAAGGTGGCCAAGTGTCAAAGATGTAAATGAGGAGACAGAGAGTGAAGCACCTGTGTCACAGGTTGCACCTTGCTGAAGGTGTCCCCAGGAGGGTTGTTAGTGGCCATGTGCTTTTTCTGACCTCTGTTCAACATTCGTGAAATGAGAAGTGGGCAACAAAAAGCAAACCCTGGAGTGGTTGGGATAGCTGTGGCTGTTCAGGAGAACTGTTTCCCCCAATGTTTTGAGTCCTCGTCATGTGTGGAGGATTATAAATAAAAAGAGGAAGGGTGAAGTAAAAAAAAGTCAAAATTATATTTTAAGGAATTGCTAGGAGATTTGGCTTCTGTTTCCTTCTCAAACCCAAAAAGTCTGGACCAGTATGTGTCTGCAGAGGTGAATATGTTACTCAAATAATATTTTACAATTCTTGGACAAATCAGTAAAGTAAAGAAGTTAGTTTTAGCAATTTAGAAACAGTGGGTGATAGCTATCTAGAGATACTGATAGGAAAGAGTTCAGTATTGGTGTGTTTGTTGTTTACTCAGAGAGGTTGTCACCTCACAGTCACCTAAAGAGTATCACATCTCTGGTTTTAACAACTAAACTTTGTAATTTTTTTCTTTTCAATTTGTAGAGTAGTCCTGGATTTTGTCAGATCACCAGTTCTTTCCAATACTTAAAAGAAGCATCAGGCTTAGCATTGTAAAAGGAGTCCTTTAGATGGCAAAAGACTCAAACCCCAAGACTCTGACTGAAAACATAGTGGGGACTTCGGAAGCATAGTGTTATTTATTTTGCAGGTGAGTGTTTCTAGATTATGAATTAAATGTCCATGGGGAAACAAGCATGTTCAAAGACAGTCCCAACTGTTCTTTTACCTCATAAGTGTAAAAAGAACACATTGAGCTTGCTGCTTCTAATTTGAAAAATAAATTGAAAGTTAGAAGAAAATATTACACATTGTAGTATTCCTGCTCCTGGAAGAAGGGTTAAAGAGGAATATGGATTCCTGTTAACTAAATTTTGTGATTCTTTGCATACTGCTGTAAGGCACTGATATGGTGGTGATGGCAAAAGAGGATCCTACACAAGGCAAGACTGAAAGTCTGTGTAGAAATGGTTTAACATTATTGTGTGAGTCAAATCAATATGGAATTAACTGTTGGCATGAGATTTACAGTTCCAGTTGCTCACACATTATTCCAATAATAACAAAAAATTCCCAAGAAATACACTTCAGAGTTTGCTCATGTATGTGAGTTGCAAGGAAACCAGGAATTATTTAATTTTTTTACTGTAGTTTAAGAAAATTCTTGTAGGTCTTTTATTTTAATGTAGATCAAGATGATAAAATGGTGGGGTGGTTTGGTTTTGAAGTTGCTGAGTCTGCAGCTGGGGAAGTTTTGTTCCTCAGTCTGATCTGCTGATCCATTCTTGGCTCCTAGCAACTCCCAAAACAGTGAGCCTTACAGAAATAGGCTGTATGTTTTTTTTACTGCTCTTAGGCTCTTGAGCCTGTAAGATCCATGTACTACAGATTTGGTTTATTTTTTTCACTTAATAGTCTTACGTTTACAGGTTTGTATAACCTGGGCAATACATATGTAACTAAAATATGTCATGAATTGACAACTTCTGCAGCATCTCATTACACTAACTTTATTAAGTATAATGGAAATGGCCTATTGGGTAACACTGCACCCAGGCAAAACAAAGTAAATGTTTAACAGTAGTTACAGTGGTTTTTAGGAATGTGTTTGTGTTGCTTTTAAATGGCCTTCTTCCTAGTCTGCTTTAAAACAAGTGTTTATGTGTACATACATGCTTATATATATATATATATATATATATATATAGAGANNNTATATATATAAAGAGAGAGAGAGATATGAGAGCCCTTGTGCTTGTCTTGTCTTTGCATTTGCCTCTTTATTTTTCTATATATTAATCTTGGAAAAACTAGCATGGAGAGTTA
Source organism: Cyanoderma ruficeps (assembly GCA_008694505.1). Lineage (NCBI taxonomy): Eukaryota > Metazoa > Chordata > Aves > Passeriformes > Timaliidae > Cyanoderma > Cyanoderma ruficeps. The sequence continues at coordinate 12,412,133 of VZDJ01000141.1, read as the reverse complement.
CTGAGAATAAAACAAAATAAATTTCTCTTTTAGAGCGAAGGAGATGAGCTTTTGCTAGTGGTGTTTCTTCTTATCACCGCAGGTTAGTGAAGGGGAAAGATGGAATGATAGAAAAGACAGAAGGCAACCTCATTCAGGAGAGCACCAATCTATTGTTTAGTGAAACTGAAAAGGAAGTTGCTGCAATTGAGGTGGTAAACGAACTCAACAACAAGAACAGCAGATGGGGGAAGGCAAGTGCAGATGTTTGGCTAGGAAAATGGAAAAGCTCAGAGAAGAACTGATTAATTCCTTGTGCTAAGAGGATGCAGGAGTTTATAAATAATAAAGATAAATTTAAGAGGAAAAATTTCAAAATCCCCTGGGTATAAGTTTCTTCATTTAATTCTTAAAGGAAAATGTGAAGTGGGGTTTTTTTTGGGGTGTGTTTTTTTTTTTTAATGTGTATTTCTTTTGGATGATAAAGGTCAAAATTTTATTCTTGAATGCTGGAAATGTTTAACTTCAGTTATGCTCACTTGTCCAGGATCTTTCATCATGCAGCCCAGGGAATAGGCAGAGCACAAACATTTAATGAATTCTGGAATTTACTTACATGTTTCCTGGAGGAAGTAGAAATATCTCTCTCGTGTTGGCAAAAAAAAATCAAGCCTTGAAGTGGTGACTACAAGCTTACTGTGAACTTTGTACAGATTTCAAAGCTCAACCAAAGTAATAGCTCCATCAGCTGGTGCTAATTGTTCCCCACAATGAAGACTCTTAATCTATGAAATGAAGGTAAAAGCATTCATTTGTTCAGACTGTATTTTGGAACAACATGTGCACACCTCTGAGCAGCTGAGACCTGACAGAAGAAATGTGGCATTTAGTAGTGTGAAGTGTTTGTACATGTGTGCATAGGTATGGGTTTGTGTGCATATACAGCTGCTGGCCATCGTTGCTGTTATATGTCAATTGTTCATAATACTGTGGACAGTCTAACTGGGGGGAATGAGCAGGGAGCAGTAATTCCTGAACACATCAGCAGGCTGTACAATGCTGTGACTAAACGTGCGTTAACAGTGCTTGCTTTGGCAGGAGAATCATCAGCATTAGAAACTGCCTTGGTGGCTATTAGAACTACATTCCCTTTATTGTGGGGCAGTGCACTTCTGTGATATCCTTTTTATCTTGTGTTTCTTGTTAAGATAAATTATAAGCCTGCTGTGATAAATGGCTTAGCAGGAAACACCTTGGTACCCTCGGTGCTTTAAAATAAGAGGTGAAAGAATTCTTTGCCAAAAGGAAGCTGATAAATAATTGCCTTCCACACAGAGGGACTGGACTGAGTTATACCATTCTGCTTCAAGTGGAAACTAAGGCAAAAATTGCCTTGAACAGTTTGTTCAATCATTGTAAAAGCTCTAGATATTGTAGCTGAAACCCCCACTTCTCTGTCTTTACTTCTGAAGACAGGTGTCTGTAATCTCTATTGAACAACTGAAGGAAAAGAATGAAAAGCCACAAAGTAAATGTACTTAAGAGTGACTAATGTGTGAGGCAGTAAGTCAGAGGACACTGAATATGGTTTGACTTGGGAGGAAGAAGTGCATGGGTCAGTAGTTCGGGTTTCTTGGTTTATAAATCAAATACATTATGGAAATTACTCTGCATCAAGATGAGTTTAAGTATTTTTGGACCTCCTAGAACTTTTCTTCTTTTCTGTTTCATAATACTACCACTCAGAAATATTTGTCAGTCTAAAATTTCCATAGTAGAAACTATTCTCCAGTTTATCCACAGCTATAAACTGTAGCAATAGAAGTCTTTTTGTCTTGTCATTACTGTGACTTAATTTAAGAGTTTTATAGCTATACCCTACCCATATATCTTTCTAAACTAGTATTGGTTTGTATTACTGAGACATTACGATGTGTAAAACCTGCATAGGTATGCCCTGACTTTTCCTTGGAAAGAGTTGTTATGACCTTTTCTTTGAGAGAGACTATCCATTTTTTTTGCAGCAGATCTTTTGATATTTGACAGGAGCACTTGAACTACACAAGAGGTATTTTCTTTTTCCCCATAGCTACCACTCAGATTTGTCAAGGCTATAAGTGTTAAAAAGAAGGATTTGCCTTTGTGCAGTTACAAGCCTCTGGAAACTTTGCAGCAGTTGCAGGCATTGCTTAGGAGTTGAAGGAAGCTCTCAGATCAATAGTGAGAGTGGAGGTGTACGTGTAAAACTGGGCTCTGTCCTCAAATCTGCAGTCTAGTCACGTAGACATGGTTGATTTTCCCTTTCCTTGAATTTGCAGGGGCAGGGTGGGGGGAATATTACAGTTGGACCATGGACAATGTAGCTGTTGCTGTTCACTGGAATTTCTGGACTCGAAGAGTCTGCTAAGTGTAAAGAAACTTCAGCTTGTGTGTGAAGTTATCCCCGTACCCTGGCGCACCAGCATTATGCCACAGTGCCAAAGTTTGCAGGCTTGAAGCTTAGTGGGAGTTTATGCAGGTGCTGTTTGTGGTCAAAATCATTCATGCAACCTGCATTCTTCCCCAGGTGTTGACATTCTTTTCAATTGCATAGAAAATGCAATCCTTACCACAGTCACTGTCCAGGTAAATTCTTAAAATATAAACTCAAATTTCAGTCAAAGACAAATTTACCACTTTCCCATGTCCAACTTTGTATCATCTAAACTTTTTGATATAGGATATTTTGTGAATCAGGGACTACCAAGAGTTGAAAAAGGGAAGTTCCTGTGTTTGCAACACATTGTCTCAGATCTCTGGTGGAGCTCTGTTTCATTGTTGTAGTCTCTTAATGCTTTCCTCCAAGTTCTGGAAATGCTGAAACTGCAGAAAGCAGCAGTGTGGTTCTGAGCAACTGTACAGCAAATTCTATTTTAATCACTTTCATCAACTTTATCCTACAGTGAAAGCTCTGTACTGTATCTCTTCATCATGGGGGGAGGAGGGGGAATTTAATTTGTAATTAAGCCCTATTCTAATACCTGATCTACATATGGAAATCATAAAAATAAAAATGTTAAACATTTCCTAGGACTTTCAGAGCCTTATGAATCAATAAATGGTTAATAGTTTTATACCAGCAATTGAAATACAAGCCTTTTAGTACTGTTTCTTTGCCCATGGATTCAGGGCATGGAAAAAAAATAGAAAATGTTAGTCTGCTTCCCAGAATAACAGCATCACAATATCAATTTGATGTTAAGTAGAAAATTCAAACCTGATTCTGAAGGACTGAGTATTTAATCTCTCAGGAATTTTTCCACTGGCTGGTTAAGGTAGTTTGACTAGGAAACAATTATACACTGTTGGTATTGGTAAAAAATAAACCTATATCCTGTGTGTTTTGCCAAGTTTAGAGTTGTTTTTCCTAGGTGGGTGCACATGTTCTTAGCTTTCATGTGCAAATTAAGTATTTCAAAAACAGTATTGACCGAAACAGGCAACTCCTGGTTTGCTTGTTCAGCTGACAGATGCTTTCCTTTAATACATGTACAGCCTAGCTCAGTGAGGAGGTACTGCTGCTAATGTGTCCTTTGGGGAATAAATAAGAAAAGAAATCAGATTTCATTTCTGGCTTAAAAACAAACAAAAATGTTTACAACGTTTAATGGGAGCTCAATAAATATGAACTAATGTTAAATATCTACATTAAATGCAGTTCTTCAAAGTAGAAAATGCTTCTGTTTTAATGTAATAGGCTGTACTGTCATTTAGGCTTTTTGCTTTCGTGATACTGTATTGTTCTTCTGCATAGGAAGTACTGTTTATAAGACATATGAAGTGTAATTCCAGTGTTATGTACATTTAAAATCATATTTTTTAGATGTTTTGATAATCTTAGAAGTTTTAGAAGATCATAATATTAACTGGCCAGATGTTTAAGCAGCTATAAAGTATCCAACATTGCAAGGAGGAGCCAAACCGACATTAAAATGCTGAAAAAAAAAATCCCTCATCTCCTAAACAAACAGTTTGTCTCAGTACACTTTGTGGAGCATTTTATCTCTCAGAATGTTTCCCGTGTTTGTTAGATGGCTCAGCTCCAGAAGAGCTTTAACATAGTCAGCCTGCCCTTTTCTTGTATGCTTTGCTGATGATGTTTTCCTGCTCTTCATTATTCAGGTCTAATGAGTGGCATATTAAAATTACTTCTTCCCTGCATATCCCTGATACATGTATTTTTCTTTCTATATCTCAGTTCTTCCATGTTCTGTTGTTTTCATATCACGTAGAACAAGGTTTTATCTTTCTGTCCCAGGAACTCAAAATTTCATTCAGACAGAAATAGAACTTCAGGACTGAGCTGCTCTAGGACTGTTTTCTAAGGGGCACCTTTCCATATTACCCTCTATTCCATGGGTGCCTGGATGTACTATTCAGTCAAGCATTCATTGATTCATAATGACCTGAAAATCTGAGAAAATGTTTAACATACTTAGTTATCTAATATACTATATCCTCTATATCTGAGGATATAGAGTATGAGTGTATCCTGTATTTCTTTTAACATTCTGGCGTGTCTTCCAAAACAGCAAAAATGTCTTAAGGTTCTCCAGTTCTGAGTGAATAACTTGTTTTGGCTCCTCTGGAATCCTGTATGTGTTGGTACATAATAAATCTTACTCATTATTAAATTTTTAAGAATTCTTTCCACATTAATGTCTTAATTAAAAAACCCAACTAATTATATTTTGCTTAGGTTCTGTTTTCCAATCACTTTATAATTTACTCTGACCTACAAAATTTCATTGTTATTATTTATTTGAGACAGGATTGTGATGGAAATAGAGAGACCTTGAGTTGTAAGCTATAAACATGTCAAATATGCTATTTTGCTGTCACAGAAAAGATCCAGCCTGACCTGGCAATATTAAATTTTCTTTAGCAGACAGGTAGCATGAATTAGTTACATTGCTGAAGTCTTCTGCTGAGCATCCAGTAGCAGCCTTGACAGTATTTTGGAGTGAGACTTGATGCATTGCTGGCCAAAGGGAGAATTTGTTCTAGCAGTGGTTGTTAGGATGGTCTGGAGGTTAAATTGTTTTGACAATTGCCACACTTAGAAACATAATCTATCATTGGAAATTTTTTTTTTCCTGGTTGTTACTGTAGGGAAGGGAAAGATTCCTGGAACAACTTTAATAAAATGTAAATAAAGACTGTATGTAATGTACAGGGTAGGTTTAGACAAAGATTACTCAGTACAGCAATAACAATAAAATGCTTGCTTTTTGTAACGTCCCAGACTTTGGCACTGCTTTGTCAGGCGAGTCTGAGCCTATGGAGGGACAGCAGGAAGCCTGAAACATGTCAGGCAGCCCAGGCTGTGTGAACAGATGAGTTTTATTTCTCTTTGCACATATTTCAAACCCAGAGCCTTTTCAAGGGGCAACTCACCATTGCCCGGAAGCCCGATGGATAGCAGTCATCTTCCTTCTGATATGTTGATTTTTCTCCTTGTATCTGTCTTTTCCCTAGGGCTCTTTGAGTTTTCCACTTGCCAAGTCTTAAAGCTTCTTTCTTACTTTATGGAATTTAAGGAGTTATTTTTATATGGCTGTTGCCTTTGAGGTACCTGAAAGAGTATTCTCTCTGTCTGTCTTTGCATCAGCTCACTTTTGTATTCAGTCCCTTCTGCTGCAAAATGCGCAGACCAGGAGGCATCTCATAGAAGCTGAGAGAAAGAAGTGTTTAGACTTCTAGGCCAGGTTAGAGAATTGTGATAATCTAATTCAGTCTTGTGTGTGTAGGTCAGAGTATTTTGTTTCTCTCCCAGAAGCTGAATATAAGTTAAGTTTCTGAAAGGTATCTAAATTTACTTAAAAATTGAAGCAATGATGTCCATTTCCTGTAGTAAGAGCTTTCAGAGTAATTTTCTAGTTGCTAGGAAGTGATACCTCTGTAAGACACATTTGTGTAATGTCAATTTCTATTCATTGCAGTTTTCCATGAGTTAATTTATGAATCTGAGAAAAAATTCTTAATTTTTTCCCAAAACTTTTTTTTCTTCTTAGACATCTTAATGAATCTTAAAGGTATGTATATGTGTATATGCAAAAATATCAAGCCATCTCTCAATTTTTGTTAATTTGCCTATAGTAAGGTTTTTAAGGTGTGTACTAAGATGCTTGTTTTCTTTACCAAATCAACAGGAGCCTTAAAAATCCTTCCAGTATTTTCAAGTAAATTCTGACACTGGGAAAGTCATCATAAGCAATCAGATTGCCATAGTGCATGCAGGAAAGGGGGTTGTTTGTTTTACCTGATATTTCAACTTTTATATATTTTAGCTCAAATTATCTTCTAGATGGCTGAACCACAGTAACAAATACACAGTGGAGCCCAAGCTGCAGTTCCCAATGTTCTTTCTGGAGACAGTGCTTTCCAAATTACTTTCCCAAGTGTGCATGTTGATTATTTTCTTTGTCCTTATGTGTGGGACAGCTAAATTAAAACGTGTTTTCACAGAACCACAGAACAGGGAAGGTAGGGAAGGTGTTGAAGAGAGCTGTTAGGTCTGTTGAGATGCCCCAGGGAAGAAACAATTACTACACCTGGGCTGTGTATGAGAAGTTTATCTGTCTGTTTTAAAGTCCACCAGCAGCATGTGCCTTCCCTTGTTCAAACTTAGTATCTGTTGGGGAAGGCAAGCTAGAAAAGTTTCAGGATCTGTCCTCAATATGCATGTCAAACTGAATTTTGCCTTTTACCCCATTGCATGTTATTGTCTAGGCACTTAAAAACCACTTTGTCAATTCCCACCCCCCCACACCCCTCCCTTTTTTTTTTTAGGAATTGAAATTCAGCTAGCTGAACTGGTTCCTTTTTTGTTTCCTTCTTTAAATGAAAGCATTGTTTTTGGTACTTTGCCCATCCTCCATAAAATCTTGAAAACAACACTAGCCATTTCAGTCAATTCTGTATATATTTAAGGTGAAATGTAAGTAACTTTTTTAATTGGCTAACCTTCTTTGGTTCTCTCTAGACTGACTGTCTTCTGTGTTGATGTTGAGCTTTGAAGGTTAAAAAAGGAAATTCAGATCGTGTGGTATGACCTTTTTGTTATTTTCCATTCACTTATTATCTCATCCCAGAATCTCAAAATTTTTGGTTTTAACAGATGCTGAAATTGTGAGGTTTTGACAATTTTTTTTTCAGGCTGTGAAAATCTGTGTTCCATGATGTAGCCACATGACCTTGTTTGCCTGTGTTACAACATCCTATTAGGTCTTAATTGCATATACTAGTGGAAATAGAAGTGGAATATGGACAGAAGATCCAGACAAGGCTTTCTAAGAAAATTTTAGATTACATTTACCTTCATAGTTGAACTCTTTAATTGGATGTTAGATGGGTTGTACTAATGTTTTCCTGGAGGAGCAGAAATGTCCACACTTCTTATTTGCCTTGACTTATTATTTAGGTCCAATGAAAGAGCAGGAAGTCAGCCATGGCTTTTGTAGCTGTGTCCGGTTTCCTTGTCAGGAAAATCCTTTTATTTAAAAAATACATGTGGTGTTCACACATGCTCACAGATTTCATTATAGTTAGCACAAAAACTTAAAAGACAGCTTTCTGAAATACAAGTTTTTTAGACACTCTTATATAAGAAAGTACTGTCAATTTATGACTAGCATTTAAATAGTGTAGTGGTCCCTATATTTATTAAATAGCTTTGAATTTTTTACTAAAGCAGTTATACAATCAGATGAATTATAGAAATCTTTCCAAGATAATTAATGATTTAGATTTTTTGTTTATCCAGGCACATTTAATAAGGTGAATCCTGAAATTTCAGGTTTTAAAAATCAGCTTTTCTTGGTAATAGATTTTGACAATTTTTGTCTGATTAAGTTGAAAATGAAGAGGAATGTTGAAAGTGAGTATAAAAGTTCCATTATAAAGGAATAATTGCATCATGTTAATTTAAACTATCAATAAAACCGTATATATATTTAACTTTCTGAGTTATCACTCTATATTTTGCCTCTAATCTTTGCAATGTACTTCTATTTATTAAGTAAAAAAGAACATACCTTTTCCTAACAAAAGATGAGTGAAGCCTACCAGTGGTTCCTTCCTCACTCATTTTCTGTAAACCAGAATTAAATCCTTTTACAGCTAGTGTTTATTGTAATTCTCTCCTTTTGCTTGCCCAGATGAGTATTATTCTCTAGTGTGGCCTAACACTGGGCCAGAGGAGCAAAGAGTCTGGAGGAAAGTGCTCCTCAACAAGGCTGACATGTAGACTGAGGACAGTTGCACTCACATGCCCTTCACACAGCTGGGCACACCTGGTCTTGGGAGGCAGGGCCTGAGCAAAAACAGAAGCCTGGAATTCAACTTGATCATTAGGCAGGTGTGCAAAAAAGATGATATTCCTGGAAACAGGCTGATGAGCAGGGCCTGTCAGATGTTAAAGCACAGTTGCAAAAGGAATGAGTCATGGCTGCTGGGCTGTATCCACTGTAATTTATGGCCAGAGCTGAACTTGCTGAGAACTGCAGTGTAACTGTCCTAGTTCTATAGAATCTTGGGTAAACAAACCTGAATTTCTAAGTTTGTCAAATAAAACTTCCTTTACCTCTCCCATTTTTTTTGGAGAGAAGAGCAGCACATCACACAGGCTTTCTTGGCTCCTTTAAAGACTACTGCAGATCTATTTAAACTTTTGTGCTAGACTCATTGAGCAATGAAGCATATGTTTTTACAATAACATAACCAATGTCTCCATTGATTGTTTTGAATTGATTGTCTCCAACTGATGTTTTGAAAAAGTATATGCATTAAAGTATTCTTATTAGATAAGTATTTCTCATAGGAGGTATATCCAAAGATTAATTACAGAGTATATCAAAATTTACAACAAGAAGATTTCTTTGTTTTTGAGGTTTACAGTTTGTCAGTTCTGTAACTTCCTCATTAGACCTGAAGATACCTGAAGCAGAGAGAGCCATTTCCCCTTCATGCTTTGATTACACATCTCTCTGAAACCATATTACTACAGTTCAGGTAAAAATTCCTGTTTAGAAGGTATATTACCATATTTGATAACTAAAGGAGGCTGTTCCTTCAATGTATAGACTTTCTGGATGTCCAGGTAATGGCTGGGTGAGTGATTCTTGGGAGAGGACAGAAAAGCAACTCATTTATACTCATTGTTTGAAATTATCATTTCAACAATAAATTGACAGCAGAATCTTTGGAGTCCAGTTACACAGGGCTGTATGCTAATTTTTAATTACAAGTAAACAACTTGCAGATATTGGGATTGTACATATTTAAAATTGCTATTTTGGAAGCTAAGCTTTTCATAAATTTCTTTTCTGAAGCTGAAAAGGGGCAGTTTGAAGCCTTGCTTGGCTCAGCTAGTATTGATAGCATCAAGTGCAACTACTTAAGCTTAAAACCTGTAGTTTTTATGTTTGAATCCCAGGTTTGCTTGCACCTATGTCATATAGGACTTTTGTTACCCTAGTGAATTTATGAGGATGAAGGACTGGAACTGAAATTCTGTCTTTATTATAATATACTCCTACACGCTCTTATCAGATCATAAAGTGCTTAGACTTTCACAAGGAAACCACAGCAGTAGCTGTTCCCAAGCTGATTTGACAGTACTGCAAGAACAATGTTTGCATAGTTTTGTCAGTAGTCTGTTTTGCAAATGCTGTTCCATACATAACCATCAGTAAAGTGTAAACTGGTTTGAGTCCTGATGTAAATAAATGTACACTGGGTTGTAAATCTTCTTTTTCATTTGGTTTTATCTCTTTCTTGTTTAAGCCATTTGTGTTTAAAACAGTGTTTAAACAGGTATGGACATAGCTTGTGGCAGTTAAACCAAATCCATTTTAAATAATCAGTAGCAGTTTACCTACATATACTGCATATAGCTAAGGCCATGGAAAGACTGCTTTCTCAACAGATCTTGTCTCCTCTCACAGTACAGTTATCTGCTGAGCATATCTGCGGGCATAATCACTGGTTTTGAATCCTGTTGGGTCAATGAACTCTCCAGCAGAGTAAGAATGAATTGTCCAGGATTGAGCAGCATCAGCAAAGCTGTTTTAGCTGCTTGAAATCTGATACCATTTCTTGGTTTGTATGGTTGTTAATGATGTGAACAGAGTGAAATTACAGGTATGCATCTGGGATATAACTTGACCTTCATTATGGTTGAATGTCTTCCAGGAAGTATTAGATCTGTTTCTCATTTTAAGAGACAGAGTTTATTAGCTCTGAAATGGTGAAAACAGTATCACAGTTATATAGTTTCTGCACTGAAGCTGGCTTGTGTTCAGACACCTGCTTGCACTGATGGTCTGTAGAGGTGCACTTTAGACTTTTGGACCTGGATGAATTTGCATGCTTAGCTGTACAACTGTAGAAAACTTGGGTTTAAAAAAGCTTTATTTATGGACTAAGTATATTTCCTATGGAATCATTCAGATATAGTGCAAGGGCAAACAAATAATGCAGATGGAACCCAACCACATTTTTAAGCACAAGAGAATTCTTTGAGATGTCAGCTGTAGGAAAAGTATTGCCTCTCTTGATGGTAAGGTAAGCTTTCAGTGTCAGATAAGTACAGCACTTGAATAAATAAGATCAATGTATTTAAAGATGACAATAATAAATAATAAGTATCAGATATTTGTAGAGAGGGATTTCACATTGGATTTGATCACATATGTAGGCTCTTTGTCCTTCATGGTTTGCTGTACTAATTCATATTATAATTCAATAAACAATGGGTCTTAGTGTTTTTCCCCAGGTATTAATTTATTGTTATTATGTTGTGACAGTTCTCAGACATTGTAATCATTGACTGTTTCCACTGTGGTAACTGCTGTAGCATGATGTTTTCTTTTTGCTGCTGTCCAATGAGAATGTAAATTTTAAAGCAGGAGAAAGTGTCTAAGACTTTTCATAGGAAATTATTCCATACAGACTGAAGTGCTTGATCGTTGTCTCAAACTGAGCCATAATGGTGAATAAGAAGCCAGTTTAACAGGAAAGAAAACCTAGCACTGATTACAGGAAAGAAAACCTAGCACTGATTGACAAATAAAGGTAGAAATAGGGCTTGTGTGCATGACTACAGGCAAAATGTTTTTCTTCAAGGAGTTCTTGAAAGGAGACAAGTAGTCCTAGGTTACATGTGGGATAAAAGAAAAGGGACATTAGGTGTTAAGAGACCTATAGTTTTCCAGCCATCTTCTTTCCCTGTCTTTACTGTGCCATTGTGCACATGTGCAAATGTTCACAAATTAGGGTAGTCCAAGGCTCCAGTGGAGGGAAAGGTGCTCCTCTCAGCTACACCACTGTGTTTCAGAGCTGCAGTCAGCATTGTTTCCACCTTTTTTTCCTGTAGGACTGATTTTTGGAGTCGCATACATTTAAAGTATCCTTGAGCCCTTTTCCCTTTCTACCCTGAATTTTCTTTGTTAGTAGTGTTAGAAATATCCTTTCACATTGACTCAGTAAAACTCCTGCAAAAGCCTACTGTTATCTATCCATTACCTACATCTTACACTGGCTGGGGCCTCGGACTTCCATACTTCTGTTTCACCTCTGCCCATGACAATTTGAAAAGAGTTTCCATGCATCCCTTCTTTTTATCACCTGTGACTAGTTTTTTGAAATCTGGCCATCATGCACTTGGGGGAAGTTTCCTGTGGAGACTCATTGGTCCTGCTTTTGTGTGAAGTTTTGTAAGTATACCGAGGGTTCTCAAACAAGACTTATTAAACTGCTGTGTGTTTTTGTTTGCCTTTGTGTGTGCCTTGAGAGGCTTGCTGATAATCATCATTGTTCTTTGATGTGATGACATCTGTTGTGTGAGGAAAAAAATATATGGGCCTTCCAGGATGTAGGACAGGATTGCTTTCTGTTGGCAGAGTTCGTGTGAGCAGGGAATGGGAATATAATTGCAGTAAATTACCACTGAAAGAAACAACAGAGGAGAGTGCCGGCGGAAAGTTCTGTCTGAGCTTCAGCCACTGCCAAGGAAGCCCGGAGAGGGACCTCTCACTGGGCCAACCAGACAAAGGAGGGGATTGTCCCACTTCACTCTGTGCTGGTGCAGCCTCACCTCGAGTCCTGTGTGCAGTTTTGGGCACTACAATACAAGAATGATATAAAGCTATTAGAGAGCATCCAGAGGAGGGCCATGAGGATGGCGAAGGATAAGGAGGGGAAGCCTTATGAGGAGCTGAGATCACTTGGCTTGTTCAGTGTGGAGGAGACAGCAGTACATCAGCCACTACTTGTTTTCTTCAGTAACAAGGGTTGCACAGAACAAGTAGAAAAATTTTTCCCCATCTTTTGAGGCAAAAATGAAGTAACAAACTTGCTGTCCAAGGTCTTTACTTACCTTGTCTCTGAAGAACCTCTCCCTGATAGAGTGACTAATAGTGGGGCTGCTGGAGAAGAATAAGAAATTCTCAAAAATTAGCAAGAGCTGGTGTGAAAGTGGGGTTGAATAGAGATGGCATCTAAGCCTTTTGAACGACCCTTGCCAGTGATATACTGCAGCCTATTTTAATACAGAGTAGGAACAGACCTCTCTTAATCCCCCATCCTCTGCAAATCATTGTTTTAAGGTGCAGTAAGATTGTGTGCTGCTGCACTTCCTAGGAGCTACATTCCCCTGCTCTGAAAAGCTTATCACAAAACAGTTTTTCTTGAGAAATTTTCAATCACCCTATTCTTTATCCTTGTCCCTCAGTCACAAATCCACTGTAGCCATAAAAGAATTGAGAACAAAGAACAATGATGCTTTGAGCCACACTTAAGTTCAAATACCTGCTGTCACTTCTATTCTGTCATGTACTATATTTGATGCTGTTTGCTTCTAGATTTGAGTTTGTTTTGCTTTATATCTGGATGAAAAGACAATTAAGTACCTGAGTCACACTGCAAGAACATAATAAAAATCTTTCTTAGCAATATGTTGAGAACTGGTGGTGCATTAAATTATTCAGCAGTAAGAGAAGATAAATTATTTTTTTATAACACTGAAGAGTCATTCTATGTTCAGAGATTCATTCAGATAATGGTACCAGGTAAACTATAGTTCTTAATAATGAGGTTACTTGAGCACTCCTTTACTTAAGGACTCATGGCACTTCTGTCAGGTTAAGTAAACATCTGTCCGGATGGCAAAGCTGCAGGTGATTCTGCTAAACAGGAGGTTGGTTTTGAGTAGGCTTTCAGGGGTCCCATCTGTCCTTTTTCCACAGCTGGGATACTTTTGTAATTTCCTTGTGACTGTTTCTGAAGTATTCTGCATTGTGTGCTGTACAAATTTCTTTCAGATTTCAAGGTGTGTTTCTCTTAGTGGTCATGAAGATTAAAACATTGAAGAATATGTAACAATTTTCTGCCATTCATCCATCAGTTTTTGCACCCATCAGTTAAGCCAGGCATATATTTATATTTCAGTTTTATATTGAAAATAAATAGCTACTCATTTTACAAAGTTGTATCAAAAAAGATCAAAGCTGTTGGCTAAACCTCTTTATCATGCCATTTTTATTTGAAATCCCACTTAATGCAGAGTATATATATCTCTAAAATATGTTGTCTGACCACTGTTTCTTGTCCTGCTCTGGTATTTGTAGCAGTGGAGCCATTAAGGAAAGAATTATTTGCTGTTTTGATGGGGAGAAAAAAAATCCAGCTAAAAACATTTTGCAAACATTCTAAACTTGCTCTTTTTTGAATAAAAATAGTGTTGTAGCTGTCATAACAGCAAATCAGACTTGTGGGGAGAGGTGCTTGCTTTTCTTAGATGAGCTCATACAATTGATAAAATTAGATAAGCTTCTAAGCCTGATCTGAAGTAGAGCTTGCCCCCTGTAGTTTTCCAACTGCTTTAGTTGATATAATGAAATACATTATATAAAAATAGACTTTATTTTCTCACAGGATTCTGTGGCAAATATTTTGCAAACCAGAAATTTCATGTAGAGTGACCTTCATATTTACTCTGATGGAATGTCTGTTCTTTAACACTGCTCCATATGAAATAGAATTCTGTTTTTAAGTATTAATAATGGAAGATGTAGTATAGGGGAGATTAAATGCTGGTAAATAGGATTTACCCTCTTCTAATCTGGACAGAACTGGGGTTTAGCTGTTTCTCCATGAGACCACGAGACAGTTGAATCTACCCATTCTTGGTTTTAATTGTAGACCTTGTGAATAACCAAAGACTATTTTCCTACTAGTTTGCCAACAAGTAAGTAATATCTATTGATGTAAGGAAGAAGATAACAGATACAGCTTCTTTCAAAGGGTTTGGACTTATTCATCTTTCAGAATTTAAATTCAGTTTCACTGTCATGTCCAGGAAGCTTTAAAAAGTACTTTTCCAAAATGCATTAATGGGGGAAAGTGGCCTGAATTCCACAAATGCAGTGTGCATGTGTTCAAATAGGCCACTGGAAGTGCCATCAGTTCTTGGCTATAACAGCAGAATACTTCCTAATGGTAGTAGGTGTTCAGAAAGGAAGATTGCTGGGTTTGGAAGGGAAGATTTGCTGTTTAGAAAAGCTAATCTTCAGAATATGGTATGCTAAATTGCTACAACAGCAAACCCCCCTTCTTTGAAGGAATTCTTGGTCTAATTTTTCTCCATGAAATATTGAGGAGGGGAACCTCCAAAAACCCTATTTATGTGTTTCCAGGTAACACAGTAAATACTGTCCATGGAATAACCTTAAGCAGGCTCAGAAACCTGTCATATTTCTGTGGCTGAGCCATGTTTACACAAGCTGCCTAGGTGAGATCACTTGCTTTGCAGTGTGATTGGTACGTGCCATGTTATTAGCAGCTCTGGCTACTCATAAATGCCCAAATAACATCATGAGGTTACAATGAAAGAGCCAAACTGCACATTTTTAGCTCATAATCCTCATAAGTACGTGCATTGAGGCAGGGGACCTGTGACTGATACTCTTGATGTTTTAATGAGGCAGCTGCCTGACTACATTCAGGTGCAAGGTGGTTTTTCAGTTTTTAAGGTCCACCTCATCTTTCACAGCCCTTACAGACTGTCAAGCCAATCCTTTTTAGTGTCATACTAGGATGGTAGGAACCCTAACAGATAGGGAGACCTGGCTATCTTACCTATGCTGACTTTGCAGCCCAAACAGAAGAAAGCACCAAGAAACCCTCCTTTTTTCAGTAGGAACTACATAAAAGGGTGATGAGTTTTAAGGAGGGATTGGTGTTTCTAAGTTTATTTCTATATCCTAAATGAAGGTTCCTTGGGTATGTCATCCAGAGTAAGGACTGGACCATGAAAACATTGCTCCAAAATGCACAGTCAAAAACGTATTTTGAATGACAATGTAGTTCTTACTCTGAAGGATGTAAAACCATATTTATTAAATGAAAAAGTGTATTGCCTACAGGATTTTTATACAGGTTTATACAAATACAGCTGATTGAATAAAAGCTCATTGAATCTCCCTAGGGCAATTGTATATTGATGTTCTTCATTTCCACCCTAGATTTGCATGGAGGCAATGTACTTATAAGTATTTGTGGCTTGTTTGTTTGTTTCTTAAATATTACTTCTCAGTGGAGTAGCTCTCCCCTTCTGCAAGTAATATTCTGGTTATATTTATGTAATGGTTTTTGTGATGCCTTGGAAAAAAACATAGGCTGATAAATGTCACAGATAAGTAATTGGAATATGTTTACATCATGTTTTGTGGTGCAGCATTGTACACACCTGAACTAGCTCTGACAGGCCGGTACAATGAGGTGAAGGACTGTGCCAGGAGATAACCTCAGGTCCCAGAAGCTGCCCAGCTTTGCTGCCAAGCACTGCACTCCTGTTAAGAGCCCTGCACTGAAAGAGCAATGCTGCTTCCAGAGCTGGCATGTTGAGCAGCTCTCTTTGGTGCTGTGTCATGGCTAAATAGTCCTTGTTCAAATCAATGGCCCGGATTCTTACAGAGCTTTTTCATAAAGCTCTTATTGTATCCTGGACAAGACCAAAGGAAGCAAATCAAATGTTAGGCTATGTTACAGGCAAGGGAAACCAAGACAAGACGTGGCATTGTACATTTTCACCTTAAATGCTCTTTGGCTTTGGCCGTTTTACAAAAGGCACGTCAGAAATAGGCAACTTATGTTACCAGAATAGGCTGGATTTTGGATGGGATGAGAAGATGAGAAAGGATAGGGGAGGGATTAAGGACTGAAAAGAGCTAGTTTTGTGTTCCTTTTTGTTGTCATATTCTAAGAAGTGATACATAAATGAAAAGCCATAATAAGTCTTGGATAAAGCAGAATATTACAGGATATTCTGGAGGCAAGAGGAAAAAACTCTTAAAAACAAGTTCTCATCTCCCTCCTCCTTCTCCCAGAAATCCCCACTTGCCAATCTCCATTGTCAATATTTACACTGGTTTAAACTGAAGGTGTACAGTTATAAAAGTCTGACAGAGAATAGCAAGATCAATTACATAAAGGAAAGAAAAACCTAATCATTATAGCATGCCTGGACAGACTCTTGCAATTTATGTGTCTCTTTGGTATCTGCTAAATGTAACTGGTGGGATGGTAAAAGATGATTTTTAGTATACAGTTTGGAAAAACAGAGAGGAGGAGAGTGATGGGACAGTAGAGCTCCAAGCACTGTACAAGCATTAAATAGCCCTAATGCAAAGCCCACCTCACCAGCATAAGGCAGCCTGTTTTACCCCTGCTGTGTGCCAGGAGACAGAGATAAGGTTAATCACTATGTACAGAATTCAAAGGCACAGTTTCTTTTTGCTTTCTTATCTGTATAGACTTTTCAATTGACTTTTAATCCTTCTTACACAGGCTGTTTAAATCCCATCAACGCTGTTTATAAATGGAGATTTCTTTAATAACTCAGCTTTACCCAAGCAGACAGTTTTCAAATTGCTGCTGAATGCTGTTGTATTCATTAAATCTCTTGCCAGCTGGCCACTATTTCTTGTCATCTGAAAGGCTTTGAATCCCTCTTTGCTTTGGAACTTGCCTGGTTTTGTTAAATTGTGTTAACAGGTACTCCTGCATCATTTGTCACTGGCCTGAGTGTTAATTGCAAAGTCGATGATAATTTGATGTCTCTGAAAATCTGCATGATAATTAGATGTTCTGTGAAGCTCTGATTTATTGAATTTGTTCTGAAGATGAAAAATAAAACATCTCAATTTTCTTTTTCAGATGCTACAGATTTAATAATGTACAAGGTGGTGGCTAATGCTGCAGATTTTAGAAGGAAATTGTATTAAAGTCCATAGAGTAATATGAAGGCTAGTTTTTGTCTGTAGCTACTGCTGTATAAACTGCTGATGTAACCAGCTGGAATTGTCCCAAGTTTGGGTGAGTGTTTGTCCAGAGAGAGAAAACAAATACAGTAGCCACAGTGGAAGGAATAGATAGGCTACCATTTTATTTTCACATCAGATCTGTGGGTTTCTCTTTGCTAGCAGCTGTGCTTAATAATAAAACTTGGAAGTTCAATTCTATAAATTGAATCCATCTGAACAGATTATACAGCAAAGCTCTCAGACCATTGGAAAGGATTTAGTTGCATTTTGGTCACAGACTCAGGTAAACCCATGTTTTCCATGAAGTCCCTGCCCTATCTTAAACTTCCACAGTTTGAAACTTAAATAGAGTTGAATAACACCAAATCTCACCCCCTAAAAGCTGCTTTTGGTCTTTTAATCTTTAGAGAGATGTTTGTCACTAGTTGCTGATAGACTACCCAGCAATTTACAAGGCTGCTGTCCGGGTTGAGTCCCCATATTCAGGGGGGCTGTTCCTAAGCCAAACAAGTACAGGGGTGCCTTTCCCCAGGAGTCCTTGGTTCTGGAAGCTCATTCTTGCTCTCTCCACCTAAGCCCCTGGTTTGCCATCCTCCATATTCACAAACTGCCTTTTCTGGCTTTGCTCTCCTCCTGTCCTTAATGATCAGTGGATCCAGCTGTCAGGCACTGGGGAGAAGTGCAGCCAACATGTTTTGTTCTACTTTGACATGTGTACATGGCGAGTTTTCAGCTTCTACCTTCCTAGTTCTTCCAAGGCAGAAGTAGGTTGTGGTGTGATGCTAGCTGAGACAAAGCCTGTATTTATTGAACTTGTGCAAGTTTCAGCTTCATAGCAAGCTCAATTTTAGATAAGTTCTCCTGGACTCTTTTTTTTCCTGGGGCAGACCAGACATTTTCAATCTTCAAGTGGCTTTTGATAAAGAGACATCAGCAAAGTAGTAATCAGCTCTTGCAGAGCTAGATTTTTTTTTTTTTTTAAATAGCAGCAACCTGTAACAGAGCAGAGATGAGACTCTTCAATAACATGAAAGTCTTTGCAGGTGGAAGTTTAGAGGAGAACTGGGGGGCTGCTTTGGTTTTGGGGCATTGTCCTGAAACCTTAGTACATTGCTTTAGCTCCTAGTTCTCATGTCATTGAAAATCAGAACTAGTTTGGGAAGCCGTAGGGTCAGGAGAGACTGAAAACAATAAAAGCAGCAGAAAACTGGCTTTTGTGTTCTGAATTTTGAGCCTCATTTTGTTGAAGGGGCCACCTATCAAGGAGGAACATGATGTACAAGCCTTACTGGCACATAAGAGAGCCACACATGACGATATCGTCTCAATGTGAAGAGCTCTTATATCTACGTTAGAATCATATTTAAGGAGATTGCCATTATACAAAATAGGTCATGAACCCAAGGCTCTGTTGAAATGTCTTTCACTGTGCACTCTTCTGAGTTGCCTAGCTGTGCTTGGCTGTACTAGTCAGTTTGGAAAAATACTGGGCAAAGGAAACAGTTGGAAAACTATTTCACAGTATGGAACAGACGTGCCGATTCTTGGAAATGCCACTTGGAAGTTAATTGAAAACCTTTGAAGCTTTTTTTTTCTGGATCTTTCTCCACCTACTTTTCACATAATTGCAACGCTGCTTTAATAAGTTTTCAAATTGGTTCAAGGGCATCTAAGATGGAACACTTTGGTTGATGTAAACTGTTGTTTGTAAGCAGCAAACCGTGGAGGTCAAGCACCCTTCTACCACAGGAACCGTAGGCTTTCCAGGGTGATGTACAAATACACTTCTGTAACGGCTGAGGTTGTTAGCAGACTAAAACTATGTGCTGTCTCTTCAGGCACTTTGCTTAAAATCTTCAAATCTAATTTGTTGCTTCTAGTTCCCTTAATAATGTTCCTTTCACAATGTTCTGTTAGTTATAAGCTTTCTGAGCAGCTGCCCACTCCCTTTGCCCCCTGAGACTACTGGAAACGTGGGCTAAAGGTTGTAGACAGTCTGATGAGGAAGTTCATATTAGAGTCAAATGCAGCTGGGGAGCTTCTCCAACAGTTGGTGGAAGTTTTGTATGGTGAGAGGAAGAAAACATTTAGGGAGATACTGGTACAAAACATATGGGAAAAATGGGTGCAGCTGTATTCCTTCAAATCTGATGGTGACCAAAATAGCAGGATAAATGCCAATAACATTTAGTTGATATTTTGCTAGTTAACAGAGAAAACATGAAATAAATTTGTTTTTAGAGGCTTCATTTACTGTTTGAAAACTATAATGTAAGTGCTGTTGCTCTAGTCTGTCAACAAACGTAATGAAAAAACCAGTTACTATATTCTCGTATTTTATAAAAAAGTTTTAACCATGCTTAGTTAAGAATTTAATGGGAAATGCAAAATTCAATTCCTTTAAAATAGACAACAATCAAGGAAGTTTGTCTAAAAAGGAGTGGAAAAGGCATTTACTTGCCAAGTTCAGACTTCTGTTTCTACTGCAGCTTTTTGATATTCCTGACTTTTAAATAGACTGCAGTCTTTCCCATGCTCTAGGTGCTTGGAATTGAATGCTTTTAGCTACTGTTGACTGAGAATTGTTGGCCAGTAACTCTCAATGTGAGGCTGATTGCTTTAAGACTGGCTTGGATACCTCTGCGTCCAATGTTCCTTAACATTGTACTTTTAGAAAAAAGTTTTGCCTAGTGTCTTGTTTGTGGTTGTTCTCTCTTTTTTTAATAGCCACATAAATGTCAACAAGCTGGCACGCAAGGCAGCGTAGCAGGGTTGTAGGATAACTTGTCCAGTACCTTTCTGTCATTCTTGTACCCAGATACCTTCTTAACTTCAACTCTCTCTTGGCCAGTGTTCTTGTGATTCCTCTACACTCAGACCTGGGTTTGTGCCGTCTATCCCATACATCCTGGTTACTTATTACCGGGCAGGCCTGTCAGTGCCTGAGGATGTAGTGTCACTCTCTTGGGAAACTTGTGGCTGCTCAGGCTTTTTCAAAACAAAGGCTCATTTGTTGATATGCACAGCAACAATTCAGAGACAAGAATATTGAGCCAAAAATCTAAATGTGTGTTTTGTTTTATGTGAACGTCTGTCTTGTTATGAGGCAGAGCAGGCAGTTGTGGGTTGGTTTTTTTCATCAGTGAGTACCCATGCAGAGAGCTAGTCTGTTTTTAGGACTTCATAAATAGGGCTGCCATTACCCACACACATTCCTGTCCCTTCCACCCCTGCCATCTCCTCCCCTCCTGGAAGATGGCATAGACAAGGGAAAAAAGGAAATTGGTCATTTGGAGCTTCTGGTAGCTGGTTACAGTCTGTAAAATGATGGCTGCATGCATACACACAAGTGTCTGATGTTTTTGAAGCAGGTTCAGACCTGTTACACAAATGATACTTGGGAGCTCACTGGCACACTACCCCGTGAACGAAAATGGTTCTGGATGCACTGCAGTTACATTTCATGTTTTTTCAAAATTTGTTGATTTAACATCATCTCTGCTGCGCACCTGGGCTATGCCCACATTGCCATGCAGAAACATGCTAACCCTATCATGTAATTTCTTTTATAGAGTTTTTGGGAACCAGCTTCCCAGCTTGCCTCTAGCTAATTTCTTCTTCCCTCTGCTTTCAGAGCAGCCTGTGTTTGAGGTTCAGAGCCGTTAGGAGAATTTGTCCAGTTGCTGTATCATGAGAAACCGGGCAAAGTCCTTCACTCTTAACATACTTGCTGTGCAAGCTTATATGGGGGTTATCTTTCTTTCCTGTTCAGGTCAGCTTAGGCGTGGTCAGATGATTAATTTTGGTTGCTTGTACAACACCATTTCCCTCAGCCAGGGCAACGTGTTGCCAGAAACAACCTGAAATCTCAAGTGACTCTAATTTAAAACATTCCCTCCCAGCAATGTCTTGATTTTATTTCAACAAAATAATTACAGCAGGACAGCTATTAAGAAAGTGCCTGCCTGTGTGTGTGTAATGCTGCGTTATTGTTCTATAGCCCCAAGAAAGAATTCATTGTGGAAAATGTGGCCCTTGCACATGGAAGAAAGAATATAGATTATATTGCAGTGTGAATTCAGGTATACAGGGATTAATTTATTTATTCTTTCAGAGCAAAGAATCAGCCTCTTCTTGTTACAAGAGGGGACTCAGGGAGCTCTCATTTGCCACAATTGAACCTCCCTTTCTGGATCCTGGTTAGTAGAAGTTCTACACTTCAGCTGCTGGCTGTGGATCTGCAAACGCCTTGCCTTAGCAAAATGACTCCCCCTGGGCTTAAGTTAAAATCTAGAGAGATGATGCTAAGAAGTTCTCTCTCATTCCCTAGCCCAAAGTCTGAATTCTGCCCTGCCAGTAATTAGTGGTTCAAATCCCAGTGCTGATCCTGACTCTGGTTTCTCTGTGAACCCCTGTCTAGGCTCACCAAAATGATTTCTCTTGGAGTCATCTCAGTCTTGTATGTTTTAGCCATTGTGCAGTGATCCTTGACATCTCCAGACCTATGCTTTGCCAAGTAATTCCTTATTTGCTGCAGCTCTAAGGAGTTGGCCTCTGGCCCTTGTTTGCTACAATCCACATTTGGTTTAGTTTCACCCTACCAGCTTCAGAGGAGTATGATGGGATATATAAATTTCTTTCAAGTCACATTTCACATTAAGTTAAAATTTTGTGCTTGAATGAAATTTACATTTACAAAAATAATAGGATTAATTATTTTTGTGATGGTCTCTCTCAAGAGAAGGACTTCTCAGGAAGATGGCAAACGCACCCTGATAAAGAGAAGTCATCCTCTGTGCTGTTGTTAGTAATATAGGCAAGTTAGCAAATGAACCAGAGTTTTTTGCAAACATTTTAGTTTAGTTCAGGCTTCAGTGATGGTTGTTGCATCTTCATCAGTAATGAAAATGTGGTCCAGTTCTGCCTGAGTTTCCTGCTCTTTTTTGCTGGTTTGGAATCCCCGCGGAGTGTCCAGAGGGCAGTTGTCATGCTGGTGAGGAGCAGAGGGACAGGTATGGATTTGTAGCTTTACTGACAAAATGAGAAGGTGCTTGAACACTTAGAGCTTCATATCCAGATTTATCAGCTCCTATTTTAATGCTATTTTAGTAAAATTGTGTATGTTTAGTACGGCATGTGTGCATTTTCATTTACTTACTTGTACTTTATGTACTTTACATTTGAAAATTGCTATTAATCAGGCTTCAATGGTAGCTTGATTACGAGATACTGATTCTGATAAGGAAATTTGAGAGCATTGTGTCTCCTACAGGATATCTGCTGTATGCATTTTGTGTGTGGTTTCAGCATGTGTGAGTCTGAGGGGCTACACAGTTGGTGCTGGCCTTTTCCAGGACTTTGGCAGAATCTCATGGGTTTAAAATGCTGTATTGAAAGTAGGTAGGTAGGCAGTGGTAGGTGGCCTTTCCTGTCTCACAACAGCAAGTGATTGATTTAAAATTATGATAGTAACAAACACTGGATTCAAGGCTAAGTTTCCAATACTGTGGTTAACTTTAAAAAAAAAAAAAAAGATACTTAACAGCATTTGTACAGAAAGTGCTAGCATTGGCTTCAAGCCTGTTTTGACTTAGTTGCCCTATAAAATATGCTTTTGAGAAGGTAGATGGGGGAAGGTATTAACAGTTGCATGGTTTAGATGACACTATTGCAGACAGCAATGTTACAAAGTCCAGAAGAGCATGTGGGTTTATTCAGATCCTGAGCAGCTCAGTTGCAGAAATCTCCTGAGACTTTACAGTTGTCCTGCGGGGACCCAAAGCCTTTGTGGCCAGTGGAAAAGTGCCAAGGTGGCAGTGGCAGTAGGAGGATGATAGTCCTGCAGGAACTTGGTGCCAGGCCAGTTTGTCCCAGGGGCCTTGAGGGAGCTCTCCAAGCTCTGAAGTTATCCAGGATTTAGAAGGATGCAGAAGTTGTGCTGTGTTAGACAGGGGCACGTGTACCATGTCCTTGAAGCACGTGTTGGCAGGGGCACTGCAGTTTGCTGGGCTCATCAGAGCGGGTGTTGGCTGTGCTGGTCACAGGGCAGGAGTGGCTTCTGCTCCCTGCTGTGTACCCCCAGTGATGTCAGTGACCTCTTAACTCACTGTAAGAGGCAGAAATGGCATATCGCTGCAAGTGGCAACATAGTAAGACCCACTGTAGGAAATTATATGGATCCCTGACTAGGAGACAAGCCAGGTCTTTTTTAGGGTTTGTATCAGCAGGAAAGCAGTGCTTTTCTCAGTTCTTCCGATTTAGAAAGCAAAGGCCAAAAAAATGATTTGTTTCAAAAATCTTAGCCATATCTTCTGAAAATGGGAAGAATGAAGGTCACAGTGCTGTCTGAATTTAAACATAACACCAATAAAAATTGCCAAAAATTACAAGAAATACATGATTCATCGGGTATTTTTTATGGTTCTCCTCATACAGAGGTCTTAATGAGTTTGTCTCTGAGTACAAAAGCAAAAAGAAGCATCTGATATGAAAATGACAGATCTGGTGTTATCTCCTTAACTTATAGCAATCAGTTGTTGAATAGTACCTAGAGGATGATCTGGTTTTTTAATGGCTATCATTAAATCAATGATGTCGGTTGCTCTTCTGTGATGACGCTGTTTACTCTTGTCCTTAAATTTTTGCCAAGATACTGTTTTAAAAGAGTTGATAAATCCTATATGATAGTATTTACTTGGCTCCATAGATTAGGTAAATAAGGAGAGAGACTCAGTAGAGAAACTGGCAACCCTCCTGACAAGATAGATCATTACAGACAGTACAAAGGGAATACAGGTTTATGGTTATTTGGATTTTTTTCCTAATAAAAAAACTGTGTGAAATTCACAGTCTCCAAAAAATAATGTACATTATGTGGGACACAGCTAGCCTGTGAAAACTGAAAATAAAATAATTGATTTTTCTTCTTTTTCCCTGGCTGCTGCTCTTAGGCACTCTGAGCATGTGCTTGAAAGTGGCAAGTGCAAGAAGAAAGCTACAAAACAGTCCCCCAAAGTGGAATTACTGATAGAAGGGTTCCCGAATCTCTAGCAGTAATTCACATGATTCGTTTAGTACTATTTCACTTTATTTATCTCATTGTAAAATCAAGCTACAGATAAATAGCTGGGTCTTGAGGTACACTAACTGGCATGACATTTTGTCATATTCCATTCTTGTTACTTGTGGTTTTGTGGGGGAAACATTGAATTCATTTAAAAAAACAAAAACAGAACACACACACACAATAAAAGAAAACACACCAAAAAACCCTTAGTTTTTGAATGCAGTGTGAATATATATGATTAAGGATTGGCTTGACTTCTTGAGAAAGCATCTTATAGATTTCTAGTTTGTTCTTTGGTGGAGGCTCTGCAAAAGTAACCTTTTTGTATGTTGTACCTGTGGAATCAAGTCAGGCATGAGCCTCAGGTCAGAGTAAGAAGCAATTTTCTACACACTTGAGCCCCTAGGAGTAAAGATGGCAAAAAATCTTCTGATAAGATGCACTTCTGAATTGCATGTCTGTATGTTCCAGATTATGAGAGCAGGTTTTAAATGCAACTTCTTTACAGGACACTTGCACGGCATTTGCTGCACACTTGCTGTTACCTCCCAGCAGTGCAGCTCTGGGCCACTTGCTGCCATGGTCTCAGCCAATTCCAGTAAGCCAAGTGCAGCACTCCAGTACTCGTAAAGGCCTTTTCTTTTTCCCCATGTGTTTGCTGTTGTGCCTTATTTCTGTCTGAAGCAAGTAATGAGATGCATTTAGCTGTTTTTTCTTGTATTTTCATATAAAGACTATTTCTGAGGTTAAATGCAGTTAAAAGAAACCAAAATAGAAGCCGTAAACTCACAGAGACAATTCAGCTGGCCTTCTCTTGCTTTGAAGACATACGTTTGCATTGTGTAAAAGGTTTGTTAGCAGTTGATTGCTCAGTGAGTGATAGGGGCCCTTCCATCCGTGCAGGATAGGCCTTCCAAGAGCATTTTTACATGATATTGGTGAGGCAGGGTCAGACAGCATTCCAGGCAGCATAGCAAGTAAGGTACTGAATTGTCTCATTGCTCTTCACTGAATCAGTCATGAGGATTAGGAGTTGCAGGAAGTTCCCAAGGGTGAATTTTCACTCAGTGGACACATTATATTCATCCCTTTTCAGTATTCGTCTTGGGGAGAAGGGACACCAGTATAAGATGGTAGAATGTATCCCAGCTCCAAGGAACTATGAACTATGTTTGGCATTGGTGTGACCCAGCAGTTTTGCTACTTAAAGGAAAGAGAGGTGACCTCCTTAGGCCAAACCAGTTCTAGAGAGCTGTGAGCTAAGTTTTATTTTTCTTGTCTGAACTCCAAATACACTCTTTTATTAAGGTTAAACTAGTTTTGTTTAACCTTAATGCTTATTTACTACTGAGAGACTGCAGTGTGACTGGCAGCCTGCGGATGTTCCATTCCCCAGGGAGTGGTGACAGTCTGCAGCTGGACAGCCAATCCCCTCTCTATACACCCTCTAGCCATCAAAAGTTCAGAAGTTACCTGTGAGATACCAAGGTCAGCTTTGAAACCAGCTGACACAGAGTTTGATTTTGGGAGAGCTGGGTCTGGGGTGACTTGTTAGCCTGAGTATCCTTCTGTGGTGCTTGAGTCTGGAGCCATCTCAGAACAGCAGCAGCAGAGCCTACAGCCAGCCAGCCAAACAACTTCTGTAGTTCAGCTGCTCTCTATCAGCCTAGGAAGAGCTGCATACCCTCATAAAAAAGGGAAGGATAATCTGGCAAGACACTTTTTCAATCTTCTAAGCTTTAGATATGCATCTTTAATCTACCTGTTTGCAGTAGTCTTAGAAACCATACTTCTGTTTTCGTGTCCTTGCCAAAGCATGAATAATCTCAAGATCTAAACTTCTTATAGCTCCCTAAATTAAACTTTGTACTTCTGCTACCTAATAACTGCAGAACACAATGTTAAATTTGTGCCTGACATTAAAAACAAAACAACTTGTGGTTTAGTGGTGGGAGTAAGCTGTACAAATCTTAAAGGCAGAAATTACCAGAAGAAGGACTCTTTGGGGGCAGTAAGAGTCCTAAGTGATG
Organism: Cyanoderma ruficeps; assembly: GCA_008694505.1. Classification (NCBI taxonomy): domain Eukaryota; kingdom Metazoa; phylum Chordata; class Aves; order Passeriformes; family Timaliidae; genus Cyanoderma; species Cyanoderma ruficeps. The sequence continues at coordinate 12,385,695 of VZDJ01000141.1, read as the reverse complement.
AACCAAATAGTTCAGGAAACAAAACCACTGGAGTTCTTGCAGCTTGGTGAGTTCAAGCCAGTCAATTGTGAAAACAGCTCAGGTGGAACAAAGGAGTCTCACAGCCTCTTGCAGCTCTGAGAGAAAAGATGGTGTCTTTGGTGGGAAACACAGTGGGCTAGGAATAACCTGATTTATAATTGCTCACAAACCAGCATGGTCACTTGCAAGTCATTTGTCCATTAATGCTGAAGATGTGGCCATTAAGAAAGCAGCATTTAAGCAGGGTCTAGAAACAGAAAAACAGCATATCAAGGACAGATAAGGTGTGAAGAAAAGACAATAAATCTAATGTATGAATAGGGTAAAATGTTCAAATGTTACAATCCTAAAGACTACAAAAGGAAGTCTTCTGTATATTGGTCTAAACTTAGCTCCTGATGTGGCCAATTGTCAGCCCTCCATTCTAATAAACAACTTGTTTTTGTTATTATTATAAAAGTGTCAGGTATAGTGACATTCCTAAAGGGTTGTTCCTTTTTGACACATACAGCAAGAATTTAGATTGTACAAAGAATACAGTTTATTCTCTTCTGTAGAACTGTGTACCAATTCTAATAATAGAAAGATTTTTTTGAAGCCTGACAATCGAAGGTTAAATCAAGAGGGATGCTTTCAAATACTGGCCTTTTTTCTTCTTCTTTTTTTTTTTTTAACTTGCATGCTACAATGGTTCTTCTATTTAATTTAAATTCTTTCATCACTGTAATGAATGGTTTGCTGTGCCATATTGTTATCATTATAAAGATTTTTGCTGTTTGAGAAATAACAAATGTATAATCAAGGGATAGAAGAGATTAATAGACAGATATGAAATTTGTTATGAAAAGGGTAGTGGCTGTGGACAGCAAGGAATGAGAGGAATCCACAGGGAAATGTTCATAGTGGCCAGTGTGGGGCTGCTTAGTGGTTGCAGAAACACCTGGTGACTTCATTAAGGGACCATATTAGGTGGAGCTAAAACTAATACAAATCAGCTTAGAGCCCCAAAGAATTACCTGGTTTTACTTGTAAATGTTGCTGGGAAAGAATCATCTGATCATCCTCTGAGATACTAATTTGATGTCCAGAGCATTGTAGTAACAGGCCTTTCAAGTACTCCTGTCTGGATGCCTTTTCTGTGGAAAGAATTTAAGGTTTAGGTTTGCCAGTTCTTTGGAGTCATATGTTTGTGCTGTACTTGACTCAAAAAGTTGCCCTATTGGACTGAAACAGAACTGTTTCAACTTAGAGCAGCAAAGTGCAGACATTTTTGTTTGCATGATCAGGCTTTTCACACTGGAGCTGGTTGGTCTCATTTTGGCTTCCCCAGCACTTTTCTTTAAATGTAGCAATGACGAAAAAGTGCATTTCTGATAACTTAGAGTGCACAGATGTTAAATGCCAACTTCTGTGGATGTGCTTGCTATGAAGGAGTATGCTTCCATGCTCTAGGTGGTGTTTGCTTTGAGTGTATCTCACGCACTCTTTCTGGGTGAAAGGAACTCACCATCCATCGATATTTTCATGTTAAACATCTGTTGTTGTGTTTTCCCATAGGAGCATTTCACTAGATCTCTGTTTACTTGCATCGATACATGGTCAAACACACTGTTGTGTTTCCCCAGGGGAACTCTCCAGTTATGCAAACCAAACCATGGATCTGTCCCCGTGTTCCCTGGCTGCGCTGCGGTTTGCACTCAGCAGTACCCGTGAGCTCTGTGCCGTATTCTCGTATGAAATTGCTCGTGTAATTGGTCATAGTAGCTCACAAACAGGAATAATTTCAGTCTGCAATTGTGTACTGATTTCTAGATGAGCAGGGGGCTCAGGTTTGTGGGGGCTCTTTAGTTTGGAGGAGTTGCACTGTGGAAATGCTTGTGTGAAGGCTGGGGTGGATAAAGGGCTTGCAGCAAACTGGGGTGATGGGATTCTGCTAAGGCAGGGGCATACCTGGGGCCTGAGCAGGGCTTGTGTACTCTGGCCATATGGGAGAGCTTTTAAGTCCATTATTATTTGTTTGCTGTGGCTGTGCAACTTCCTTTTCCCCTTTGTACACAGTTTTTCTGACATGCTGTCACTGCCTCCATCTCTTCTGACAGAGAAAAGCGAAGAACACGATACAGTTTCCTACCTTCTGTTGTTGAGTTGGTTGTTTGAAGAGAGAGAATTTCCCTTGGATGATGCCAGAAAAGAATCTGTATCTGTCAAGGTTCTTTGTATAGGAACAACTGTTAATATTAACAGGCTTCCTCCCAAATACCCAGGCAGTACAAATGACCACAGTGGACAAAACCCCCACCCCATCTTCCAAGGGTATTAACAGAGTCATTGGAGGGGATGACCATTTGTCTGTCATCCAGGGAGACTTCTTATGGTGAGGCATCTTCTTGCCTTTCAGCCTTCAGGTAGTTACTCTCCCTTTCAATAGTCTTTCTGAGCACAAGCCAGTTCTTGTGCTTGAACAAGCCTGTGTTGAAAGAGGAACCCATGCCACCTTTTTGTTATACCTTGGCCTGAAGTAAGGAAGTAAGCAGTGGGAATTAAACACTGTTCTTCATTAGTTTATTTTATTAGCTCACAAAATGTAATCTTCCTTGCCAGTACTGCATTATTCTTTCTCCATGTTTCTGTTGAGAGTGTTATAAAGTGCAAGTAGGTAAGGACACTCAGTTTCTTCTGGAGAAACTTACCAGCTTCAAGCCAAGGCCCCAAATAAGGATGGAGCTGTGATACTTGGGCATCTCTAGGTAATTTAACCTTATAACTGCTGCTAAGCCTTCAGCAGTAGCATATCCCTTGGTTCTCCAGTGTTAATTGCATGACCCAGAGGCGTGGTGGTATTTGAAAACTGGAGAGGAAAGAAAGCCTTTAAGGCTAAAGAATTAGAGATGTGCAGAACTGCTGCTTTGTGTCATGCTGCCCATGCTCCCCTGACAGCACTGTCCTCAGTTTTCTGCATTTAGCTGCTAGGTTTGGTAACGGGAACGGTCTGTGAGCAATTTTGCAGTGTTCAGTTTTACATTCAACAGAAGTGTAAAGTTCAGTGTCATGGAATTTCCCTGCCTGGTTGTTAAGATAACTTGGTACAGCTCAAAACTGCACAGCCTGAAATGTAGGCAGAAGCCTTCCTCCCCCAGGTGGGTATGTTTAGGGGTTCAGAGCCGTCCTGGCCCTTCTCCCATGAAAACTGCAACAGAAGATCTCTTCTCGGGGTCTACCATATTTTATTTTAATTCACATTATTTGAAGGAAAACTATCTAACAGAATGTAGCTTTATAGATCTTATATTGTTGTGAAAGAAAAAAATAAGTAAAAATCACGTGGGCCAGCTCAGGGACTTGTTTCTTTTGAAATAGTTGATGACATAAAATCCCAGACCAAAAGAGGTGGGAGATGCAAGGCATCTGGCAGAGTTTACAGCCCTGGGGGGTCGGCAGGCGCAGCACAGCCTGCTGCAAACAAAGGCCGAGTGTTTTGCTGATACGATTGCAAAACATATGTTTGCCCAGGATTGTTATGATCTTGGGAATAGGCAGGAGGCCAGATTTCTGCAGCAGCAGCACACTTAGTCACACAAATATCTGCAAAATGTGAACCTCCTGCGATTTCTCGGTTTAAAAGCCGTAATTATTTTGTTGCTTAAAAAGAAGGTAGAAACTCTTGCATAAGGAACAGGAGAAGGGGGCGGAAAGCATTGTCCAAGGAGCGTCTCTGTACCGGGGAAGAGAGCGGAAGGGAGCCAAGGGGTCCGGGGTTCGAGGCTGTCCTGCCGGGCCGGGGTGGCCTGGACGGGGACGGCGGCTGCCGCCTCTTGTGCCCCCGCTCGGAGCACTTGGTGACATTCCCGCTCACAGGAACAGCCGCAGGGTCGCGGCGAGCGCCGCTCCCGACGGGGCACCGCCCCGGCCGCCGCTCCGCCCCTGCGCCGGGCGGGCGGGACGGGGCTGGGACCGCCCCGGCGGCGCTGGGGCAGAGCCCAGCGGGGCTGCGGGAGCCGAGAGCCCGGCCCCGGCCCCAGCCCCAGCTCCGCCGCGCCGTCCGGACGGTGGCGAGCCCGGGCCGGCAGCACCAGGTACTCGCGGGTGGCCGGGGTGCTTCCGCCGCCTGTCCCCGCGGCGCTGAGTTCCCCCGGGGCGGGGGTCTCCCTTCCCAGGCACATCCCCCAGAGAAATCCCTGCTGGAAGGACGGGCGGGGGTCCGGACTGCCGCCCGCGGATCATCCGCGGGGCTGCGGAGGCAGCAGCGGTGTTTCCCTGCGGCCTCCTCGCTCCTTGGGTGTCGTTCGCGGGTTCGCAGGTCCTGTTCAGCTGCTGCCCGCGGTGTCCGTGCGGGATGAGCAGCTCCTCCTGCGGTGGCGGTGCAGATGCTGTCGCTATCCGCGACGCCCCTGGTCCCAGGAGGGCTGTGCTCCGCTGGTGTGTGTGGTAACCGGGTGCCTCCGCAGAGTTCTCGGGCTCGTCCAGGTGGTTTTTCCCTCGGAATTGCCCGGCGTTTACGTCGTTCTTGCATAGATTTGGATTATCCTTTTCAAACAGTAAGGCTGGTTTTGTGTTTCTCATGGAGAAGAGCGGGCTGTAATTATAAACAAATGCAAGTCAAGGGCATTATTTTGGGCAGGAATAAACCTTCTGGTTTGGATCGCTCTTGTAAATTTCTTAGTGTCACCACGTTAAGATTCTTCTTTTAAAGGAATTTTTTAAATCCTTAGAACTGATGTAGATTACCGCAAAACCTGTTTTGTATTTTTCTGATTTAGAGTAATCTAGTTCTTCATGGCTACATATGGATACATATGTATGGATATATGCTTTGCTTTGACATAATCCAGCAGTACAGTCTATGTATACAAATGGTTACTCTCACATTTAGACTGTTTCCCTCTGTGTCACCAATTTATTGGTATTTAAATAGCGTTTACAGCAGGGAGATTGCAGGCATTCATTCGAAATCCTTTGCCCTTTAAAGCCTTCTGTTGCATTACAGAAGTGCCATAGAAAAAAAGCTAGGTACTAATCATTGAAACTCAGCCTCAGTTTCAGTGAGCTCATATCAAAAGTAAATTGGGTTGTGGACTGTAGGCAGTTGTGTCACAAAACCACTTCAGGAAGAGCTGTTACTGCTGAGGAAGAGTAGGTAGCACACAGGCAGGCACCTTGAGACTACTGCAGCTGGACCTGCTTGTACTGCTCCGTTGTATAAAATGACCAGAGAAGTGGTGCTAGAGATGGAGACAGAGGAGTCTGGGCTTTGCTTTTATTCCTGCCATTGTGAACAAGGTGTGTGATCTTGGACACACTCTCCCTTGCCTTGATTTCTGTCTTTAATCAAGTCACATAAACTCGATGGGGATGTTTTTAAAATCAGGTATTTCAAAGCACTTTGTGACATTCAGAGAAATGATAATGGAATTAAAGTAATCTATGTCTTTAAATTCATGTAAGAATAACATATTCTATATGAAAGAGGAACAGTTCAGCATTTGCCATGCTCTAATTCCAGTGAAGAGTGGTAGGTCTGTTCAACAAAGTGCTTTGTAACAGAGGGAGTACTTGTTCCCACTTCTTTGAATCCGTACAAGTAGAGACATGTCTGTTGCTTCAGCTGAATGACAGCCTGACATACCCGGCAAATGGAACCAGGGCAAAAATTTAAAGTACATGAACATTTCTAGTATAATTTTTTTCTGTCGTTTTAAGGTGAATCATTGTTTGTTTGGGAAAGCCACAACAATTGCAGCTACTTCAGGATTAAGTAAACAAATTAAAAAGGAAAAACGGCCAGCTCTGCATAGCCCCACATTTAGGAGATGTAGGATTTCTCTGTGTGTAGGAAAAGAACTATATTTAATCACCACTCTTTGTTCTTAATTCCCTCTTTCCTAAAAGTTTTCTCTCCAGTATGGAAACTACAGTAGCACTGCATTTAGCAGAACTGAAAATACAGTTTTTAGGCTGAGTATGCATCAGTTTGGAGACAGCTTGTCCTGTAGGGCCAGTTCCAGCCTTGGTTGTTAACTTCCTAAACGTGCAAACTCCATTTGTAGCCTCAGTGTCAGCACCAGTGAGGTTTTGCTCGGTGGCCTTTAAAAGGGGAAGTAGGAACCAGACAGTTCACAGTGAGCACAGCAGCAGCATGAAGCCTCTTAGACTGGTAAGTGCCAAGTCTCCCTTGGAAATGCTGCACAACCTTCTTGGATACTTACATGCTTAGGGCCATTTCATCCTGTAAGCTTATAAAGCCCTAAATGGGTATTTTTAATGCCCATGCTTCAAATGCTCGTCATATTACACTAAGCTGAATTTTCAGCACTGGCATGCTGGAGGAGTTAATTCTACTGGGAGATTGTGTTGAAGAGTTTTTAACTCACAGCTCATTGTGCCTTTCTTAACCCTCAGTTTGGTTAGGAAAGACCTTAGATTATAGAAAATGATGAGTGGTTGTCTAGGAAAATGTTACCTCCAAAAAGTTCACCTCAATCTCATTTCCTTTCTCTGGTTCATTACATTAGATTGTTTTATATTGTATTGTGGGGTGTGATTTTCATATAATTTTGTTTAAATCTAGCAGCACTTAATGCTTAATCAGGACATAGATGATTCAGATAAAGACGTTAATTTAAATTTAGTTTAGTCAAATCAATTGACAATTATAATTTTACTTTGCCTGTGGTTTGTCTATGATAAAATGTTCCCTTTGCCATTTAGAGAAGGCCTAAGTAAGTATTTCAGTAGGTCTTTCTGGTAGATACAAATCTGGTAGACTTGTCTGACTTGAGGGGGGCAGAATGACTCACTGTGCTAACACCAGGGAAGCAGTCTGAGTGAGCACTGTGGATCATAGTTCATCAATCCTGAATGACTGAAAATTAGCAGTTTAGTAACATTCCCCAGATTCATTGGACTAAACTACCACTGAGTTTTGGGAGAGATTTTGTGGTAAAGGACAGAACTCTAGCTGTGAGGAGCCAATAGTGAGGGACCAACAAGGATCTGAGAAAGCATTTTAGGCATACAATGGAGGAAGAACTGTAGCTTAGGTTAGATAGCTGTTCCTTTTTCAGAGACTCTGTGACCTGGCTTGTAGCTTAGTTCTATTTTCAGTGTTCTTAGATGAAATTTCTGATACTGGATGTCTGCTTAGACTGTGACTTTTTTTCTTATGTACATTCTAAAGAAATTCAGAATCAAAGAGGATGATGTTCTATTACTAGCAGAAGAAATGTGTGTTGTACTTTAAGTATTTACAAATCTCTTCTACACAATTGCAGTTCAATTTTTTATCTCAGCCTTTTACATAAATTTGACAGGAATGATGTTCCTTAAAAAAGCTACCTAAAAATTGGGCTGGATTGACAGCTGCAAGATACAGAAAGGCTCCAAGTTGTGTGAATTTACACATCTTTGAGGCTTTAGAGTGGTCTTCCCTGAGCATGTATGTGCAGGTAGTACAGACTTTTGTCTGGTTGTCCTTGTGGAGTTGGATGTGCTAAGTGAGCCAGACTGGTCAGAGTGAGTGGTGACTGGGAAGTATATAATTAAGCTTGCAGACTTGTCTCATTAACTTTTCTGTCTCAGCTCTGCAGTGCTGTTTCTTGGTGTAAATTTACATAAAGCATTTCCTGGCTGAGAAGTCTCTGAACAGGCATGCAGTCTGATGATTAGGGCACTAGCCTGTGACTTGAGAGAGATCTCAGCTCAAGCCACCAGTCTTCCATAGCAGCTTCTCTAGGATGTGTAGTTTTTCCATTTCTCAGGGGGTTTTTTCTCCTAGATGGGAGATAATGTACTTGTCTTACCTCACAGGAATCTTGCATTATCTGAATGCATGAGATGTGATGCTGGGCTGATTTGGCAATGGTGAGGGATGTGTAGATTGAGAAATGATAGATGTCTGGTGAGCATAGTTCCCATGGAAATAATAATAGTGGCTGTACAGAAATACAAGTTACATTACATAAGGGGGAAGAGGAGGCTTTTCTGTGTTTTTTGAGGTTGTCTCTGTCACCATAGCAGTACAGCATTTACATGGCTAAAGTCTTGCTTTTCTGTCTGGTATATCTGGAAGGTGAACAGTGGAGTGGATTGCCACCCAGCAAGGCCCTCCTCCTTCCATTAGCTTGAGCTTCTGGGTGTTGAGGGTGAAATCTCTTCCACCCTTGGTGCTCAGCTTTGCAGCCACCTAAGTTTTATGTGCTGGCTTTGAAGATGGAGTGCGTCTGATGCATCATCATTATTGTTATTATTGTTATTATTTATTTGCACCTAAAGCCTCAGTTGTGGTTGGCTTTCTGCTGAGCTTTGAGCTGAATGGAAGTAGTGTGGTGAGGTTGACAAACAGGAGGAAAGGAGCCGGAGAAGTTTGATGCAGAGAATGTGTCACTAAGTAGGTCACTTTGGTGTGCAATTCTGTGGCCTGGAATCGCGTGAAAGTTGCTTATACTTTTGGAATAACCAAAGGGAATACAGGCTCTTTTCCAGCTGCTGCTTGTCCTAAACACAGCTGCTTCACCAAGTGCTTGTTGGTGCTTCAGGTGAGATGGTGCTTTAAGAGAAAGGTGCAGGAGAGAGATGTAGTGGTGTGTCCTGGTCAGGATGCAGGTCTTGCCTTTGAGAGGGAGAGTGTTGCTCCCTGAGTTGAGTGTATTTGGAATATGGAGGTTTAGTGAAGGATATCATGAAGCATCGAAATATGTTCAGGACAAAAGAGAGATTCACTAGGACTGTTTTGAGAATTATTATTGTGTTATCGAGTATTTGAAATGCTGGGATGCTGGAAGCACACAGCTATTTCCGAAGTACTAGGAGAACGTGATTAAATGCTGCTTCCAGAAAAGAGAGGTAAACAGTTTTTCAAAGGTCTGCCATAGCTTGTAACTGAAGAACAAGTTTCCAAAAAGCTTGAGATTTTACACAACTCTCATGACTGTGTTAAGCGTGCCCCTCATGGCGAGTTGCTTCTGTTCTCAGCTCCCTCTGGAAGAAACCCCCATTTTGCAGCTGGGAAACAGGCTCATCTTCACAAATCCTTTGTTATGTCTCTGCCACAACAGAGCCTTGACCCCAGGCTTCTCAAGTACTAGGCTGGTGCCATGATATCAGGAGGATGATCCCTCTCCTGATGGAAAACAAAGCAACTTATTTAATCGTTTAAAAAAAACCTCTTAAGTCACTTTGCGGCGAGGGTTTGGGTAGCTGAGTGATGTAACCTGTTATGTGCTGTGTAATCATAAGTTTGACCTCTGTATGCTTTAAAAAACAGAAGTGTATTGATTGTGATGTACTGTAGATGGTGAAGCAAGATACATTAGCAGTCTGCTGATCTCACGTTCTTAAATCTGGGTTGGTTTGGTTTTTTTGCCTTCCTCTAACTGTTCTGGGAAAGGGAAAGACTGAAAAACACTTGCTCAAGAATTAAACTCCAAGGTATTTGTCTTGGAGGGCTTGATCTGGCAAACTGCAGACATCTGCTAAATTAAATGCTGCTTACAATTTAAATGATCTTTTTGCTTGCTTTTGTTTGGCTGTAAGATGTTTTTCTAGTGTAGTTATAGCCAAGATAAGAAGCTCTGCTGAAGTTTTAAAGAGAGATGCTGATAAATTCCATCCTACAAGTGGCATTGCTTGGCTGACAGGCAAAATTTGCTTGTGTATGTTGGGAATCATAGCAGGAAATAAGCTACACTGAGAGGGAGAAGTGAAAAGATTGTTTGTCAGAGGTGCCCTTTGATCTTACTTTATCCAAGTAGGACTTGAGAAATTAAGGCATCTGACTTCAGGATTTAGGAGACTGTCAGAGTCTGAAGAGTTTGGTAGTTGCCACTTGGGCCTGCACTCATTGTTTCCAGCTCTCTGAAGCTGTTTTTTAATCTTAGGGGAAAGTTCAGGAAACAGTAACTGATTAATAAAATTGCTTCTCATACAGTGAACTCTGTACTGCAGATAGAAACCTCAGCTAAAGAGACAAAAAGTGCAGTAGTGAGTGCAACCAGTATTTAATGTTTATAATAACCTTTACCTATGTAAAGGTGGGGAAAATGTGGTGAAGTTAACAACTGCATTTGGCAGGCAGCTCTTGGAGCATCATCTGCTCTCGAGACTTAAAGCAGGTGAAGGTGCCCCTCTGCTCTGTGTGGCCTGAACTGGTTCAGCGCATGGTATTTATTCATCTAAACGTGCCTGGGAACCTGGATGAAGTTGGTATCCTCACAAAATGGGTGGGTTTGGCTATGGAACAGAGGCAGTGGGTATGTTCTAAAAGATGATTGGGAAAGAGGGCACAGGTAAGGAGCCCAAACCATTAGTTTATATAATGTCTAGTGTTTAGCCCTCAGCTCTCTCCTCAGTCTTAATCCCACATCTCTCTCCATCTGTAAGAGTGCCATGCCATCAGCTTGCAGGGCTCCCATCTTTCCTGGGGAAGCCAAGCTGCTCACTGGGGAGTAATCCCCTCAGGAGAGCTGGTTTGCAGTGAGTGCCACACCTACGGCAGAGGGAGTCTCTGCAGCGATGGCATAGGGGGCATGTGTGAAAGTGAGAGGTGAGACCATGTCCTGCTTTGGTACCTGCCCCCTGGAACCCTCTGTGCCTTCTCAGGGAGCTGCTCTGTGCTAAATAGAGACACTGCCCTGGAATATGCGGCTCCCATCTTCAGAGGGAACAGTGTTAATGGGCAGGACACAAATGCACCCAAGTCTTCTATGCATTTGCTTCTTGGCTGCAGGAAACAGGGGGCCATAGGCCTGTTAGAAAGCTTCATCCAGCTGAAGGAGAGGACAAGTAGTGAACTGCTAGGGTTATCCAGCTGCCACCTTACCTGCAAGGCAACACATCCACACAAGTGGGTGCAAGGACGTAGCTGCTGCTGTTCTTGTGGAGCAAATTCCCCTCCCTCCCTCCTTCCCTCCTTCCCTGCAAATGTGAATAGCTTTTTATCCTATCTTGAAAAGAAAGCAGATGCAAATGTACATCAGGTACTTTCAGCAGTTTAAGTGCTCTTTGAGGTTGGGAAGGAGAAATCTGATTAGGGTTACAGCTGTTTCATTTCCTGACAGATGCACAGGGTGTTGTGTGCTGGCGAGCTGCACACACACACAGCAGCCTCGTTTTGTATCAGTGGCACAACCACACAGCAGCCAGCATGTTCGGAACTCCTTGTCCTGGACACCCTGCCAAAATATGCTTTATGCAGAATTTTCTGTGAACCAGGCTGTAGTGTGTTTTTGTGTGTGTATGTGTGCATGCATATAATTTGTGTGTGTTTTCTTTGGTTGACAGGGCCTTTGTTGTTGAACTTTTTGTTGCTGGAGTGAGGCAGTGTGCTGTAAGCAAGCACAGCTAATTATAAAGCACTTGTATAAAAAAAAAATGATTTGCATTTGTACAAACAGTACTAGTAAAAGTGCCTGTGCAAGAGTACCACAAGTACCCAAATAAGCCCAGCTCTGAATGGAGAACTCTTTTCTTTCTTGCAACCACAGCTAAAAAGCTGTTTATAACCAAATACTGAGGTGGTGTCATTTCTTTTCTAGGAACTCGGAATAAGAATTCCTAGACCACTGGGACACGGACCAAGCAGATTCATCCCTGAGAAGGAGGTGTGGTAGTGTTTTCAAGTACATAGTGAACTTTATGCTTTTAAGGAACATCATTTTAATAGTAGCCCACACTGGTTTCAGGACAGCTGCTGATCTGCAAAACATTTTCTGTAGTGATCACATTCAGTCCTGAGACTTTGGCCCCAAGTACTAGTGTACAGAACAGTGAGAGCCTTGGGGAGCTCTGTAATAGTTATGACCCCTCCCATGCTGCTATCTAGCATGAGAGAAACCCAATACTGTTTCCTTGTGAACATCCGGATGTAATTTCCTACTGGTCCACAAGGTACCTGCCCCTCTGCTCTGGGATTGCTTTTTCTTGAGCTGCCTCTACCACTCTGAAGAATCTGAGGAGCTTCAGAGTGCTGTGGATGAGCATTTCTGCTGCTTCTCCCCTGATCGTCTGGTAAGAGAATTTGGAGCAGAGGAAAAGGTAGTAGTATGCCTGTGGTTTTCTAGGAATTTTACTATTTTTCAATTTCCCTTTTTTCTTTCTTGTCATCTTAGCTAGCTTTTTACTTCATTCCCTGTTTTTCACTTAATAAAAGTGATAATTCAATTAGCTTTTTGTTATAATAAACTAAGATCAACCTGGGGTATTCAAGAATGTGAGGCAGTAAAAATGAGAAGGCAGTGTTGTATTACAGAGAGACTAAAGCTAAAAATCTCCTTTTGCCGCTATAACCACTTGTGATCTCCTAAATGAGAGGTATTACAGGGATTTAATGTGCCTCATGTGCGCCGATTTAACGCCATTAATAGATTTATAGTATAATTCCTTTCACTTGGGGCCTCTGGGTGCTGTCATAATATATTTATTTGCTATTTTATTGGTGGTACCTGGACAATATTGCTGATTGCTCTTTCTCTCCAATCAGACAATTCAGGTGGGAAAGGAGGACGCCACAATGCACACACTGTTTGCAGAGTCTTTTGCCACGCTGGGCCGACTGGACAACGTCACCTTGGTGATGGTTTTCCACCCACAGTATCTGGAAAGCTTTCTAAAAACTCAGCACTATCTCCTGCAGATGGATGGCCCGCTCCCGCTCCATTACCGGCACTACATCGGGATAATGGTACGCTCCAGGCCGCGGCTCCAGTCCTGTCTGAGAGCAGCTGTCACCGTGTTTTGCACTTTCTAGCTGAAAGGCGTTTCACCAGCAGCTAAGGGAAAAGCAGAGTAGGTTTGCTGGTGTCTGCTTTACAGATGGTTTCAGAAGAGCGGCACTTTATGTTCATAGATTTGGTAGGACTGTGAGAAAAAGGGGGAAAGTGTGCTATAGAAATGAGACAAATTATTGGCTTCCCTAGTATATTAGAAAGTGTTTCTCAGGAAAGCTTGTTTTTGTGTGTGTATCCTGTTACATACACCCCTCTCTAACTCAATAGTTGGTCCCATCATGCATTTCTGAGTATGTAAATTCTAAGCAAATTTTCTGCCAAAAGTAGTTGATTTCTAATTTTTAATCTGACAGTTCAATGATCTTTGCTTGCTGAAGTGGAATTAAAGTTTTGGGCTGTGTCTTAATTAGATGTAGTAAGTGTTGCAGTAAATGATACTGGGCCTTTCTTAGCTGAGAAGCTGCCCATAGTCTCTCTTGCCATATGCAATCTAAAACCTGCTTTTGATTGTTGCTGGTGAAGATGCAGCTAGAGACAGCTTCTTCCCCGTGGGGAGTACAATGCAGTATGGGTTACTTGCTTCAGGACAGGTAATAAATCCATGCCTGTATTTCTCCCTGGATATAGGCATGTTGCACCTGTAGCCAGTATAATGATGGTGTGTATGAACAAGTGATATTTATGTTGTGAGAACAATAATCAAAACAAGCTGATGTGTTAATCTCAGAAATATTTTTTTACTTGAGTCTTTGTTCAGTGCAAGTCTTCTAATTGGATGTTTTGAGGAAATGATGACTTATGGTATTTGTCATAAAGTACTAACTTTCTCTAATTGTTTTCTGTATCACACTGTTTTCCTTTCTAGGCTGCAGCACGACATCAGTGCTCTTACCTTGTTAACCTCCATGTGAACGACTTCCTTCATGTTGGTGGAGACCCTAAATGGTTGAATGGTCTGGAAAACGCACCTCAAAAATTGCAAAATTTAGGAGAATTGAACAAAATGTTGGCTCACCGACCCTGGCTTATCACCAAGGAACATATCGAGGTAGGTCTTTCATGGAGTAATGTGAATGTCCCCTTTTTTCAATAAAGCAATCACGAATTCTTGGGGTTCAGAGCCAGACAGGGTGAAAGACATTCTGTGGTTAATGATACTGATTTCAGTGCTACATCACTGCATGATATAGTATCACTTGTGCCCGGTTGTGTAAAACTAACAGGATCATAACTGCTCTTAAATGAGTAACAAATGTAGTTTGCAACATGCTGAAACTTCCCTGTCATGTTGGAATTCTGTTGGTGCAATGACAGTGTGCTCAGGTGTGCACCTCCCTCCTCAAGATATGTGCTTTCAGTAGGCAGAACCCCCAAGTGTTTCTGAGATGCTGCCAGAAGTCAGGCAGCACACCAGCCACCACGTTTTGGTCTGGCTTGCTGCCAGTTCAAATGCTGAGTTTTCAGGCTGGGATGGAGGGAGCAGGCTGGCAGAGTTGCCCAGGGGAGTGGTGGTGGTACAGGACAGCCAGGAGTGCAGCACCAAGAAATCACCAAGGGGCTGCTTCTTCCACCCCTTCTGCGCTCCTCTCTGCCCACAGCAAGGAGCACGTGGGTGCTGGGACTTCCTCGGTGCTGCCTGGCCTGGTGAGAGGTGGTGGCAGGTCCAGCTGGGCGCTGTGGGGGAGGGCACACGCTGTGCCAGAAGGCCCCAAACCTCCCACACTTTCCTGCCTGAAGGGGAAGTTGGGGTTTGAAGCTTCTTGTTGAATCTAGAGCATTCCACCCACAGGGACAAGATGGAGGGAGCCTGGTGCCAGGGTTTTACACAGCTGATCTGCAAAGAGTTGCCTGGCTTTTCTGATACTGTAAAGCCCATTTGAACATGCAAGAGTTGTGGTTGCATCTGCATTAGAGGTGTGACATTTCAATGCAAGTCAGTATGGCCTCGATAGAAACCACATGGTGCAAAAGAGAAACCCCAACTTATTCAATTGCCCAGAGACAGAGAGAGAAGTTCTGTCCTTTGTGGCTTAACCACGCAGGTCTGTGTCTGGCAGGTCACCTGCTAACAGGTCACTTGAGCGTACTAATGGCAGCAGAGTGTTAGGAAGCATGTTTGGATGTTGGAAAAATAATTTTACCTGGCAAAGAAATGTGTTGATAAACTGCATTAAGATGGGGTCAAATGAATTACTTTAATACTTTTCTCTTGCATTTTTTTTAAAGCAACTTTTGAAGACTGAGGAGAACAGCTGGTCCCTGGCAGAGCTGATCCATGCAGTCGTTCTCCTTACACACTACCACTCCCTTGCTTCCTTCACATTTGGCTGTGGGATCAGCCCAGAGATCGACTGTGAAGGGGGTCACACCTTCAGGCCCCCCTCTGTCAGTAACTATTGCATATGTGATATAACAAATGGTTACCACGGGGTGGATGAAATCCATGCCAGCCCAGCTGGAATTATTCCAGTAAGTGTCTGAAATAATCTCTTCCAATAGCAGTCATTTCTTTGTAAACTTAATACGTAGAGGGTGCCTGTTTCTTTTCATTCTTTGAGAGTGGGATTGGTGAGCCTAATCCAGATGTGGGATTGAAAAAATGCATTTAGGAGGAGCTGAAATGATATTGGGAAGCTGGGGAAAGCTACCAAAGGGAGAAACAGGCACAGTCTCTGTTGTCTTTTTTTTCCTGCCTGTCCTTCATAAAGGTGAGCTGAGTCCCAGTCTCAGGTAGTTCATGACATGTGTCCTGAGCAGCAGTGGCCAGGAATGCATTTTTCATCGGTGCAGTGGAAAGTTGGCTCTTCCTTTAATTCCAGGCTCTGACTTTTTTGCCCTGAGGTGTTTGTCATGCATCACACAACAGAT
The DNA here is from genome assembly GCA_008694505.1 of Cyanoderma ruficeps. NCBI lineage: Eukaryota > Metazoa > Chordata > Aves > Passeriformes > Timaliidae > Cyanoderma > Cyanoderma ruficeps. Next base: position 12,370,087 of record VZDJ01000141.1, on the reverse strand, counting down.
CATTCTTAACAGATCATTCACAACTTTGTGACTCTCTTTAAAACGCTCTCTCCTGCCTGCAGCAGTTGTGCTGATCTGGGCTTGTTTTCCCTTGGTGAAAAGCATGATGTGAACTAAGTGTTGGTTTAAGAACAGCCACGAGGGTGTTCTCACTGCAAGATCCTTGCCTGTGATATTTTGCTGCAGTGGTGTGGGTGGCATTTAAATTAGTTTGATGGAGCTTGCTGGCTGTCTGAAGGAGCAAACTGCAAAAGGCAGAGAGGAAAGGGGCAGAACTGTATAAACTAAAGATACTTTTACTTTGGTGTTGATGAAGGTTTACAAGATCAATTACTTAATTCTTGTGGTGTTAAAAGAGCTGTTGTGAAGGACTATTATCTTGCACTGGCTTTCTTTTGAGGCTTCATTAAATATGCATTTATACTCACCCTTCCTTTTTCCTTCAATGTTTCTTCTCTGTGAGCAGAGGAGGGAAAAATACAGTTGGGTGGTAAATTGTTACTTCCTCTATCAGAATTTCTGTTACAGCTCCTTGTTTTTTTGTTGCTGAACATTTAGACTAAAAGAAACTAATTTTAGTGTGAGAACAACTAGTTCCAAAGTGCTGTATTTTTTAAATCATGCTAAAAATACCAGTGATTTAATTGGAAAAAGATGATGACTAAATGTAAACCACTGGGTCAGTACAGGTTTCTTTCAAAAACTATGTTCCTTGGAAAATCTGTATTTAAAGATGTAAAGGACTTCAGTTGTGTTTAAACTTTCTGGCTTGGCAATTTCTGCCACCATTGTCAGTTCCTGTTGCATGAAAATGAGACATCTTTCTCTTCTTTTTAGTCTACAGAGTCTGTCTGTGAAGTTGAAGCCCTTATGGAGAAAATGAAGCAGCTGCAGGAGTGCAGAGATGAAGAGGAAGCCAGCCAAGAAGAGATGGCCACACGTTTTGAAAGAGAGAAGAGAGAAAGCATGTTCGTGTGCTCTTCAGGTAGTGCAGATGTAGCCTGTATATGTATTTATTAAGACCTTCCCAAATTATTTGAAGAAATACTCCTGCGAAAGGGGAAAGATGTGCTATTAGATGTCTCACAGACATTATAATTTCTTTGAAGGAATCAAGATTAGGGATGCCTTGTTTTCTTCCAGGAACACTTAAAAGCCAAGTAGTGCCGAGATTCGTGGCTGCTCGCAGACATACCATAACACTCTCTGATCAATATTGTGTTCAATAGACATCTCCAGAAGAAATGGAATCTCTCTCTTGAGATTTTTAGAAGTTTCACAGGAGATTTAAGCATCTTGCAAGACGCTGTAAAAACAAGACACTTGACATGCTTTGCTATTTAAGTGTGTGAAACGTTACTTTTCAGATGACTGAGAGACAATACTTAATTTATTACAAGTTTAGGTTTGTCATGGGCTCTTCAATACAATTTCCTCTAAGACAAACTTGGTATGGAAGTCTCAGAAGTCTCTTTTTTAATAAGTTCTCCGTTGCAAACCAGGTTTCTCCCCTGACATTTTTACAGACCTCTTGAGTTAGGGGAAAAACCCCTAGATTCAGGGGATAGGGGGAAGACTACAGTACAACAGAAGGGAGAAAAAGATGTTTGTAAGAAAAAACCTGAGTGTTTTTCATGGAGATGCCTCTGAACACTATAGCTGCAGTCAGAGCTGTACCAGAGAATCTTTCACTGTAGTCCAGTGAAAATGTGTTTGATTAAAAAACACAGAGACCTATTCTTCTGCAGGAGTTCTGCTCATACACTTCCAGTTCGCTCTTTCTGAATTGTGTGAAATTCTGTTTGACTTTAACAGAAGATGAAGAATCTGCAGCAACAAGAGATGTGTCTCGTCACTTTGAGGATACCAGCTATGGTTACAAAGACTTCTCCAGACACGGAATGCACGTGCCCACCTTTCGTGCTCAGGTAAAAGCCTGGGGGCTGCCATCAGGAGGCTTGGGGGCACCCTGCTCATTGTGCCAGACACCAAACCTGGAAATGGCTGTGCTCTCACTGCCCCGTGGGTGAGGCTTAAAGCCAGCCAGTGAACAACCCCCACCCCAGTGGATCTATACCTGCCCTTGGATCTATAACTGTATTAAAGCTCTGGGTCTTCACACATTCATTTCTGAAATGCTCCATTCTGCATTTTTACTTATTCTAAGGATTATTCCTGGGAAGACCATGGCTATTCCTTAGTTAATCGACTTTATCCAGATGTGGGACAACTACTTGATGAGAAGTTCCATATTGCTTATAATCTGACTTACAACACAATGGCCATGCACAAAGATGTGGATACCTCAATGCTAAGACGAGCTATTTGGAACTATATTCATTGTATGTTTGGAATAAGGTCAGTTTTACTGTTTTTTGTTCTAAAGGCATTAGCTTTTCTTTCTCGGGTTGAACCAGAACTATTTATTAAGCAAACATGCATGTATTCTTAAACATATTTTTTGTTTATGGGGAGGGCCACTAGTGCTACACTTACCCAATAATTTGTTTTGCCATAGGAACGTAGAAACGATGCAAGTGAAATAACTGCTGCTTGAAAATGAAAGTGTTTCTTCTTTCGATTCCAAACAGATATGATGATTATGACTATGGTGAAATTAATCAGTTGTTGGACCGCAGCTTTAAAGTTTATATCAAGACTGTGGTTTGCACTCCTGAAAAGACCACAAAAAGAATGTATGATAGCTTCTGGAGACAGTTTGAACACTCTGAGAAGGTACAGTTTGTGTGCATGCTGAGGGACAGCCACAGGCCCCAGATCAGTGTCTCCCTGACAGCCACAGCCACACAGTTTAAGCTTTAGCTGATGCTTCTGGGGTTCTGCTCTCAACTGCAGTCAGCACTGCCTGTATCCCAGAAAGGCAAGTGGTGCCAGAAGTGGTTGCAAGATCCATCCATCCATTGGCAGCAGACCTGGAACAGCTCTCTGGCTGGCCTAGAATCTTTCCAGTCCCCTGGTCCTTCTGGCATGGATGGCCCCAAAGCAGTTTCTTTGTTAAAGCCTAAAAGCTCTGCTGCTGGGTTACAGTCTGAATTGCACCTCCCAGTCACATTTCCTGCTGTTAAGTCCCAGCTACTGAATCCATTAATCCTTCAGTTTTTCTTTGGAAAGGTATTTCTTGGCCTCACTTAAAGTCAGTGCTGAAACAGAAAGATGCAGAAGTCATTAATGCTCATATCATCAGAGGCTCTAGTTCTTGATAAACCCCTTAAAGCAGAGTCCTATAACTACAATGATTTAAAATTGTTCAAGTAAAATAACTGCCTATGTTTTGGTTAGACTATGATAGATAAGCTTTCCAAGCACACAAATCTTTCCTTAAAGCCCAGAAGTTACCTCTCCATAGCCATCTTAATCCAAGGCTCATTCACATACGTGTCACTAACGCAATAACCACACATCCTCACGGAGATCATGCAAATGAAACCACACACAACCCCCTTACATGCCAGAGCAAACTCACAGCAACCTGCTGTCACTGAGAAAATACTCTTACACCCTTCCCCCCCCAAGTTTCTGATCTCATCCTCAAAGAAATGCAGTAAAGGCACTGAGGAGATGATCTGGGGAACTAAAATTCTTACCTCCAGTAGCTACTGAACACCTGTGTCTCAGTGGAGAAAGCAGGTTTATGGCACCTGGGGAGTTTTTCTGGTGCTTCACCTTGGCCGACCACTTTGTGCTGTTCAGGACGGAGCTGCCTGTGTGTTTCTCTTTCAGTCCTCAGGGGCTAATGTCCTTATCACCTCTGCCTTTGTTAGCACCCCACTCTGCTCCACAGGTACACTTGCCCTTCTGCCTTTAATCATTGGCCTCATTAAAATTGAACAAGCTGTGCATATTGTGCTGCTGAGGAAGGGCTTGTGTGCTTGAAAGCTTGTCTGTATTTTCCAGCTAAACCAGCTGGTGTGCTAAGGGATGATTTCTTCTTCCTATGGCCCTGGCCCTGCCTAAGTGTGCCCGTGAGCCAGTGCCACACTGTGCCACAGTACCACGTGTGGCATTGGCTCCTCTGCCCGCCTCAGTGAGCTCCACAGCGAGGTCTTGGTGGTGACAGGGACAGTGCCCCCCTGCTGCTGCTGCTGCTGCACCAGCACAACACCCACAGCCCCGGGGCTTCCTTGGGCTGCAGAGCATGGTGGTGAGCACGGTGCTAAAGCCTGACTTCTCTCTCCTGAAGGTCCATGTAAATTTGCTTCTGGTAGAAGCTCGGATGCAAGCCGAACTACTTTATGCTCTGAGAGCTATTACTCGCTATATGACCTGATGTCTCTGGCTGCCTGTCGACGTTGGAATGTTCTGCAGCTGCAGTATGGCAGAGGAAGATACGAAGCCTCAGGACCAACAGTAGCTATAAGTTAAGATGCCCATTGTGCCATAACTCCTTTAGTTTCAGCTATTTCCACGTTTGGAATATCATTGCTGCCACTGGGCAGCGAACGCTTGGCAGTTGACAGAAGGGTTGTGCAGAAGTGCTGCCTGCTCATGGTATTTTGGCTTTAGACAGCCCGGGACGTTCTCTGAACTTGTGGCAATATAGCAAACCATAGATACATAGATCTTGTGTTAAGGCAAATACTGCGGGAGTCGGAGCGCGAAAAGAACTGGGACATTTGATGACATTTGCTTTCCCTACAAGAATAATTTTAGAAATTCTTGATGCTGCTATTTGTGCAGGTGGAGTGAACAGACCCAGGCTGTTCCAGTTGAGCTAGAAGTGAAAGTGAGCACTGCTATTGTCTGAGCCTTTATTGTGTGTGGTTTCAAAAAAGCCTTGTTATTTAGATTCCCTGTTTAATCAGAACTAAACCTCTTCTGTCCACACTGATAATTTGAAAGATAGCAGTCAATTTTCTCAACTAGTTTAGCCTTAAAAACAGGATGTTTGTTCAGCATTATTTCGTGAGCTCCAAAGTGCAATGGTCTTCCTATGGAAAGAAGGGGACTGGAGTCCTCAGAGCTTCTTAGAGATCTACCTGCGTAACGGTTGAGTAGCTTCTTGTCCTCCTTTTCATGGATGAACCAAAAAGGAGCTAGGACAAGGTGTGGGAATGTTGTTCTAGACTGCCAAACAGTCCTACTGTATTACATGCCCAACGCTGGTCTTAATGATTTTTGCAGTTGCTTAAATAACTAGGCTAAAAAACATCTATTTTTAGTAAATCAAAATGTGATTAAAATGCTGACATTTAATATACAGTGGTTTTGGAGAACACATGAATACTTTTGTATGAGTGTGAATTGCTTTTTAAATTTGTCAGTATTACTGGTATTTTTGAAATAAAGGTAACAAGTTTTTCTCTTGGTGTTTCTGTATGATTTAACTTTAAGCTTCTGTTCTTACTGGTTCTAAGATCATTTAAAATTTTTGAAACAGTAACTGAGCAAACATAGTTAAAATCACAAGCTATGAATTTTTTAACTGAGTCTGAAATGATGGGAGGAAAAGTTTAAAACCAGAGCTAGAGCTTCACTAACTGTAGTGGGAATGCCTCTTCTGTACTGCTGATACTTTCACCCATTTGGACAAAGCTCTTATGCACAAGGTGTGATTCTTGGGGTGCCTGGTGCAGGGCCAGGAGTTGGACTCGATGATGCTGATGGGTCCTCTTCAATTCAGCTGATTCTGTGATTTTCTGTGATTCTGTGACATGGATTGTCCCAAGCTCACAAGCAGCATTAGTTTAATTTCTGTCCTCTGGTCTGGGTCTGAGGTCACACTGGTTTCTCTTTCTACAGAACCTTCTGAGAACAGTTTTAAGTTTACAGTCCAAGAAGCTAAAATATCTAAAAAGATCTAGGGGAGAAAGATTAATAAACTGTCAAAAATTGTGACTAACAGGAAGCATCTGGTGCTTCCTCTTAACTGAAAATACAGGATTTTTAATGTTCCAAAAACAGAGCAAAACTTTCCTGTTGTAAGGGCATTGTATAGCTGAGCTGTGCCTTTCCAGTCTGTGAACAGTTTCTGCAGCACTTCAGTCTCCAGGTGCTTTTTGAGGTCAAAGGTAGACATGAATTTTCCAAGAAACCTAAACTGGTCATTTCCATCCTCTGCTCTCCAGCCACATCCAAGTGCCCTCTCACTTTTCAAGCACTGCAGCATATCTGTGTGTGAGTGGCTTCATCTGGTCACAGCTGCCATCAGAGCACAAGCCACAACCTGCACAAGTACAATCCCAACTCCCCACCTGGTACTCTGGGGCAGCTCCGGCAGAGCCCCAGCCCGAGGCTGGGAAGTACAGCAGCCTCTCAGTACCTCAGCTTGGTGCTGGCAGCTCTCCCCAAGGGAGAACAGGAACGGGTTAGCTGGGATAGCTGGACCCTAACCCCCAATGTCAGAAGGAAGGGGGATCTCCCAAGGAATGGGCTTCTGGACACGAGAGAGCTGCTGCAATTGATCTTTGGCAGAGATATCCAAATGGTAAATGATGCCATAAGAACACACCTGAAATCCAGCGTTCTGGGGCTGCTGCTTACTACTCACAGGTTTTTCTCCAGCAAAAGACAGAGGCTGGCATAGCTTGATCAGAGGGGTGCTCAAGAGTCCTGTGCCACCTTCTTCTCACTCCAGCTCCTCTGAACATGCTTCTTCCTGCACAAAGGTCAGAGCTCACACAAAGTGGCTGCCCCAGGATCCCCGGCTCTGCGCTGTGCTGCAGACACAGCACTTCGGGCTCTTGGTTACAGTTTGATCAGCAGTAACTGGCATAATTAGTGTTGTATCTGAACAAATCTTAATTGCCCAAGCATCACCTTGTCTTGAGCCAGCCATCAGTTTTAGCTGCCTTCTGACAGAGACTCAGCCCTTGTCAATTGTGATTAGTCCTGGTGGCAGGGCTTGGCCAAGGGGCCTTTTCCAGTGCCCCCACCCTGCCCTGCACAGCCGGCTGTTTGCCTGCCTTGCTTTGACACAAATGCCAGGAACAAATGCTTCCAGCTTCTTCCCCACAGGGACTACTTACCCATCATCCTTTCTTTAATACTCTCTCAAAGCAAATCCATTAGTTTCTCCCAGAAACAAATGGGACATTGAAGCCATTCATTTTCCCTTCAGCCAAAATTAAAATGGCAAAAGAAGGCATAATAATTGAGATATTTTTGAGCTGAGCAGAGCAGTTTTGGAGCCAAACCACACTGAATGTCGTGCGCTTCTCTCCTGTGGATTGCAGTGACAGAGGCTGCCACCACACAAGCTCCCAAAGTAGGGCTGAGCTTTGCTGGGCACAAGGAGCACCTGAGCTGCTGAGACACAAAGAATGGAGCAAATGTTACCACTTTCATCAAAGTTTCCTCCTCACCACTCCCAAACCTTGGACCACAAAATCTCCCTTTCCCTGCCCCATAAAAGCAGAGATCTAAACTAGGAAAAAAGTCTCACTGCCTGCCCTTCTACTATGGCTCTACTTCCCGGCCTCTTCACTGCCTCTCCTCACCTGGAAGCAGAGGTCTGGGCACTAGCAAAGGTAGAGAGAATGGTGCCACTGAGGGAGCTCCGAATCACTGCCTCCCAACAAATTCCTCCAGCCTCTCCCGGGATTGCCAGGCCGGAGCGGCTCCCGCTGTGCACGGCCCGGAGCGATGCTGCCGACCCGCGGGAGCAGGAGCCCGGCAGCGCCTGCACAGCCACTGATTGTGAGTGATCTGAGGTCAGGAAAAAGAGAAGTGGGTCAGGTCTGTAGAGCTCTCTCTGGCCGGCGGGGCTGTTAACGCTCGAGGCCAGTGATGTGCCTGCTGAGCTAACCCATGGGCTACAAGCGGGGACTTTTACACATGGGAAGGATGAAAACAGCAATAAACAAGCCCACAGCAGTCAGGAGGAAAAGGGAGAGAGAGGCCTGTTATGGCCCCACAGATGGAGACACAGGTTCAGGGGAGACAGCTGGCCAAGGAATCTGAGAAGTAGAGGCACACAGGTGGCTCCTGGGAGTGTGGGACCAACTGAAACAAGGTAAAATCTTCTCTGACATCAGGGATATGGGTGTTTTGCCTAAAGATGTGAAGCCCCAATTCAGGCAAGACCAGCACAGCTGGACCTACATCCCACAAGCATCAAGGCAGCAGCTGGGTTAGCTGGGATACTTAGACTCCAGCCTCTAGTGTCAGAAGGAAGGGGGATCTCCCAAGGAAAGGGGGTTGACTTTCCCTGATGCCGACAGTGTTTGATCTGAAGAGCGAAGCTCATGAAGGAACACGGGACAATGCACCAACAGCACCGGGGTTCTCTGTCACAGAAGTTCCTTAAGGTAAAAGTGTGTCAAAGTCTGTAGGTGAGGTGGCTCCTGTCACGTAACATTCATTTGCACAGCATTTTTGGTACCACAGAGGTCCATGTACTCACTCATAACTTACCTTTTAAAAATGAGAAGTTCAGCAAATATTTTTGTTTCATTTTTCCAGTCAACAAACAGTGCAATTACTAGACAAGTCACACTGACCAGCTGCTTCATCAGCTCAAGTATATTGTAAAAAGTAATTACACATGCAAAAATTTCAAACAAGCTCTTCCAAAGATAGCATCCAGTACATAAATGCCAGGCTTTTGTGACTATTTTTTTTTTAAAGTTCATGCTGTCCAACAAGCTTACCAATGGCAATGTACAGGTATATTAGAAATATACAATTTACCCAACAAAAAACCCCCAACTGATTAAAATGCAGTGATAGACTCAGCTGGAAGAGTGATGGCTTTGAATTCTGTCAAGAAGTTTTTCTGCCACGGGTTTGAACTCTCTTTCCCAATACACTCTTTGGCAGTCCTTTATACCTCTGTCAAGGCTGCACTCCAACTCTACCTCTTCATCTGCAATCAAGGAAAATACCATCATCAGTTCCAAATAAAAATATATTCAACTACATATTTTGTGACACATACAGCTTACCAGCTGTGTGTGCTGATGGCTTAAAAACAACTGCACTTGAGATTAGTTAAGCCTCACTGTCTGAAGGTCTTGGATTTAATTAAAAATAAAGGATGGTATGGTCAGTAACACAGTGAAAATGGTACTGCAGGTTCTTTTATTCTCACACCTCACAGGTGTCTCTGAGACAAAAACTGTCTCTGAGATTGATCATTTACTGTGACTGTCAGTCTGGAAAGTACCCAGGGTTTAACATTGTCCACAGCAGTTTTGCTGAGGTAAGGAATCCATTCATCTAACTACAAATATGTTCTTCCTGTCCCCAATTGCTCTGCTAATCTGGAGACTCTTTCAAACTCTATCTACTCTCACACTGAAGGAACTTGAACCACACTAGTTATTGTATTTACTGATGCCCTCCCTTCCTCGCAAATCTCAAAAATAAAACAACAGGACAGTCTTTATTAGAGACAATGTTAGGAATGAAAGGAAGTCATCAGTCATATTTCCCCCTCTATTTTGCTTGGCATTGGATGTGGCAAAGCGACAAAATCTTAGAGAAAATAGAAATCAGTCTGTAACCAGAAGCATTCTCCCAAATCAGGAACCCACAAACACAACTGATAATGCTGAACAAATGTTTTCACATAGTTTAACAGAAGGATATTTGACAGCCTTTAGGCCATAAATAGACCTAAAATTGAGGCAGAATCCTGCTCCAAATGGGCAATACTTAACCCTTGGCCTACACCATGAAACAAAGCACCAGATTCACAATGTGTTAAATAAGTAACTCTGTAAGGGAGCTTATTGCACAGTCACAGCAGATAGACACAACTTGGGGCTGAGCAGAAACTTCAGTTACCCACATTGTGAGTCAGATTTTGTGTAGAAAAGAGATGCTCCAACAGCACTTAACTCCCATCCAAAAGCATGCCAAGGTGCCTGAGCTGAGACAGGTAAGGAGGAGGAAATGACATTCCTGTGTGTGGAGATGGGCTCCAGCTCACACAAATTTACCAGCCACTGCCAACAGTACTTGGCTCCTGTGCCACTACACTGCAACTACCAAAATTAAAGAGAGGCTGAGAGCAAGAAAGATTCCAAAAGAGGTTCTACGTAAGAAGATGACATTTAGAGTCTTTCTGTAATAAAATAACAAGGAAAAGAACACCCATTCTTTCAAGAAGGATGTCATATCTCTTCAGGAAGAAAACTTGTTATCAGAGATAAAATCCAGCCTCTTACATCAAATCTATATTTGATGATAATTTATAATAATCATAAGATAATTTAGGTTGGGAAAAAGTCTGGAGCGGAGTCACTATGTATCGGTTTGCTCTACTCCATGTACTGTTGCAGCCTTTTCCAGTGCTTAACGCCTGCCACAATGGAAATCTCTTTTCCTAATGTTTAACTGGAATTTTGTCTTATAGCAGCCTGTGCTCATTAGCTCTTGTACTATCAGTGGTACAATAACCTAACATACCTAAAATCAATCTCAGCAGCAGAGAAGCCAGAGTCCCTGAAGCAGAAAATAAGGGATTGTGGGGTTTGTTTTCAAGGAGAATTGCTTTGCCTACTCCTCTACTTTTTTCTACCCAAATTAACTCTGTTCTAACACAGAGCGAGAGGCATTTCTCCCTTTTATTAGACAGCTGTGCTCCCCAGAAGTCAACTGAGTATTTATGGAATCACTGAGGTTGAGAATTCCAGCCCACAAGAACAAGGGTCAGAAGCAGTTCAAAGCTGAAGTGTTGAACTAAAACAGTAAATTTCCCAAAGCGGAACGTGAGTAACGCTGTGGATCAGTGAGGATCAGTGTTCCGCATGCAAGCTGTGCATCCTCAGATAATTTAATTTTCCCACGACTGTCCTCAAAAACCAGCAATATTGGGTGCTGGCCAAACAGCATATGTGCTGGCTGCAAGCCCAGGAGCAAGGCAAACACACTGGGCCTGCATGCTGTGGGGGACACTGGAGACTGGAGTGCAGACTCCTGCAGTCCGCAAGGGCTGCCCATCCTTGAAACACCAGCAAGACAGGGGCTGGCAGCCCTGAAAGCTCTGTCATGTCATGTAAGAGTTCACACAGACTGAGATTCCAAAATAACCTCCTGGAACTGAGAGTGGAGGTAAAAGTCAGCACAATAAAAAGTCTGGAGAGAGAAGGAGGAACTTTCCCTTCAGTGAAAGACCACACAGAAGAATGTTCCCAAGACAGAAGCTCATCTCCACCGCTGCTCGTGAGGGCCTGGGCCAAGGCAAAGCTGCTGGCAGGGGCCTGGGAACAGCAGCCTCCAGGAGCTCTGAGCCAGCAGAGTGACATGAAACTCAGGAGCAGCTGAAAGAAGGTGAATGACAAGTGCCATTGGAAAGAAGGGCCACTGCATCCCAGGCTGCTAGGATCAGGCAGGTAATAAGAAAAACAAATAGTGACCTTTGTTCAACTTTTCTCTTGGGCACATCTTTTCAGGCTATTTCCATTCCCTTTTGCTTCCTTGTATCTTTTATCATCCTGTTCCAGGTGGGGGAGGGAAAAATAAAGGGGAGGAGGCCAAGCACAGCAGGTGAAGTGAGGTGTCTGCTGTGCCATGCTCCACTTTTTCCGCTTCCTGAGGGTGTGCTGACGCTCGAGTACAGTTCACTGGCTGTCAGCAGTTGCCTCCTGCTTCCTGAATGATAGAATCAGAGCAATGACAGTTCAAGGCTGTTACTGGACACAATGGGAGGAGGAAGATGTAGGACAATATTAACCAGCTGCTATTACTAAGATTTGTTGGCTCTCTGCACACAGAGGAACCAGATCCAATGAATAAGATGTGGTTTTTCTACAGCTCCTCTTCTGACTACAGCGTGAAGAATGACTGGCCTTCTGATTTAATTCTAACCTGTTCCTAATTAATTACCATTACAGCTGCATTACAATCACAACTGTAACTGCAGTTGCAATTGTACATGAACTTCCAGTTCATGAAAGTTATACTGTCAATGAGGGTTACAATTGCTATCCAGCCTGGACTCTGCAGTCAAATCAATTGCTTCAATAAGCAGTGTTAAATGCAGAGGAAAAAAATAAGCACATACTTTCTACAACAAAGATATATACTTCTCACTGTGTGGCAAAAAATTCAAGCATGATTGTGGCTGTAAAGTGTGCAGGTCTCTTGCAAAATGTTAAAAAGTGCAGTAATAACCTTGAAACACTGCTGTTTTCGGATAAATAGATGGAATTACTGCACACATTAAGATAAAGTCCATCATAGCAAGGAATATAACACATGGAACTATTACAGCAGTGAACATCAGTAATTCTGCTGTAACTGGAAAAAATCCTCACAAATCCACACACTTTTCTGGTTGTCTGCAACAAAAGAGACCATGAAATTTCACATTCTGTCTGGGTCTGACAGTAAGTATATATCTTTAATCAATTTCTAATTAAAACCATATCAAACATAGTTTACTTCAGTTTAATTTATATTTTAAAGATTTTTTTAAAGATAGTTGCAAATGACCAATGCAAAATAAAATCATAAGCAAAGCAGTGCTCAAAAACTGAAGGAGAAAAATTATATATACTCACTACAGGACTATTACACAGCCACTGAACTCTAAAGTTTGAAGCAAAATTAAATGCCTGGATGAAAAGATCCCACTGGGTAAGCAAATCAAGGTCCTTACATTCACCTTTCAGCCCTTGTGGAGCAATGAGCACACCCTTTCTGGTTTTAGGGAGCAGATGAGAGACTGTCAGGGTGTTGTCCTTGTCCACAAGGAGACCATGGAGAGAAAAGGAAGGTGGCCAGGCAGCAAAGTCAGCCTGCTGCACCCCAGAAATGCCACGATCCCCAGGGGCCCAGTGTGTGCTGCATAAGGACCACTGTGCTGCTGGATAGTCCACACTGGCCAGCCACTGAAAGCTGAAAGACTTTTCTCACCCAAACTAATCCTGCTTAGATTTTGCTCCTTCCATTTCTTTTATTGAGGAAAAGAGACCAAGACTACGAGTCCCACCTAGAAGTGCAGTGAGCAGCACCAGGAGCGTGTCGGTGTCTCCTCCGAAGCAGGAGGCTGCGCTCGTCATGCTCTCGCTGTAGTTCCACAGGGTTTTGCAGATCAAACACGAGAGCTGCCAGTCTGCAGGCCCAAAGTCTTGTAAGCAGTCAACCAACCTGTCAGAACCAAATAAAACCAGTGGTTTGTTCCATGGAATTTTCTCCTGAACTCTTCAAAATCTGGCAGTCTAGAAATGTAAGCAAGCTCCATGGAAGTTGGCAGGAAAATTCTGCATTAATTAACTTCAGATGCTTCTTTGTTCCTCAGTAACTTCCCCCTTTTCATTTAGTGTAGTTCCCCAAGGATGTGGACATGCCTTTTGTCTACACATGTGTGTGCCTGCCTGCAGGTGCCCATCCTCTGTAACTTTCTAACCCAACTGACCAATTCCACTTACATACTTTGCAAATGTAACCATTTCAAAGACACGAAAATTCCATCAAATTTCATTACAATCTGTGACTGTCCCAAATCTGTGGCTACCACTAATACACGGATTGTAATCCAAGCCAAACTTTATCAGGCACCAATGATTCATCTGGAAAAGGTGATGGGAATGCAGAAAAAGCTTCAGTCAGAATATCCATCTTAGTCAGAATACACATCAGATCATCTCACCAAAAAAAAATCAAATTCAAAGGAATTTGCTACTTCCATGATCAAAGAACAGAATCACAATCAGCAAAGTCTCACAATTATGTAGATCTCACCCATTCTTGCATTTCCTCAGCCTCCCAAGTACTCCCAGGGGACTCTTCTCAGAAATGCCTGTTTAACTAAGGACCATTAGGTTCCAGACCTTTCTCCCCACCTCCCTTCCTTGCAGACACCAAATGCAGGCTGGAACCTAAACAGGACTCTGAAATGAAGCTGTAAGTTTTCTGCCTGCACCAGCTTACACATGGTAGCTATTCAGACCTCCCATTTCCAAACTGCAGAGTTCCCAGGTCCTGCAGCTGCAGAAGCAAACCTCTTCCACCTGCTGTCCCTGGTGACCTCTCCAAAAGTAATCCTTCACTGCTGTTCTCTTCTTCAACCTTAGGACCCTTCCCTTCCCTCACTTCTCCACTTCACAGAGGGCTTTATAATCTGTTGATTAGTAAAGGATAACTACTGTATTCAGGTATGGCTAAAAATAACAGTCATTGAAGACCACACAAAAAGAGGTTTGCTTTTTTTCTCCTCTCTGAAGGCAGTCATTGTGGAACAACAGGAGGGATCTAATGAAAAGCCAAAAGAACTTGCTCTTTTTTTTTTTTTTAATTTAACTCTCTGATAAGACTAATTCCCTATTTTCTTTGTATGGTACTATGTATTGGTACAATAACCTCAGTTCCAAAAGTCCATAGAGCTGGTTTGGCACAGTCAGGATGATCTCCTAAACAATCACTTCCAAATTCTCTAGATTCATTCCATGCTGATACTGTTTTTTGTTCTTTGTCTCACAAATTTTCAGACACAGTATAGAAAATTCCAAATTTGTATGATTCTATAGGCTACAGAACATTCTATACAATAGAAATTTCTCACATTTATTATTCAATTTGCCAGAAACTTATTTTTATTCGCCTTTTCCAGCTTTATTTTGTAAGTTAACTAGCACATGGGAAGGAAGGACGAGAAGACTACGCATTGTTTACAGTGTATAAAAAAGTAATTATATGATGTATGAACAGGAAAGCATTTCAAAGTGAGGCATATTGTTTCATAACTGAGGGCTGTACCAACTGCTTTACAAGCACAGAAACATGATCTTTCATGTTGCTCCAATTAAGCTGGATCCACTATTATCTGAAGATCAAAGCCACAAGTGTTGCATCCACAGTGGTTTTTCAAGGTCCAATATCCCTTACGGTGTTATAGTGCCTTTAACTTGAACTCCCAGAGAGAGGAGACCCGGGAGCTGTTCTCTGGCGAGCACAGCTACATCAGAGAGTTCTCCCTACAGAACCAAGGGGTTACAAAAATTACAAGGGACCATGTGGGATATCAGTTCCCAGAGTACCTTCACACTTGCCCAGACACACACTGATCTGTGCTGTTCAGTGTAGCTCACCTAGGATCCAGTTAAGCCAAGCACAAGCAGCTGCTCCAAAGCCAGGCCTTAGTTGCTTTCTTCTATGGTACCCTCTGCTGTGCATATCACAGAGGGTCTTTGGAAGACCTTTTTGTGGGGTTTGGCTTGCATGAAAGGCCTGTTCTCAAAGAACTTCAGATATCAAGTACCTACTATGCTGGCATCTTTATTACAAGCTACTGGCCCCGGTAAAAAAAAAAAAAATCCAATTGAAACTTTTTGGCCAAACTACTCAAAATTACCTTTACTCAAGCAAAATCAGGAACTTACTTTCCAATTCCTCCTTCTTCCATCAGAAAAGCTCGTTTGTTTTCATCTACTGTGAGATTGAGCAGAACTCCACAGGCAGGAAAACAGACCTCTCGGTTCTTGGAATCGAGCAAAGCAATCATGAACTTGTATACTGGATTGTAAAGGAAACAATATTACCAAGAGGATGGATTTACCATAAAAGTGGCATTACGACATACTTATTAGACAGCAGTCAAATGTGGGATACCCTATCCAAAAATTCACCATTGTAACGTATATGCCTCCTTGTATTAGAGGAGGCATATGACAGAGTAACATCATGCTGAACATCAGTTTCCTTCAAAACAACAAACCAGAAATTCTAGTAATAAAAATACACCAAAGAAATGTGAAAATCCTCTCAGAAGAGGTTAAGTTGACCAAACTGAATTGCAGCTTATTTCTTCAAAGTATCACACCCCCACACACCCCTTTCCCTCCCAGAGTCAGCAGAAACTGCAAGGACTTGACATCTGGCACCCAGAGAGGGAAATTCTTTCCTCTGTGAGTGCAGGGTTATCCCAGACTGCACCAAGTCCAGCTGGAAGTGCAGCAGCCTGGGGCTCCTGTGGGAGCCAGGCACAGACATGCAGCAACCTACAGCACCTGCTGGCACTGCAGAGCTGTGGAGCCAACCCCAGCCAGGGAGCTGGGCTGGCCTCACTGAGAGGAAGCCTCTCAGCAATTCCTGAGCTTGGCACACCAACACTACAGTCTCTCCCAGCTGGAAAATTTAGTCCTTTGACTGAGACTGTTCACCAGGAACCAGCTACCAAGGGTCACTTTTCCCTTCGAATACGGTGATGTTCCGCCCTTGGAATAAAGAGTAGCATACTGCGGCATCATCACCTCAATTTCAGCACCAAGAGGGAGACCAAAAAAACCCCAAATTTACAGTGAACTGGTGTCTAAGCTGATGACACACCCTCTGTGGCTAGCAAGGAGTTGCCATTTTTCCCAAAGCTCTTTAGATCCCCAAAGCAAAAGAACCTGAGAAGATGTGTATCCTACTTCACCCCGAGGCAGGTAGGAGGTAATTTCTGAGGCAGTCAAATCCTACCCACGTTATGAAGTGCTAACAAGCTGTCAAACATGGAAATCAAAAATCTGAGATTACAAACCTAAATGAGATTTTTGTTGGATTTTCATTTTATACCAGATCACTACTGCAGGATCTGAAAAGCTATTTGAGTAAAGGGAAATTTCAAATTTGAAACTTTAGGAAAAAGAGGTTTTGTAGTATTTACCTTTGTGAAAGTAGCATGGCATATTTTTTCCTACTCCAATATTTCCATTTTAATGACACTGAAATAAAATGGTGATTATAATGACTATTATTGGATTCTAATGTTTGCCTAATTTGCAAAACATCAGGGAAGATTGCTTCTACCCTTTAACTGAGACAGCTTATTAACAATCTTTTCTTTTTAGGACCATGAACATTTAAAAATAGAACTCCTACAAATGCAAAAGTAACTCACTCTTTTTCTGCATGATAAAGTCACGGATCTCACGATGCTGGGAAAGATTGCCAAAGACTCTGACAGCCTCCACAACTGCATCCATATTGTCACTCATTAACAGCTTTAAAAGCACTATTGGTTTGCAGAGAAATTAAATAGAAAGAATTACTTGTAAGTCACAAATACATGGTTGCTTTTTATCAGTGAATATCAGACTGCAAACAGCAACAGCGATAAACGTAGTAAATGGGAGCAGTTGTCTGTCTGGTGGTAGCAAAGGAGGTGAGCTGAGGTAGAACCAGAATGAAATTGTGTAGGGCTTTGAGGATAAGACAAAGAGCTCCAATATGGGACTAAATGCAAAAGAACAAACGAGGAGTTATGGAGACAGTCTAAGCACAGTTGTAATAATGGGGGCCACTTTTGCTATGCAGTTTTGAGTGGGCTCATGTGAAAATCCAGGAAGACATAATTTTAAAAAGATTGTAATATATAAGAGAATTGATTTAGATCCTGAACAGATGGTCTTATGGTGGGATGCCTCCTAAAGCTCAAATTATTTTCTGACATTAGCTCTGTTTTCTCTCAGTTCTGCTATAACAAGCAAATATATTTTCTCTGAACAGCTACTTAATATTGTCCCAATCTGAAGCATTCACTTCTTTGGTGTTTTTCTGCTTAGTAGTTTCACATATGATCAGTGTGTGCTTCAGGAGTAGAAATGAGACCTTCAGCACTTCCTAGGAAGAGCCACCATCATGGAGGATTTTGGTGCATGGCAGAGGAGTGATGTTACAGAAGTTAGATTCATCAGTCTTCTGTGAGTACAAAGTAAAGCACTGAAATTAGTCCATCATACAGAGGATTTAAAGAAGTCAATCCTTAGCCCTTCATACAACAGATGAGAGAAAAAATATAGAAAGGAGGTTGGCCTTGTTCTCATTACTTCTGCCTCTGGATGTTGCAATACTGAACACATCTTGAACTTGTCTTAAAGAGACATCTGAAGGGATTTTGTCCATCACTCAAATCAAATAGCAAGTGTTCTCAAAACATCTGCAGGAGAAGAAAGCCTGCTGGTGTTCCAACAAAAGGTTTCCTCTTTCCTCAGTTCAGGAAGGCGATGGGCCTAGTTCCACATGTCAACAAATAGGACAGGAGAGAAGTAACACTGGTCCAACCAGCAACAAGAGGCAGCTGGCTTACAGGTGATAGATAAACTGAGTCGTGACAGAACAGCAGAGCTGTTACCTCCAGAGAATATGATGCCTACCAATCCAGGCATGGGCTGACAGCCAGGATACGTCTTCCTATTCCTCATTCTACCTGTTGTGCAAACTTCAGGATCTGCCTCTCCCCAATGTCTTGTCTATTTAGACAGAGAGATGTGCAAGACGCAGCCCCTCTACCTTTTGTACAATATTAACACAGCAGACCCAGAAGTCAGTGCAGTTCCTACACATAACTGATTTTTGTCCATAATGTTAAAGGGGAGAGAATCACTCAATACAATATTGCCAATGGATTTACAAGCCAGAAACAGACAGAAATCAAATTTTACAGGTACAGAAAGTAACAAGAAGAAAAAAATCCTCTTGCCATACTGCGATTAGAAGGAAAAAACAACATGCTTATTTTGGCTTAGGTATATGGATTTTGAACAAATCTAGCAAAAATTGCTGAACAGAAAAGAATACAGGAAATTTCTTTACAGAGGAAAAGAAGGAGTTTTGTGAACAACTCAACTATTTTCATATACATCACAGTATTATTTAAAAAAAAAAAAGGGAAATCATCAATTAAAGAATTTAGCTCTATGAACTTCATACTCCTGCAATATAACACCACAAAATGTTATCAGTGTCTTTACTTTCTGTTGTGTCAAAATGTTTCTGCTTTCTAAAAGCAATACAAAAAGTACTAGTTTAAAAGCCCTTACTTTCAGCAATGTGTAGCTTCTTCTCTTGAACTGCAGAATCCTTCACTTGGTAGTAGGACAAATTGTTGATTGTTGTTGCAGCATTGATGACCAACTCTTCACAGGCATCAACTGACTTGTATTCTGAGTAAAAAAAACCCCAAAACATATGCACATGTAGATAAACACATACATGTGTCTAATTTTGCAGTGCATTAGATCCCACATGCAAACTGAGTGATAGTTTACACGGCCACTACTACAGTCAAACCTGCTGCTGTTCAGTAACATGGCAGACGCTAACAGGAACACCTGATCCAAAATTGGCAATACAAAACCACTCTTGCCCATTATTAATTTACAGAAATCATTGTGACTCAGGCAACATTGTTTAAAATTTAGTCAATTAAGACATTTTACATATCCTGTTTGCTGTTTTAAGATGGAACTGAGGAGAGTCCACATGCAGAAACAGAGCTGTGTGACAGACATGGAGAAATGCCAAGGACTATTATACTGAACTGTTAGGTACTAGGAAAAAAAGAATGGATAAAATTTCTTCAACAAAATTTGAAAGATTTTTCTTTTTGAGTGCCTGACAGAATGTTAACGCATATAAAAGTCTGAAAGACTTATTTGTCTGAGGTCTCTGGCCCCAGAAGCCAATAGTGAAGAAAATAAGACGGGTAAGTTCATAGGGAGACAGAACATTTTGTAGTAAACTGACTGATAGAGTGCCCAAGAGGAGGAGAGTGTGGCAGAGAGAAGCTTTGAAGGTCAAAAGCACTTACAAAATCATGAAGACACTAAGACAGTTTCAACCCATGAGACAGAACCAAGTTGTGAGTCTGACCTGTCTCATCCCTCATGACTCGTAAGACAGTGTACAATCAGGTAGATTATCTTAACATAATATTTAATGTTCTCATTACACAGTAAAATATACTGAGCTGTTTAAGATGTATCTTGTCACAGTTAAGATGTATCTTGTCACAGTTAATCTTTTATGGGAAGAACTGACAAGCCCTGGTCTGTAATTAGAATTACAAGGGGATCAGTAGGTGGTAAAGGATCTGCAGTCCTAATCCTCCATTTGGAGGGAGACACTCTCTACCATGTGAAAGAGATAAAAGGTTAGAAGACCAAAAAAGAAGAAAAAAGTAAGAGAAAATTCTTTGAAGAGGCTGAAAGTTATGGGTGCAGAGAACAGGAACAATACTTAATCCAAAACAGTCAAAAAATTTGCAAACTTTAAAAAAATAAACCAAACCACCACCAAACACATCTCTATAGCGGCTGATAAGAACAAACTTTCCTTATATATTAACTCTCAGTGAGATGTGTTTAAAATAAAATTTGTTTTCCTATCTTTAATGATCCTAATCTGCAAATCTGATCACTGAATTAAAGACTTCTACAACATCTTTCCCCAGATACTGAAAACTCAGTACAAAAGCAGCAATGCTTCCACTGTCTCAAGCAGGCCTTCAACATGAAACAGTTTATGAATATCAACCAATTGACTTAGGGGTTTTTTTGCAATACAAAGTCCTAAACTCTCCTTACAGGCTGAACGAAGATAACAAACACAACATAAATTTTATTACCTAGTACTGTAACAAGCAATCCTACAGCGGGATGGGCAGCTGCCAGAGCTGTGCCTACTCTAGGGTGAATAGAGAGATTGGCCAGCACTCTTATCAGTTTTATCAGAACATCTTCTGCTTCTGAAGGATACTTTAGGTGTTTTTTTCCTTGTGTATCATGGTCACATGTTGGTGCATTCAAATCAAGGTCATAGTAGGTTTGGAACAGTGATATCAAGGTGTTAACACTGTCTTTTTCTTGAAAAAATTGCTCCCGGGACTGGTCATTCTTTGCTGTTAAATTACCAAGAATGAAGATGATACGGACAACCAAATCCTGTAACATAAATAAACAAAAGCCTGTAAAATAAATCCATGTAAAATAAATTCCTGTAAAATAAAAACACGTATCCTGTAAAATAAATAAACTAACCATGTTACATGGAAAACATCAGAAGGTGGCTGCTGCTTAAAAAGAAGATAATACTTCATTTGCTTCCCAATTCAGATAACAGCACATCCAGAACAACTGAAGGAATGCCAAACACAGCAACTAGAAATAATTTTTATGCTACTGATTTTCATAATCTGATTTACAGAAGGAATCAAAAACATCTGACAGAACAAGCATAGCACTGGAGTAATTACTAATGGGATATACTTAGTACAGGTAATCTATTTTACCAAGCCCACAGTAATCTTAAAACATCTTAAAACTGCACTTTATATAACTTCATATAATATAGTTATGATTATAACTAGAATAATCATATGGGCCAGAATTTACTAATTTTTCAAGTAAGCAAGTGTCAGCTGTGACAGGCAGAGACCACAACCTTCCCTTTTCTAGGCCTGGTAACCATTGTAGAGGTTAAACTCCTATGCCTTGATTTGTTACTGTTAAATCCAAATTAGGTTTTATTAATTTTGTTGTTCATTCTAATTGCTTACAGACAGCTGAATTATTTGTTCCAGATTTTTACCAGAAATACAATCTAAATTGACTGGTCTGTCATTCCCCAGGTCCTCCTCTTTCTCATTTTAAAAACAGGCACCCTACAACCTTGCAATTCTTCATAACTTTTCAAGAATCCCGGAGACTGGGACCCCCTTTCTGTCCTTTTGTAAATACCAAAAGGTAAATTTCCTCAGCTGGTTTGATGACATTTAATATGCTTCAGCTTGTTTTTTAGTGATAAAAGAATCCAGGCTGAAGTAGAGATTATTCATTTGGTCATACGTAACCCTTTCAGAAAAAGAAGCAAAAAAGAAAGGCATTTCACAGTTCACTATTCACAATGCTATCTGTCAGTAATGCTCACCTTATTCTGAGCACCGGAGTAATTATTTCCTTGTTGTCTTCTCACCGTACTATAAAACGTTTTGTTTCTTTTTATATCCCTTTGTAGTTACACCTCATATTGTGCTCTGTTGGGGTTTTTTTTTCTGATTTTATATGGTCTTCATACCCTTTTATTTTTATCATTGCTGAATGAGACCTACTTTCTAATTCTGTAAGGTATCTTGAGATCTCATGATTTAACCAAGTTGCTGTCCTAAAGCACATTCTAGCCTGACCTTGGTTTTGCACATACTGAGATACATACAACCTTTTAGTGTGAAGACAAGTGGGTCCTAACTGAATGACATTCAATGACATCCCCATCTTTTTCTTACCCACCAGTATGTGACAAGAAAAAAAAAAATTTGAAAGTCTAAAGTAACTCAAGTTTAAACTACTTAAAACATTTCCCTCTGTCACTTGCATCAAAACCTACTCAATTTTTTTAAAAGTCTGTAGCTTTAGCTTAATGATGCAGGTAAAGTAACAGCATTTCTTCAAGTACATGAGAACCATCTACCTTTAGGTGCTAATCTGCTGTACTTGCAATAACCTAGAATTTTGCTAAACCATTCATATGCTGTTTTTCTTCAAATATAATTGCAGTTACACATATTCTAACCCTCCCTGTTATTAGTAACATAAGTTTACCAGGCACAGTCTATCTTGTTAAAATATACAAGCTAATACTGAAGAAAAAAAAGATGTTTAGGCAGCAACTCCTTCTTTGATACATGCCTTCATCAGTAAGTTTCAGGTCTTAAGCCTCTGCCACAAGACACTGGCAATAACATCCTCTCCGGAAGATAACCGCTATGCCTAAACATGAGAAGCAGCAGTCTCCTAAGTGAGGAAATGGTTTTCACATCCAGATATTTAATAATATCACTCTGTAGGACCCACTTCCACATTTATTTTTTTAAACTAGGCATTACATTGTTGTTAGAATCTAAATGTCATCAAGACAAGATTTTAATGAATATTCTTAATGACTAACCACTAAGAGCTTTCACCTTTGCTGGCACAACACCCAACTCACAAAGGCTGTAAAAATTTGAAACAAACAACTGATGAATCAGAAGAGAGAACTGAAAAAAGCAGGCAGTCTAGTTTGACTCGTTTATATTGACTTTCTAATTTTGGTCAAAATGATATCAGCCCAGCAACAGCTCTACCCAATCAGGAAAGAGACAAACAGGTACCGCACAGCAATCAACTGATATTTTGAGAAGTGTGATCTCAGCTGTGCTTTCCACCTACAGCCCAGCAAAACAAACTTATAAAATACTTCTTTTTTAGCTAAGCACATCCGGCTTTAATAGAATAGAACCAAGGTTTCATTATCTTCCAGTGAAAATTTAACTAGCAAAGTTACAGAGGAAAGCTGTACAACTTCTCCTGAGTGTACAATGCTCAAGGGTTTGTATTATTTTTGGCTATATTTCTTTAAATGCCCATGGGTAAGGACTGCAAGAGTAAGAAACACCATCTTAGAATGGTTGTGTAAAAAAATACATACAAAACTACATGATATTTTGAAATTGCTTGCAAGACAAAATCTGTGCAAGGTCCATGGGCCTTTCTGTACATAGCAGTTTTCTGAACATAGCAAAAAATCAATACAATAGAGATTACTGTGCATTTCCACGTTTGGAGTATTAACTGCATATGGAATTTCAAACATTCTTTCACACTTACAAAAAAATTACATCTATCAGATCAATTTATATATTATGGAAGATTAAACATGTATTGCACTAAAGACAAGCTAGATTAAAGATAGGAATTACACTCAGTTATTTCATAATTTTATAGTGGGGCATTCATGTGAGACATGATGAACACAGAGTGTACTCAAACCTGAGTGGAAGGGCACATAGCTTCACTTATACAAATAAACTTGAACAAACAAATCAAGAAAAGCTTGAAAAGACCATTTTCTTTGCTTCCTATCTGTGAAGAAACTGTGGTATGTTGGGTTTTGAGGTGGTAATGGCACCACATATTCCATCAGCATTTTTTATTCTTCTGGCAATTGAAACATCAACATTTTTTCATCACGGATATCAAAGATTTTTTTGCTTATCTAGTTCTAAAACTCTCTTCCTTGCACTGCCCTAGTAGCAAAGGTACCCCCTGTTCCTGCTGAGTCACAGAACCTGACAGCAGTTTATCTTGGCAATTAAACTACACCTGTCTTTCAGTGTAAGCATGATGAGCACAGGTACAGACTGTACAAGTGTCCTTATCAGTATGGAAGGAAAGCAAATTAGGTCAGTAGTTTCTAACTAAAACAAGATCAATAAGGAAGGACAGTCCAATCTAGAACCTGTGAATGCTGGCCAAGTACCTGTTGTTACTTTATTTGGTGTCTGGAGCCTCAGAATGAGGGTGATGGTACAAAACAAAAGGTCAGATGCCAGCAGCTGAGTTCCTATTGAATCATCAGCTGTAAATGAAATCTGCTTTGCATGTTACACAAATTTCAGTAGCGTTAAGTCAAAATTCTACCACTTAGCCTGCTTCTCATTCAAATCTAATTCACCCTTCACTTCCAAATTTGTATTTCTGCTTTATTATGCACCTTTGAAAGAAAATCTGGGAATTTTTTTTGCAGGGTCTGATAGTCTACTTGTAGGCAAAATTACTGTAGTTACACTAATCTTGAGCTAGTCTCTTCGAAATACAGTAAAGATTCATATTGAAGTTACATTCTAGCTGGGAAAATTTCTTTTCAAACACAGAAATGACAGCTGTCACAATATGAAACTCAATTAAAAAATTAAAAAAGGGGGAGAGGACAGTGGTATAGGACAGCCTGGAAAGATCAAAAACAAATAGACAACCTCTTGACTAAAGAATGTGAAATAAGGAGCAGAGAAGAGAAGTTTTGCCATAGTGACAGCAGGGAGTACCTTGTCAGTAAAGAGAACCTCCTTTCTTCCCCAAATATTAATGCATTTGAGGAGAAGGAGAGAACATTAGTAAAATGTAATAATACTTCTGTGTATCCACACTATAGGACCCCACCCAATAATTTCTACATCCCAAAATCTGATCTGTTCAGCTAAACTTTTCAGAAAAGGGTTCATTTGCACTTAGTAAATTTCAGCAATCAAGAACTTGTGCTTAGGTTTGTTAGTGGACACCTGGAGATGGGGGAAAGGTAAAGAAGAAAAGCAAGCACACTGGCACCAGAAAACAATATTTGATGAAAACCTGTGTAGGCTCTCTAAAAAAACAGTATTTCAGTAATTAAATTAATAATAAAAAAAACAACCTTGAAAACCATATCCTCCATGGTATTGCTTCAATGAGTGCTGATCTCTCTGGTTAAAATCTTTATTCTTATTACTACTTTAAATTGGAACAGCTTTGGTCCCTATATCTTATCAGCTCTGGTTTTCTTTCTTTAGATTAAAGATTGGTCTACTAACAGAAACGTCTTCCTTGGACAGATTCTATTAATAGGCAGCTTGCTAATGGTCTGACCTTTGTCATGGATAAATTAATTTCCTTGGGGCATTTTAATTCTAATACTCTTTTAGCTTTTTTTAGAGGAGTTTCCAAGCTTTCAACATCATTTAGAGAAATTAAATCAAAAACTCCAATAGCATATTTTAATAACAGTGTGTCTCACTAAGCAGTAATATCTTATTATTATTGATATTCTATTGTTTACCTATCTAGTAATTACATACACTCACTTGTATGATACTTGCCAATGAAGACTAGTTCATTACAAACTTTGAACACTGCATTTCTGGTAATTTTACACTCAGTGTACAGATCAAATATTCTGCACTTTTCTTAATACTTTTGCTTTTTCTTCCCACCAAAAAAAAAGAAATAAAGAAGAAAAAAAATCACAATGAAAGCATTAGGAAGATGCACATACACTTTTCAGCTCAGCACACTGTCAGAAATCATACTACTAGGGAAAGTAACTACCTTCTGTAGTTATTCACATTTATAAGCAGGGAAATTCCTTCAGCGTTGTCAGAATATCTATCCTAAAATTGCTACTTCCTTCTTGGAAAAAAAAAAGAAAATTCAGAGAGAATGATTGATCAGTTACGAATATGCAAGTTCACACACAAAACATCAGAGAAAAATCTTGTATTTTTTGCTCTTTAATTTCATTTAATTACATTAATGATCAATTCCTTTAATAATCATTTCCCTTTTTTAAATTGTCCTAGAAACTATTATAATGTTGGGCTACACTGAGGAGCAATACAACTGAAAATATGTACTAGTAAATGTAGGAGAAAAGAACCACACTATCGATGAAAGTTCTTTGTAGGGTTACCTTGACAAGCATTTCAACACAAGTAGTGGCATAAACAGCACTCAATCTCCTTTCCATACAGAGTTTCTTTACTCTCCCAAATCGCTGCCCTCAGTATTTGTGATCAAGGAAGCATTTGTGTGGCTGTTCAACAAACTAGACAGGAAAGCAATGCAGATGATAACCAGGAAAAGACTGGAGTTCTTTTTTTCAGTTTTAGGGTTATTAGAAGCTGGGTCAGTTCTCTGACATGATGCATCATGCTGTCACACAAACAAGTGTCCTCAGCCCAAATGAGGGATGATGGCACAGAGGAAAAAGTGAGTAACCAAAACACAAACAACACTTGGGTCAGCACTGATAACCATTTATTTAGACGCAAGCAGTAGACACAGGAAGACATCATCGTCTCCAATAACAATGTTAAAAAAAAACCCCCTCTGATATCCCAGGAGACTGTGATGGCACTGAGGAGAAGACCAATAACCCCCTCGAAGTATTTAAGAGGCAAACGTGTACCTGAACTAAACACAGGTGCAGCACTACACTGTATAAGGAAGAGCCTGTGGTTGCTTTTGGGCATTACATGACTTATGTTTTATGGCTGACTGAAGCAGACAGATGGTGGGTTCCTGGGAGCTCATCCATAAACCAACCAAAACACCAGCCAGAAAGATCAGTCACCACATGCAGATAAGCCTCTGCCTAATCAATAAAGCCAGAAACACAGTGGGAAAATTCCCTGCAGTTAGAGGCCTCACCTGTGACAACCTTCCCCACAGCAGCACTCCTAAGAGCAAAAAAGGACATTCAACAGCCCTGAAACAAGGTTTTTTTGTTTGGGGGAGACAAGAGCAAGTGTCACAAGTGAAAGCCTGCTTGCTCACAGAAGAAAATAAGCTGACTTGGGAGCCACTACCTGGTAGATGCATTTGGGAAAAAAGCTGGGCAGACCCAGGCACAGTGAACCTGATAAATGTGGACATGTCCTTAGAGAGGATGACAAGGCAACATATCTTCATTTAATAATTTTTTTCTGACAAACTGATTATTGTATCAACCAGGTAAAGCAGTATGCAAATTATAATTGAAAATGACTGCAGCTCTTTTAGCTGATGCAAGAGATGCAAAAATATTAACAAATCTTTTCAAATGTATCAGGACTGGGAAATTTGCCAGAATCTGCAGAAACTAATAGATGATCAGGATAAAACAGGAGCACCGAGAAGAAAATGTCATTGCAGAGAAGCTAAATGAGTTCTTTGCATTGATTCATGCTCACTCTGGAAGCAACTGGGAGATCTCAATGAGACAGCATTCTCCAGGGAAGGCTCATCACAGCCATCTGTCCAAAACTGAAATGATCACAAACAACTTTAAGGAACAAACTGACAAAACAAAGAGCAACCAATCACCAGGACTGGATAATAATCCAACAGTTCTAAAAGAACTAATCAATTAAATAGCTTAATTACTAACAGCACTATGCAACCTCCTAAAACTGTAACAAACATGAAAAGATTCCAAGTGAGAATCAATTCTGGTGTCTGGACCAGATAAATTAGTAGAGACCACTAAAAAAAAGAACCAAAAAATAAGTGGACAGCCAGATAAACACGATCAGCTTTAAGACTTTTAATTTCTGACTTACACATTACCTGAGTTCTTTGAAGGATTAACAAACACGCATAAAAAAGACCCATCTGATGCCACTCATGTGACTTTCCAGGAGACTTTGAACAAAGTCACTCACCAAAATCCTAGTGAAACTAAGGAGTCATGTTGTAAGGGAGAAAGTCTTGGTATAGTTAAATGATTAGAGGATGTAAAACAGTAAATTAGCAGTTTCTGCATGGTGGAATATGACCAATGGAATTCCCAAGGTTTTGTGCTGGGATCTGTTGTATTCAATTTGTCTGTAAACACAGAAAATGGGCAGCAGCAGCAATATGGAAGAATGTACTGATTTCACTATGATATTCAAAATACCAAAGATGAAGGCTGACTGAAGAGCAGAAAAGGAATTGAGTCAGTTGGTAATAAAATAGCAGATGAAATTTAAATGCATGAATTTAAACTTGAAAGGATCCATGGAAAAGAACAGAGCAAGCATAACTTCATGTATAAAATTACAGCCTTTGAACCAACCATAACCATTGGAGTTAATGACAGAGTTTAATGATCAAAGGTCAAGAAAGCAAATAAAGTATTGGGAATTATAGGGAAATAAATGTATGCAGGCATGTAAATTTATGATATGGCCGTATCTTAAGTGCTGTGTTCTGGTTTCCTCCTCTCAAAAAAAGAGACAGGAATCAGGATTGAAAAACGTTATGAGAAAAGCAACATGGATATATCATGGCATGGGACAACCTATCAGAAAGGGTGAAATAAGCAAGGACTCTTCAGCATGGAAAAGAGGTAACTTGAAGAGGGTAGGATAAATATCTAGAAAATCAAGCGAGGTGTGAAACAAACAGCGGGCTTCACCACATTTGCAATACAAGAACCAGAAGGCATCAAATAAAGACGGTAAAGGCCAAATTCAAAATAGGCAAAAGGAATTGTTTGCTATGCAACTCCTTGTCAATGGATTTTTAACACATTAAAAGTTTATATGAGGTAGAAAAGAGACTCTAGAATTTCATAGAAAATAAGTCAGCTGAAGTTTATTTCATACACAGCTGGCTGAGGGTGTTTCCAAACTGGAAAGAGTTGGAGGTTTGGTAAGTACACACAGGAAGTATCATACATGCCCACTCCATTTTTACTGTCCTCTTAGACATCTGAATCTCACCATTGCCGAGTATCAAGAGCAGACCGGATGAACTGTTCATGTGATCCAATGTAATTATTATTTTGCTGAATAGGCAATTACTGCACCAATGATGTCAGATTGTTAAACAAATGCTTCCCAATTTCAAAATTAGGCTACAATAAAGTGTAAGGGGACATTTCTATACAACAGGCATAAGATTGCTTCTATACAAATTTTAGTATCACACCCCGTGTTTATGCTCTTAGGATTGAAAATAGACTCCTAACTGACAAAACATTACACGGAAGCTGGCAGGGCCCCAAAATACCACCTAAGCTCAGGTAGTGCCTGACTTACTGACAGAAACTACTGTCCTGTTTAGGCAATGTGCCTGTTCCAAAAGCATGGCCTGCTTGTGACTTGTGACATTAACCACAGCCCAAGAAAGTCACTCTATGCAGTTTATCTGGAAAGCTTAGAGATGATAATGATGTGGGAAAGTGGAACAGAACCCTGCTAAAAGATTTCTTGAGATGAGCAAAGGTCTACAATGCTGACTAGAAACAGAATCATGCAAAGCTTATCCTGCAAGACAGAGGCTCTACACAAACACTTCTGACAGTTTTGACAGCATATGGCAACCACCAAGGATTCTTCTGTTACTCCACACAAGGTCCAAAGCCAACCATGAACACATACTTCAAATGTGTGTAAAAGCCAGTTGACTTCCCCAGTCCTATCCTGAAGATTCAGCTTTTCCAGTCTTCTCTATTCCCTACCTAAGACTATTACACATGGTTTTTATTATCAAGTCTTGCCAATTCAATTTCCCCAAAGTCTGTCTCATAGAGTTGAATCATTCCATTCCTTCTGACTCTTTCCCCCAGGAGAGAATATGAGCTGAGAAAAAAATGGAAAAGAGCTGTAACTGCAGTGTGGAGCGAAGAACAGAGACTATTTTGGTTGCAAATGTGGAATTCATTGTGCAGTGTGGGTGCAAGTCATTAATCCTATTTCCAGTGCTCCCATTTTTACTTTCACAGTATTTAATACTTATCTTTAAAGTCACAGTTATGATAGCCCTTGAGAAAGTCTGAATGCTGGTTTTCCTCTATTTTTTCCCGTTTGTTTCTAGCTGCTATGACTGTCAGTAAAAAACCTGATCCCACAAAATTTGCAACCTGAAAACTCAGAAAAACACACGTGCGCGCACACACACACACACACACACACACACACACACACACACACACACTTCCTCTCTTCACATATCAGTTTTTAGTCCTGGAGATTTTTAATGCTTTAATAATGATGATTTTTCCTTCCCTTTGATTCTTCCCACAGTACACAATTTTACTCACACTGCTGTTACTTCATTTCTTTTCAACACATATCAACTCACACTGTAACTCACAAGCTGTGGGCATTTTAAAAAAGAGATGAGCAGTTCAAACTACACCTCAGGAAAAACATTTGCACTCCTCACAGCTCAAGTGTTTATTATATACTACAGAAAGAGTGGTGCATTACATTATCTACATCCTTCTTTTTGTTTCTGCAGGGCTTCACTAAGCTGACAACTGAGAATTGCACGCTTGTTTCAAAACTGCAGTAAGAAATAATAATTCAGAAGACATTGCATATATAATGAGCACAATATAATAGCTAAGTTTTTAATACACAAGCTACTTGTTTACTCATTTGTATTCTGATAAAACAACTGACAATTTAACACAAAATGCAATGCTAACCTTGTGAAGAAAGAAGTATTTTAGGACCACTTAATAGACAAATGAGAAGCTAAATTCTTAATACTAAAAATTAACAAAAATTAGAGGCAGATGTGAGCCTACAATTTACTATTACACAAAGCTATTATCTCAGGAACCTAGAAAAGCTACCCTTAAAATGCCAGATTACGTTTAGGAGAAAAGTGTTACTTAATTAAAGATCCTTATTGTCAGTTCCATAATTTGTTGAGTTTTTAATATAATGGTCACAAGGAAGAACAACTATAAATCTAGGAAAATATAATGCTTTTGATATTTTTCATGTTATTTGCATAGTATTTACATAGTATTTTACCAAAGTGTCTTTGGAGACTAAACTATGCAAGAGCAGCCTGAACCTAGAAATACTCAGATACGCTACAGAAGTGTTAATCAGCAGATATTTAGAAGAGAAACAACTTAATCTTTGTTCCTCTTCCCTGTGCATTATCAGAGAAAAAGGGATGCTGGTAAACAGGAAAGGAACTAATTATTTTTGTATTTGGCAGGAGAAAGAATGTTGTCCAGCATAGCCAATCTAGTTACCTTCATTAACTCCCTTCAACAATAGCAGCACAAAAGACCTCCTCCAAAAAATATCCAAGAACTACTAACCATGGGATAAATTGTGTAGGATAACTACATTATCTCAAACTAGTTTAGATGCTGGACCAGCCAAGAAAGTTCCTTACTTTTAAGACTGATCTTAATGTAATTTAATATGTTTTGAAACCTTGTTCCACCTTGGAACATCTATAGATAAAAATTGTTTTAGATAAAATTATTTAGATAATTAGATATTTTAGACAAAATTATTTAGATTATTTAGATATTTTAGATAAAAATTATTTTCTTCTTAAAACTTACCTGGCAATAGAGCTGAGTAATTTGCCTTACATAGGGCACTCCACTCTCACCAATGCATCAATCTGTAAGACTGGGATTCTGCACCAAACTCTAAGAACCCGGTGCTCCAATAAATGTAAGAAAGATCACTGTGATACAGCAGGACAATAGAACAACACCCTTGGAGTTTTAATAAAGTTGGCAGCAACTATACTCAGAATTTTACTTACTGATACAAGGCATTTTGACAATGTCTAAACGTTTATTTCTACATGAACATCGCAAATGCAGTACTCCAGGCACGTGGTTTTCTCCGGTAAAGGAGAGATACATTTTGATATCTTACACAGTTAGAGAGTATGGCAAGATGACTGAGGGTAAAAAGATAATGATATGGAAGTTACAGGGAAAAATACAGTTGTACTCCCTGGATGAAACATGGTCAGCATATCCAACCTCCCACACAGTATGCAATCTAAGGAGGACCCAACAGAGGGTGGAGTAGAGTGGAGACACTATGGCCAAGCACTGTGTTGAAACCCTTGCAGAGGAGGGAACTCAGTGGTATTTTCTAGTTGATAAGCCCCATAGCAGCTGAAAAACAAGGGAGATAAAGGAAAATGTCCTGCTCTTGAATCAGCAACTGTTATGAAATCATTCTACTTGAACTAACGTATGTCCCCATCCCAAGGTTATCTCGCATACTATCCTGAGATACCCACCCCCTAGTACAACCACTTCTCACTGATTTAAGAGGTATGACCAAAGCCACTCAAGTTCCACCTAAACAGAAAGAAGTAGTATAAAAATGAGTTAAGAATGGGGAGAAACAGGGGAAGACTCCATTGTAACTTCTGGGATCAGTCAACAAGCTGAACCTGTCTTCTACTTCATAGGGACGCCTACTGTGTAAGAAATGTGATCTCTACATGCTGAATGATTGCCTCAGACCAGCTTCTATTGAGGATTAGAGCTTGTTAGTACATTGCTTTCAAGTAATATATTGCTTTGAATATGTCTTTGCAGTCTGATACTATCACTGGCAAGTCTCAAACCTTAACCTTTCACAATTCCATTAATAAAGTGTTTGTTATTCTGCAAAATGTTAATGTGAGTCCTTCAAGGGCACTGCCCATTGCCCACAGCAGGTAAAGGAGGAGACCCAAGAGGAGGTTTCTCTGTTTGGTGTGTGACCCTAAATAAGTCAGTGGAACAGATCCAGTGGGACTGCTTAGGGAAGGGTCCCATAATGGGACATCAACAGAGTGGTTGGGCACAGGGATCATGGCTTTCCTGGGGCTCTACTCAAACACAAAGGGTTCGAGTAAATCTCCCCTTTTTACATGACAGTGAGGAACTATTTTCCTCTGCTTTCACATTGTTGAGCTCTAGAAAAGGCACACTTGTTTTGTAGGTGAGGAGGACAGGAGAAAGCCCAACATTTTCCTACTATTAAATATTCAAACAGCTTTTTGCTTTAAAAATATTTCTCAAAACTAGGAAAAAAAATAGGTACTTAAAGGACTGTTTCTACACACGGATAAACAAGTTAATCAACTGTACTCTGTATTGCTTTGAATTTTTAATCTAAATTATTTCATTACAATTATTTACTACTTAGAAATGCTGTCAACCATTTAAAATTTTTATTTGGTAAATGCATAAAAATAGGTCACTAAAAACAAGCTTATACACAATAATACACAGACACATCAGAGGATTAATGTATAAAAATCAAGAGATGAAAAACTGACCTGCTGCTTCTGGTATTTGTTTAGTAGTGCTAAAAATAAGATGTAACATCTGGAGCAGTCTGCTAAAGCTGCACAGAAGTCATTGTAGGTAGAAAGTTTGCTATAAAGAAAAATAAAATAAAATATAAATGAACAAAAGGACTTTTTTCCACAACACATTTTCTAGAAAGTCACTTTTGACTCTCAGAGCTGTATTTTCCAACAAATGAAGTGAATACCAATACTGTGACTTCTAGCAGAGGCATGTACATATAAGAGCACAACGGAAGGCCAGCTATCCTTGCCACAGTGAATTACGGGAAGAAGCAAACATAAGGAGCTTCCCAACCTGCTTGCCATTTGGGCACAGTATGCTAACACCAGCACTTCTTAGTGCTAAATGGGAGAACTGGAATTTTGAGATGATGTGCAAAGCCAGACAAGAGGCTATAAGGTGTCCCTTCCTAGTGCACATCTAGTAGAGCCCAGCAACAGCACTAAGAGAATACATCTCTTATCAGCAAATACAGAGAATGTGCCTTCCTGCAGGCAGGATTTATCTCTGCACATTTCTTAACAGCTGCTCCAGTCTTACACTGCTTACCTTGACCATTGCCAAAACAGAGAACTGGACATGCTTTGGTCACACCAGAAAAATGCAATAATAGAACAAGCTAAGATAACATCTTACTTCTCATGTAGTCAAAACCAGAAAAGATCTGTGTTGATGCTCAATTACAACTAATTACAGGAAGAGTTACAGTATTATTGAATGAATAATCTGAATAGATTGAACATATTCTCTACAAAGAAGCTCCCTAAAGTTGATTGAGAGAATAATCATTCTGTATTACTAGAAGAAAAAACAAAATTCAAATCTGAGCTCTGTACTGCATAGTATATTTTTTTGTGACTGCATTTTCCAGGAAGCTAATTAAATTGATTTTATGTCTAATTTGTATTCTTGGAGCATGCAGTTCTAATCTTAAGGAAAAAAACTGAAGCAGTAGGAAACTTTAAGTAAGGTATTTTTTCTCCATATTGAATGCTGTATTAAGTAAATGTCCGTATCAGAATTACAGTGTAAGTATCAATTACACTTAATTACAACGCCATTATCCCACTTTTCATGGCATTTTCCAAGTAGAAGAAATGCTCCCTCCTCAGAAGAAGTAAATATGCTCAAAGTGCTGTAATCATTGCTAGAGCTCATTTTTAGGAACAAAACTAGAGAAAGATGTGAACAAGGTAGCATGGAATTGAGGAGGCCATTCACAAGCAAACAAACAGCAAAGGAGCAGATTTGCCTGGTTTCAGCTCTGGGGAGGAAGGAATGCCAGCCCCTTATGTAGGCACCACTCAAAGGACAACTCAACCTCATTCAGAAAGGAGAATGTAATGGATAATTTGGAGAAGCTGAAAAGGAGGAAAAGTCCATAACAGAATCTCACTGAACACAGAGCCACAGGCAACACAACTCAATGCAGTAACGAAGCAGCAATGGCAAATACTTCATGCAGCACATCATTAATAAACTGAGTTTATAATCCAATTACTCCCAAAATTACCAACAACCAATTTCACAACTTCTTCAAAATCCTTACATTGTTTGCAAGTCCATTTAGCACTGAATATTGCAGGCCAATGCTTGGTAGACTGGAAGACTGAGAAACTATTCAGACTAAAAAATGATCTTTTTGGTGACTAACTCATATTGATCTCCCTCTAAAAAGCACAACTTGGGAAGCAGCCGTTGGCTGCTCATAAAACTGAGATTCTTTCAGCACTTCCATTCAAGCCCTGATCCCAGGGATTAATCTCCTCAAACATTCTGTAACAGCTCAAAACAATGAACACTGGCCACATTTTCTCTCTTGTGTTTTATTTCACAATACACAGTTCCTTGTGTAATTTCTCTCATTATTTTTTTTCAAACATGGCCCAAACCAGGATTAATAAATACCTAATAATTTATACAGCTTTAAAATATAAGAAATGGTACTTTAAAAAAATCAGAATCTGTGGGATCAAAGAATGACACAATACAACAACACATTTTTCATGGGGATGATGAATCCAAGTCTGTACGGCTACAATTAAACAATTCTGTAAGTATTAACAGCAACACAATCAGCACAGAGTTTCATTAAAAGCTACATAGAGCCTTTTAAAAAAGAGTTCAGTGTAAATCCTCCAATCTTAGTGCTTGATCCTGCCTCCTTGGAGGCTACTCAAGCAGGATGAGGGAGCTGCCTGCACGCAGAACGGTGTTCACACGTACCTGAGGACCCTGACAATGCAGATGCACACGTCCTTGTCGCTGCTGCGCTGCTCCAGCGCCACGCAGAGCTCGGGGATGGCAGCGCTGTCGCTGAGGCGGCGCCGCGCCAGGGCGCAGTCAGCCAGGATCCGGAGAGTGGCCGTCAGCTGCACACGGAGCGTTTGGACATTTATTAACCACAGCTGCTCACAGCAGAATATGCTGGTGTGAAAATTCAGTAAAGCTCAGATCTCAGTTAAAGCATCTAAGGCAGTCTGCACGCCCTGGTAACATTCTGCATGTGTGTATAAACCAATAAATAACAACAGGAAATGTGTAGGCAGCAAAATGTGTATTTGGGATAACTGTCTGAAAACGTAGCATTGATACTGGTCTTTGCCTGCACGTAACCTCCTTCTGTGAGGGACACATGATCTTTCATATGCTTTAAAATCTTGCATGTATACACTTATGTACCAACTGGAATTAGGTGAAATGCTGTAGATGGTTAAAGTAATTTTTTTTTCATAATTCTTCAGAAAATCTTACTATTGCAAATTTATGTTTAAGTCTTGAAAATACTAATATATATTTTTATGATAACTTTAAACTGCAAACTAAAATGAACTGATTTTAAAACACAATTAGATTTATTCCAATTTAAAAACAAAAAGTTAATCAAGATCAAGAGAAATCCACTGTTTGAACAATATAAAAATGAAAAGCTTAAGTGCTCAAGTCTATTTGAAGAAACCAAAATATTTTCAGATTATACTGTTCTATTTCAAAGAGCTTAAAGCATAATCTAACACTTGTAGATGTACAAAATGCAACACCTATTGCATATTTTGAAATATTCTGGTTCTCTTCCAAGGCAAGAGTATTCAAATGACAAGGTCAGACAGGCAATGACTTGTAAGTTAATTGTGATCTAATCCAGAACTGACTACAAAATGAATGTGAAGTCATTCAATCTTATGTGAATATGGAAATTCTTCAAATTTTTCTTATTCAAAGTAAAGTTATTGACTTCAATTTGGTTTTGATGTAATTTGATAAGGCACAAAAACTATGTTCAAATGGATTCTTATCACAGAAAACTCTGGAAATTAAACATTTTATCACAAAATTGGACTGCTTATCCAGTGATATGTAATAGCTAATTTTTACAAAACACTCTTGACAAAGAGCAGATTAAGATGTTGTGTTTGTGTTTCCACACAGAACTCTATGCATATTCTTTCCATTCTCCAGCAACTTTCAAATTTGCTGCCCTACTTCAACAAATTTGACAGTAGAGTACAAATCTTCAGCAACCCCATGATCTTCTGTAATGGGCCAACAGGAGATGCAATATGTCAAAATGGAGAAGCAAGGCATAGAGGGAAAAAATCTTATGATGATATGTGAATGGATTTAACTTCAGCACTAAAAATGCAATTTATGCTATATTCATAATACAGACAATCTGGACCTACAGAAGCCATTTGTTTCATATCACTCATATTTTAAGAAGACACTTGGCATTTTTTATTATTGTAACTGAACAACTGCAAAAAAAATTTCCAGATGCACATTCCTTCTAAAGTCACGATGCTTCAAAAATCAACACAATACTAGTGATATATTTTAATAAACATATTCTGATCAAATACTTTGCTTTTCAAAAGTGGAACAGAGATAGGCAACTCCATTCAGTGCTTACATACAAGATGTTCACAGTCACCCTAGGATGGTATTTGTTGAATTCTAGCTAAGCTTCAATAGAGACAATAAAGGAAATGAAGGATACGCCACATATTAAAAGTGTTGTTCAAACCCAGACAAGAGTTTTCACTGCAGCAGAGACTTACATATTGAATAATGGAAAAAAATATATCAATGGATGATGGTACAGAGGTCTCCAAAAAGACAGTAAAATTTTTCAATGTCTGATATAGTTAGATGGTTCAAAATCCTGAAGCAGTAGATTCTATCAAGAGCCATCTCACACAAAGACAGGTTGGAAAGGAAGAGCAATGCAAAATAACATATACACTTAAACGTGCAAGAAAACGCCATTCAACAGCTCATAGAAGTCTATATCCACAAAACACAGTTAATGTGCAACTGAAATTTGAAGAGTACAGTCTAAAAAATAATAGAAGCTAGCCAGATAGCAGCTGAATTCTAGAGATATTGTGATTGCTTCAAGCAGACCCTATGTTCCAGGGAGAAATGCATAACAATTGTCTTTAGCAATCCCCACCAGCCCTAATCCTTATGTTGCCATATGAAAGATCAAATTCACCCAAACAGAAAATGTAGCTGCTGGCAAATGCTGTTTTTAAAGGAGAAGACATTTAAGTGCTTTTCAATTAAGGAGCATGGAGTACTTATTAAGTCTTGACAGTGACTCTTCAAAAATCTTGGTTTTTGAACAAACATTACTATATTCTGTATAAATATTAACAGACTGTTAGGTTAAGCAACATAAAATTAATCTAAGATGACCTTGGTTTCATGTCCTCTGTTAAGGAAAAAAAAATTTACAAACATTTTTTTTCCTGTATTGTATGACTTCTGCAAAAAATCCACTGTAGAAGAAAGAAGAAGTCAGATAGGGACTTTATTCCCGCAAAAAGGATCTAGAAAGATTATGTATAACACTGCCATCTGGTGATTGTGCAATTACACAGTTAAAGAATGAAGAGTTGGTCCCAATTAAATGGGATACTTCAGTTACCAAGGTTAAGAGATAGCAGAGCTTCCTTCAGAAACCACTGTGACTATTTCAAGTGGTTTTCTCCTCCAATATAATTTGCTTTCTATAACTGAAGACATTATTTCTGTACATCACTGGCTATTTGATCTGTTGCTACAATATGTGGTATGCTACAAAACCTTTATTCTGCAGACATCGATCACAGAAGAAAATTTCCTCAATCATCCCTAAAATAGAAATACTCATTCATCTGTCTGTGATGACTGATCAATTAACTCACATGAAGGAAGTAGTGCACACGGATTTGTTGAAGGAACTGATATGAGAAAGTGACAGAGGAATTCCATAGAAGTAGGAATCACTACTTTTCTCACAAGAGGAAGAAAACCAAATATCTGTACTACTATAGAAGAGAACACAAACAAGTGAAAGAGCAATCTCAGTGAGAGACAGCTGCCAGTACTGACTTCTCCACAAAACACTCAAGAACTTCTTAGAAACAGCCAGTCTATTCAGACGGTACAAAGCAGTTTTGCTACACTTCCATTTGTACTGGAAAGAGCAGAGCTATGAGAGATTTTTTAAAGAAAGCATAAAATACAACGTTTTTCTTTCACACATTTGCAAACTAAACCCTTGATAAAATAAAACCTAAATCTATCCACAGGCAAATAATGGAAGAAAAATATTCCTGCAAAGTTGTAGGCAATTTCAGAGAGCTAGTCAAAATCCTGGAAAGAAACTGATTCATTAGTTTTATTACTAAGACTAAAAAAATCAGACAAAAATTACCAATAGTAATGTGGTAGTGTAAGCTGTTTTCTCATATAATTTCAAGAAGTATAAAATCCCATGCTTATAGATTAATAGAGAATTAAAGAAATCTGGCATAATTAGTAGACAAACCTAGTGCAAACGCTACCTAAGAAAATTGTCCAATGTATTTTCCTATGACATACCTGAAAGTTCACAATTAAACCACTCACTAATCATTACATCAATAACTTCCAATCAAACACCAGGAATCTACCTGGCAAATCCTTGGTAAACACAACACCCATCCCCCAGTGTTTCTAAAATACATGGGTTTAAACAGTTTTAGGGCCAAGGATTAATTTTCAGAGCCACTGCTTATCAAGGTGCTTTGTATGTGAAAATACTTAGGAGCCTGCTGCTTTCAAAAGATTCAAAATGTGTTTGCCTTTGCAACTACTTTTTCCTTACATTATAGTTCTTCAAAAACACTTTGTCAAAGAAACACAACTGTATTTCCCTACACATTTTTAGAATGCATTATTCTTGTAATAAAAAGCCATTATTCTTGTAATAAAAAGCTTTTTGTAATCTCCTAGAGTATTGCAGAACCAGTTTGTATTTATTATTTCAGTTTCAAGAATTTAGGGAGAGAACACATCTTTATCTTTTTACTACAGTATTCAGAACATTGTCAGCACAATAAAGCAGTAATGAGAAACTGGTTTATAAGGTACCTAAAAATATTTCTATTAACTTCAGAATTTCTAAAGCCTTTAAAATTGACTACACACAAACATCTATGGTAATTAAATAAGGTCCTGAACAACTTCATTAAACTTCTTAAAAATAAGTCTATTGAAATATAGGTACAACTTTGTCAGTAGCACGCAGGGTTAGCTTATCTCCTCTAATTAAATTTTTAATTTGCCCTTGAAGTATGTAATTTTAGAAATAAAAGTAAATGCTAACCTGGACTAATAAGTGGCCCAACTTGTAGAAATATGTGTCATGTTCTTTTATGTTATTAATCTGCTTCATTAATTCCAGAAACATTTCAACAGCTCCTTTGTTGACCATTTTATAAAGGAGTTTATCCTTTTCAGACATGGATTTTATAGCTGCCATGCAATAGACAAGAGCTTCATTGTTTGTTTGTAGATCTTCATTCCACAGA
This sequence comes from Cyanoderma ruficeps, assembly GCA_008694505.1. Lineage (NCBI taxonomy): Eukaryota > Metazoa > Chordata > Aves > Passeriformes > Timaliidae > Cyanoderma > Cyanoderma ruficeps. The sequence continues at coordinate 12,330,179 of VZDJ01000141.1, read as the reverse complement.
ACCTGCAACAAATAATCTAAAAGGAAAATCATTATTCAGAAAGTCTAATACTAAAATTTATAGTTGATACAGTCCAGTCATTAAAGAGATTAACAACTGGAAAACACCCTCAGATTGAACTCTTACATTTCTAATAAGTGGGCCAGAAAAATTGGATATTTGGACTGAAACCAAGAAACAATTATTGATGAATAAGAGAATGGGCCCAACTTTTGTTCTCCTAGACTTCAAGAACCAGTGTAAGCTGTAAACACATAGCAGGAATCATTGAAATCTTCAGTCAAGATTTGCAGAAGTGATTGTGTGTGCCTGGAATTTTGTGTACTAATTCCCACTACTTCCTTAGAAATCGAATGCCTTAAAGCATCTCAAATGGAGCACTAAAAAGCACAGGGGCCTAATTCAACTCTCACATTTGAAATCTGTTCATAGCCTTTTTAGATTTACTTTTTACATAGGTAAAGTTGATATAGAAGTTTTGTTTTGTGCAACCACTGTCAGACATCTGAAATGTTAAAATTTACAGTTAACACAAGCCCAATGTATCTTCTGCAGTCAAACTGAGACATTCTGAATTTGGTGGGGGTATCGTAAACAAATGAGTAAATCTAACCAACTTTATACTTTTGAGTTTCTAGTAACTGATTCAAAAAGAGATTTATTTCTGCTTTGTATGTTCCATTCAGTTCCAGTTGAATAAAAACATTTTCCTATATCATTAAACTGAAGAGATTTTAAAATTTTTTTCTATCACAATTGAAGCTGAAAGTCTCTCCAAATATATATGTATATGAATGAAGTACATATACATACACACTCTAGGCTCTTATCCAAATTCCCACCTTCACCAATTAAATCACTTGGGTTTTGCCAATGTGAGAACTCAGTTTCAGGTTCCTGCTCTGCACAGTATCAAACAGAGTCTTGAACAGTAGTTGTCAACTCTGGGATGAAGGATCAACTTATTTCTTCTATTGCAGCTGCTGTACTACACATAAATTGTTCAGAGGGACAAGAGGAAAAAAGAAATTGAATCTATAACCCAGTGACTGCAACAGGAATCTGGGCAGTTGTGATAGGTCAGGGTCATGTCTTCTTTCAGGACAAGGTGGGCACAAAACAGAGCGAGTGAAAGAAGAAATAAAATGACGCCTACCAATGTTCTTTCCTTCACTAGTTTTTAAAATACAAAGAAGAGCAAGTGAAAGAAAAGTGAATGAGGATGGAAATGAGAGCCAAATGTGACTTGTTCGAATGCTGTGTATGAAGCTGATCTCTACAGAACTGTACTTTCCAGTATCCAAAGTCAAGCCAGCTGTTCTGTTTCCTGTTGATGCCTTGGGAAGGCTGACCTGAAACAGAGACTGGACAGAGCTAGTGAATAAAGTAGGTATTCATTGAAAGGCCTTTAAGGGTACACCTTGGGCAGGACAGGGACCAACCAGGGCTACACCCAAGGTGGACTAAGAATGGTCACAAAATGTCTAACCTGTCACGAGATCTTACACTTTTAAAAGTTTTGGTCCATTTTCATATTGGGATTTAATTGTCCCATTACAGCTTCAGGTTGTGAGGTCCCAGCCTTCTTGCTCCTCCCTTCAGTCCACCGTTGTTTATACTTTTGGACCTGAAAGTTGTCCTTGGCCTTCAGCAGGAAAAGGATTTGTTTTGTCTACCTACTCTGTGAAGAGAGCTTACTGGCACTGAATATGAGGCTCAGAACTACATCCCTAGGCAGCACAAAATCTGAAAAACATAAAAGCTAAAACTTAAGGCATCACTGTGAGTCCTTCTTCACCACTTCAAAGACCTGTCTTTATTTCTGTCAATTGTGAACTAAACTTTAAGACCATGAATACTCTCAACTATTTAAGGAAATACACACATATGCCTTAATCAATGCACATGCAATAACTGCTTGCAAGATCAAGGCCTGCATTAATAAAACATACTACATTTTTAATGAAAGGAATGACTATCAATCAATACTGAGTATCATTCACACACTTTCATTTTCTTCATATTTCTCATACTTGCAAGGGGCGTGGGGTGTGCATGACACAAACACTGCTACAACACAAAAGAGACCTTTGAGCCACTGGTGACAGTTCTCCAAAACCATTGGCTCAATGTGCAGCAGCAACCATAAAAAAATATAAAAAAGCCAATGACTATTCTCAAGATCCTCCCTGATGATGGCCAACAGCACAGTCAGAATTATTTTGTTTCCATAAAATTTGGTGCAGACACAGCTTGAATTCTAGAGACAGTTCTGTTCCATAAATCTCAAGAAGGATCCACTGGAGTTTGAGAAGGTACAGAGAAGCACCTGAATGACAAAATATCTGTTCAAAGAGCTAAGAGGCTGAGATGCCTCAGTCTTGAAAAGGAGAAGACAGAGATAAGTGATAAAATTGCATTTTAAAAAATCCTGAAGGTGAAAAGTAAGCTGACTGGTACGAACTCTTACAAATCCTCCAAAACTTCAAGCAGGGGGATAAAGAAAAAGATAGATAGATAGATTTAAAACAACACACAGAGAATTTCTGAAACTTGTTCTATGACATTGTAGAGGCAGACAGAATCAGAAAATCCAAAAAGACAAATTAATGAACAAAAGACATATAAACAGAGACTAAAAAGGGATAAGGCAGGGATGCACCATCCAATGTCCCTAAAAGAATACAACAGTTCTGGATGCTGGAGTAGTGCTGGGGAAACAGATCACAGAAAACACACAAGGTCCTGTACTCTCTCAAACACCATTCCCCGTACCCGTCACTACTCAGACACAGAATACTGGACTAGACCAACCATTAGTTTGACCTAGGCAGGCAATTTTTACTCTGACTAAGTTAACTCTGAAAATATTTTTTCAAAGAGGAACAACTTTAACTGTTGAATTTCAACATCTAACTTACAGATAAGAGAGAATACATACCTAATAACGTATCATTTTGAACGATGAAATCATTTTTTTTGTTCCTACAAATTTTAAATGCTAGCTTGCAAACACTAAGAAGATTTTTTCCATCTACTTTCATCTGCAAAGAAATTAAAAGACATAAAATCACAACTAAAACCTGCATGCAAAAATGCACCATAACATTCTACAAGTTCAGACACCATAGGAAACTTGTATTCTCACAGAACTATTAAATTACAGCTGAAATCCTAACAATACATTAAACCAAACTGAAGATGTATGCAGAATTAAAGGAACCTGAAATACTTGAAACTCAGGTATTTAAACTCAATTTAGCAAACTGTGCTGGCTTTAAAATAATAGATAGTATATCAATAACTTGCAAGATTTTTTCTCCAATTCCCTTACAAAGAAATTCTGTATGGAAATCAGTGTTTTGGCATCTACGGCCCTACCACAAAGACCACCAGTACAACAGTACATGTCATAATGAAATTTACTCTCAGCTGTCAGAAAACAAGATGTGATGATGAGAGATTGTGAAAGGGAAGTAAAGGTGGTAAAAATACAATGACATCTCTCTTCCTTTCCTCTGCACTTCAAGGGCAATTTTTTCTAGGTTCACAATTTTTAAAAGATTACATAGAAAAATATCTGTAAAGGAACCTTTCTTTTTAATAAGCACCACTTAACATCTCAGTGGTATCTGAGTATATAACTGTATCTTATGAATAAAATAACTACCCTACCTTATAGGACAACACATGACTCCCTCAACACACACACAAATTCCTCAGATGCCTACAACACAGTGTTAGTGAGCACCCATTCACCAGTGACTGTCCATACATGCTTTGTAGAACATGAACAAAAGAAGTTCTAAAGCACAAAATTTAACTGAGAAACACTAAAGCAAAAGATTATTTACATTCACTCATTTTCAAAAAAAAAAACACCCTCCATTTTGGTATTTTCAGAACAAGGTCAAGATATTATTCAAAAGTTAAGCTTCATTTCCATGTGTGCATTTTATAATCATTGGGTTTTTTAAATCCCTGCATGTGTATCCCAGTTTAGGACACTGTGTCTTTTCCATGCCTATACAATATTCCTGCCACCATACACCCACTATCCTATTTTGTGCCCCTCCTTCCTCCCCCAAATGTAACTTTTCTGCAGAAAATAGCTACAAGTGCTAATCTAGATGGATGGGAGATGAGTATCTCTGTGGTAGTAAACTATACTTAGGAAAGGTTTAGTTTAGACACAGTTTACTAGTATGAAATAAAAAATTAAATCCAAGTTGTAATTCATGACTTTGAGCTTTACATGCTACCAAAGAGCATTTCAAAACACTTACAGCCAGAATAATCTTAGCCAGCTTCAGAGAAAGTGGATCTGAATCAATGTCTACAAGTTTATATAATGTCTTCAGAAGGACGTTTCTTCTTTTGAATCTTTTTCCAAGCATATTTCCTTCATCCAATGCTTGATAGAGCTTGGTACAAGCTAGACAAAGGTGTTCTATATTGTCTTCTCCTTGAAGGGTGTAGGAAGGGAGAGAAAAATAAATATTTATCAGTGCCACTTTATCCAGAGCATCTCAATACCTTAAGAACAAAATAAAGAACACGTTGCACAACAACAAAAATTAAGACACCAAATAAATGTCTTCGCATGATAATGTGATACTCAGAAATAACTTTATTCTGCTTTTTAAAAAAACACAGCAGAGACTCAAGCCAAGAAATCATTAAGCCAAAATAATGCTTACAGCTGAAACGAAACTCACCTTTGATGCTTAATAATCAGATTGGCCAAATGTTTACCAGGAAACTGTGTCTCTGAAAACATTATTTAAAGCACTCCACCAAACATTAGGTCTGAAGAAGGGAGAGTTAAGGAGCATTTTTCTCCCCATATAGGTAACTTTATATATCAAACCTTGCTGGGATTAAAAAAAAAGTGAATGTAAAAACTTGCTAGAACTCTTCAATGTAGAGGTGAAAGATATATTTGAATGGAATGTTGTCCTATTGACAAAAAAGTGATCTACTTCCTCACTCAACTCCCTGAGACTGTTCAAAATACACAAAAATAAAAGAGTAAATTATTATAAATACTGCATCTCAACACAATGGAATCATGTACATGTTTATTTTACAGAGAAAATGAAAAATCTTGTCTATTTATAAAATTGAACAGTGAAATTTTTTTAAAATTTTCTTACATTTGCTTTTGTCTGTAAGGTGACACTTACATAGCCCCATGTAAATCCACCTGAACTGGCAGTATAAACTCTGCATTTACTCAGTGTGTACTTCACAGCTGAAATAGAGTCATAGTCTAGGAGGCAAAGAACTTGTGATGACATATGTATGGACAGGAAATTACAACAAAATTTATGTCTGAGGCCCCAAACCCGTAGGCAGATTCAAGGACCAATCTCTCAGGCTGAGAAGTGCCTGGAAGCTGTCAATTTGCAATCATCACACTCACGGAACAGCAATGACTATTCCATTTCTACCCCCCTCGTGACAGAAAATTTAACCAAAAACAGGATGATTCTAAATGCTCTGCTCCCATAAACTGTGAAACAGGAGGGGCAAGGAACCAAAACTGAAAGGTCCTGCACTCCATTTCACCAAAACTAACAACAACAAAAAATTATTCATCACTCCTCCTATGGGTCATTTTAAAGCTTAACCTCCTGAGTATTGGAATGTAACAAAATTAATTATTTGTTCCTCTAGAAAAAGAGACTTTGGGGTTTTTTTGTCATATTACAAACAACTCAAGCACATCATATTCAGAAGAATTTAGGCAATAAATAAGTTCCAGGTTAACATCAGGTTTGTTTTTGAATGGAAAGATTTCTGCAAATATTTTTGCATGAGGAAGAATGAAGAAAAAGGTTTCTGTATTAATACATGAAAAACTGAATGTGACCTAAGTTCATGTGCAGGGAATTAGCTCAAAGGTACGAAGCAAATGACTACATACAAAATAAAAATATATTAAATTACCAACAGACCCACTCAAAGCATTTCAATTACGGAATTCTAATACTCATTTTTATAAGAATTGTGCAGCAAATAGTCTAAAGAAAGCAATATATCACACAGTTACAGGAGGCAATGATGCAATTCAGTTACAATTTGTGTTAATATTCAAGAAGTAGCAAAACTCAGGTTTTAAGGTTTTTGTAGTACTGCATTCAATCAGCTGGTGAGAAAGTATCATTAGATAATGTCATCTATTATTAGAAAAACTAAGCCAGAATCAGGTTTTTTAAAAAGCTGAAAAAAACCCCAATTCACTAACCAAATCAAGTAAAGACCGAGGAAAAGGGGCATGAAAACAGATTTTCCTTGGCTACATTCCTGACAAGGGAAAGACATGATTAGATTTTACCTCTAAATTTTATTTTGCTTACAAATAAAGGACATCTCACTGTGCAAAACCATAACTCAGTGGCTGATATTTGACAATCTTGGCATTAAGCAAGGAAAATGTGAAGTTACAGGGCTGTTTTCAAATTTCCTTATCACTGTTTTCTATATCTATCAGTGACAGATGTGGAAATGAGAATCCTGTCTTTTTTAAACAATTACATATATTGGAAATCACTTAGCAGTGTACAGTGTTTCATATTCATTAACATCTGCAAAACTAAGCAAAAAAAAGTTCTAATTTTTACTATGCTATCACAAATACTGCTAAGATCTTGTAAAATAGAACTACTTGTAAAAACAAATCTTCTTTCGATAGTCCCACCATTCAAATAAATACAGTGTCTACAAAAGACAATGGAACAAATTTTTCAATGAAAAATGGATTCCAGAGTTTAATCTTTTAAGCTATACTTAATTTACTCAATTTTGCTTCAGTGTTCTGAGTCAGTACATAATTTTCTGGCACATCTAATGCTTTAATCACAAATGGAAATTTTCATTAGGATTTTCTTAGTTTTTTTAAAATGAATTGAGACCTTCAATACAGTCTATGGTTAAAGCAGTGAATCTGTGCAGTACTTTATTCTTAAAATTATTAGCTTAACACTGACTGCTAAGCTGGCAGAGCTATGTTGTCTAAAATAAGGTAATTTAATCAGAAAAGATCTTCTCTAGACCAGTTTTGGGGGTTTTTTTACAGGATTCCAGAATGAGTGAAGTTGGAAATGACCTCTGAAAGTCATTTGGTACAACCCCTACGCTCAAGCAAGGCCACCTAGACTGCCCAGGCCAGTTTTACACTGTGAAGTCACTGAGCATATGAAAGTATAAAAGGCCACATACTCCAATTAGTGTTATTAGTTTGTAGTAAACACAAAAGAATTCCATGCTTCCTGCAAGAAACAGTACAGAAAATAGACCCTTTCAGAGCCGTGTTACCCACTTTTTTCCAGTTCACGCAGAATTGGTAGAATCTCCGTATGCCAAAAGAAATCTTCCTCTTCCCATTCATTTATTCTTGTTTCATCCTTTAAGCCTTCAAAATACATTTAAAACAAAAGCACACATTCAGTGAAGGTTTCATTTTCTACAGTAATAAAAAGCTACAAATACTTTATTTATTAGTCAGAAAAAAAATCGAAAAATGTCACGTCTTGCTATATTCAGGACTATTCTATGAACATGTTCTCAAAAATGAAAATTTCAAACAAAACTAGATGGGTAAGTGGTTTGATATGTAAAGCTGTACTGTAAAGCTTTTGTTTGCTGACATTAATGTTTCATTTGATCACTGAATTGAAAGGTAATAACTACTTAAACATCAAAGTGTCCTACTATTTTTCAGCTCTGTGTTCACGTGACAGCTTATTATTTGTTTTTTAAAAATGCATACTACAGAGAATCCTCAAGGATTGTAGAATTTTGTCTAGTACGCAAGCATGATATTACACTAAGCTTGATTAAATGGTCAGTTAGGGAAAAGTCCTGCTAGTTATTACATCCTCTTAACAATTCCAATTACTTCATGCAATCAGTTTTGCGAACTTCATGACTAAACTTTTATAAAAAGTATGTTTCTTTCCTGTTCTTTATTGCATTCAGCAGTTTTTCACATGGCACCCTGTGAAATGAATAGTAAACTATAGACATATGAAAGATATTTTGCCACCAAAAAACGTCAGAAATCTTCAAGGCAACCAACTCCCATTGTTCTTGGCCACCCTCAGCCAAATATCCCTGTGACTGAGAAAAAGCTACTCTTCACTATGAGAAACCTTGTCCACTTCACAAAGAGAGTTTAAAAAAAATATTTAAGCTTTTTTTATACTTCGCTTCAAAAAGAAAATACAAAAAATTGTATCGCAAACATCAAGTCAAAAATTGGTAGACCTGAAAACCAGTGGACCAGAATTTTTCTGGAAACATGACTGAGAGCATGGATCTGTTTTCAGATTTGACGAGGAAGTTGGTGAAAACACAGTTTATTAAAATGGAATCCAGGATTCACTTTCATATGAATGCACTATCACTGGGAGTTATTCTGACTTGCTGAACATCCTTTACCCCTTCACCTAGTATTTTGCGAAGTGACAAAATTTTGGCCTTGCCCATTGGGCCTCTACAGATGGAGAGCCACAGTTTCTGTGAAACTCGAGATGTAAAGGATCTAAGAGTTGCTTCCAAGGTGCATGCGGGCGTGTGTTTGGAGTTCAAGATTGGGTTAAGCTCTTTATCTTGCAGGCAAGCAAAGTTGTTATAAAAACAGGGTCTGGTTTGTTGTGTTGCTTTTGAGTTTTTTTTAATAGGGAACTAAAAGTCACACAACTCTACTAAATAACATTAAGGAAGCCATTAAGACTGGATTATACACATTTCTTTAAGTGATGAATTTGTCTGAAAATCTCTCCTGTTCATTACTAGCTCTTACATTTAAAGGACAATGTAAATCCTTAACACAAACATGAACAAACACAAAAAAATCTATACTACCTAAGAACACCAATAATAAGAGGTTTGCATCACAAGAACAGTATCTCAGACCTTAAAACAGTGACTGTCTACTGGCATTATTTAGAACAGTAAAACAATTTTAAAACTTCCTATTTCAAAAGCTTGCTCTTTAGAAAATAATCCAGACTCTTTTCTTTCGTCTATATTAACTGTCTACCTGCATTTTATATACAATCTATCAAATATACCTATTTCAAAAGATTATTAAAAAATGCAGCTATTTCATAAGTAATACATGTTATTAGTAAATATTATTATTATAATTCTTATTTTGCATACCATTTTTATTTTCTAGATCAAATGATTTGACAATCTTATTTAAATTGATGACTAGCCTAATTAATAAAACACTATCCAGTGTTCGAAATGAAGTGAAAATTCTGCTCTGGATAATGCAAAAGTACAGCTGAAATGAGAACACTAGAATAGTGTGCACTCTTCCTTCCTGCCACAAAACCCACACATTGACTCAATTATTTCTTTTATTTTCTATCTGTAGCTACCTCTCAAACTGAAAGGCAGGACTGACTTTTTTGACTACACATATATTTAACTTCATTAGGCAAGAAATAGAAAACATCAGGTATGCATTTGCAGATAGAGCCAAACTTCTCACTAAAAAAAAAAATTAACAAAGCCATTTAATTTTCAGTTCAGAATGAACAGATGTTTTTATGTACTACTCTGTTTCACTTGTCTGATATTCATCAGAAGAATACAGCAAACTGAAAGTCATAATGGCATATTTTTTTAAAAAAGTATCTCTCATACCTAAGTAAAAAAGAAGATAATCAGCTTTTACTAAACAGTATTAATCCTAGCAATAAGAATGACAATACATGACTATAAAGAAAAGCAACATCACTAAATTGTATGTGTCTCAGTCCTGGGAGATCTTTTTAAGCTGCTGATGAAAAGTTAGGGTATTAACTATATTTAAAATATTGCAGAAGCTGTCCAGAACTTTCTAATAGAGAAAACCACAATTCAACAGAAAAAAATCTCAAGCAAAAGAATGCAGCCAGTTCAAGTTGGCTGTCTCAGTTTTTCATAGGTCTTAACAGCTGCTTTGCATTCTGGTCAAAAAAAAAATCACTAATCAGTCTCCATTTATTGGTTGCTGTTTTTAGCATGTAAATACAAGAGCCTTAGCAACACTGAGCTTTCAAAAGCTGAGTACTGCCTGACTTATAATGTTTAGCCTTTTCACTGAATACTGAGTGGCCACGAATAGATCAATATTAAAACAGTCTACCTCCTCTCTCAAATGTCAAAGCATAAACACAATTCATATCAGAAAATGGAAATAATTTGTAAATGAACATTCCATCCAGAATCCCATTGCAGAGAAGAAATGATGGAGAATTCCTAGTGCTGTCCTACTCTTTTATGTGGAATTAAAGATGAAGCACGAACAAACTAAGAATGCTACATAATGTTACGAAAAGTAGATGTAAAAAGAAACAATCCTAAAACACACTTTATATTTTCAGTAACACCAATAAAATAGCACAAACAAATTAAAAGGCTTATAAGTATACTAACTTGCATGACATGGTAAATACCCTCTGCTTCTCATAAGGAAATGAGAGCAGAGCACAGCCTTTGCCAGAATGATCTGGAATAACAGAATTTTTCAGTTCTAGAAAAATAGTAATAAAGCATAATAATAGCACAGTGGAAACTTCAGGTTTCCATACCAGACTCTCAAATATGCACTTGTGATGTATGAAATGTGCCAGCTACGAGGAAATATTATTAAAATCTGTTACAGAAAATTAGCAAAATGCATCCCTACAGAGCAATCCAAAATCTGCTTCTTCAGACAATACAGGCTGGCATAATTTTATTAATTTCTGTGCAACTATGACAGATTACAAAAAGTGATGGGCAAATAAGGTATTAATGGATTGGCAAATACTTAAGCCTAGATATAGGATAAGCAAGGTAGAAAATACCAACAGATTTGTAGAGTGAAGATCTCTTGAATATTGTTTCTCTTTACTAAGATCAGTAAGAAAACCCAATATATCTAGAAAACCAAAAATACTGTTCAGTGAATAATAACCAATAATATTGACAAATCACAAGAATCAGATTATTTCTGTTTGACTGCATTCCATGTTTTTTGAATGGAGATTGAAATTGCTTTCACCTTTTACTCTTCTCTTCTGGCCTGAAGTGCTTGACTGTGATGACTTTTCACCAGGCTCTTTCATCTGGTCACTAAAAGATACAGTACGGACACACAACAGCATTATCAGAAAACTGTGCTCAAAATGCTTGTTCTTACACATGCATTGAATTGTGCATATTAATAACTAATTGGAAGAGATTATGTTATTTTACTAAGTAAGTTAGCTGCTCATTAAAAGTTATATGTAAATACAACCTCCTCCCATATATATTACAGAAAGCTCCTTCAGAAATACTGACATATTCACACCACAAGAGGTCACCATTATGGAACACAAAAACTAAAGCATTTCTGCTTGCTCAGTAAACTGAAAGATCAACCAAACTAAATTCAGAAAGAGACATTTTCTACTTCACCATCATTTACCATTAAATGAACATAAAACTCAACTAGCTTAAAACTTTAAGTTCATCCACTCACAAGAACAGTATTTTTTCCTGACAGGATTAACATTTTTAAAATATTTAATGAGAAGACCTTTCAAAGAAACAAACACTTGAGTAACCTTTAAAGTATATATTAGAATTTCTGGGTCTGCCAGTGAACTATTGCTAACTGCATAGTGGTCACTAGTTCTGTTAGTGCAAGAAACAAGTATGTTGCTATTTCTATTGTTTTACAAAGTAATGGCATAATTCCTGCTGATTTTATGGTCAGTCTTTCTTTGGACAGAGGAAACTACTACATACATCTATAATAAATTTATTTATTTATTTATTCTGTCTGCCTAGCTACACACTCAAGCTGCACTGATCAAGAAATATACAACACGTAGACTCTCTGCTATCAAACTGGAACCCTTCCTCCTGTACTAAAGAGGAAGGTCTTAATCTACGTTTTGTATTTTCAGTGTATGTTTAATTTAACACTTCTTATTCCATTTAAAGTTCATGTACCAATATAACCTGAAGTCCCTTCCAAAGATGACAGTAGTGTGTTAGCAATGTTATTTCAATTTTTTTTAACCAGGTAATTTAGTTACTCTAAGGCTTAAAGCTAAACTGTTGTTTAAGTAGTTTGCTGGATTGGTGCCTAAATCCTGTCTGTCAGTCCAGACAGAAGATGTAAGTCATCCTATCAACAGATGGAGACAGAATAAAAGACAAAGCTCTTGCAAGATCAGTTCCCTACAAAAGGGACTGGATAGCTCACTGTGATCAGTCAAAAATTTCCCAAGCAATCACATTACAGAGGAACAGTTGCTTCATTATAGCTAACAGTGAATAATGCTTTATTTTTACAGCATGAGGATTTATGTGCTCTAAAATCCAAACGCTTACACAAACTACCTTGAAATTATTTCAGTTCACATATAGCAATTTCTACTCCTCTGGGGAAGGAATACTTCATAAAGAAAAAAGACAAATGCTTGCATCTCTAAAATTGTCTGACATCTCCAATAAAGAAGGGGGATTGAGCACACATTACAGACAATTCAATGTATTGGTAGAAATAAAAATTTTATTCTATTTCTGTGAATGCCTTGTCCTACAAACTTTAAAAGTTTCAGAAATGTTTCGACAAGTTTCAGCCACCCCTGAAATCAAGACTACAACTTGAAGGAGCATTGCATAAGCAAGAGAACAACTCCAGTCACCTTTTACTAAACATAACTGTATTTAGAAATCAGTACCTTCAGAATCTTGTGTAGGCATGATGACACTACATGCCTATATGAATATGGATGTTTGAATTCACTTTCCTCAGAGAAAGAGTTTAGTAACTATATCCTGTCTGTGCCTCTTCCCTGAAAATGTAAATCCAGGATGAATCCAAGAAACTCAACAAAGAAAATCCTATGAGTTTTGTTGGAAGCAAAAGCAGATTAATATAAAAAGCCACTGAAGCATGAGTTTACCTACCAGATAGAAACACCACACGAGCAAGATGCAGAGTAAGACCACGTCAAATATGTATGAAAAGAAGTGGAGTTGGAATCTATCGTTTTTTTAAACACCAGTATCAACCAGTTTAGAGACTTAAACTAGTAGGAAAGTAAATTGTTCCGTGAATACCAGCAGTACAACCATCTATGCTTTTGGGAAACATCTTTGTAAGTCACCCGAACTTCCATTATTTTCAGAAAATGAATAAAGTGAATACCTATTTAAATGGGAATGGTTAGTGGGCAGGCTTATCTTTAGGGAATATGCATAATTTAGGAATTCTGTGAGAGATTATAAAATCCCTTTATGTATTTTTACCACTCAGCCAACTTCATTTTAGTTGCACAGACTTTCAGTTCATTATCTTCATATTTTGATTTAGGACTGAAACTTAAATAGAAGTATCTTATTAGGAACAATGCAGTTAAAATATAATCAACCTATTCTAAAAAATAAGTCACCTACTATTGAAGGGAACTGGCTTGTCAAGAGAGTGGTTGCCTTGGAAACAAAGTCAATTGGCAGAAATCTGATCGTCTGATAAGGGGCTCATCAAGAAATCAACTGACAGAGGCTCTGATGATTTACAGAAGAAAAAGAACTTGGCAACTGGATCATTTTTACCCTTCTCATATAAAAGAAATCATAGTAGCCTCAATGACGAACACTGCTTTCTTGAATGTACACAGAGTGTGAGGACTTCCAAAGGAAAGTGACTCTGTACTGCAGTAGTGTGGCGTGGTGGATTGACCCTGGACAGACGCCGGGTGCCCAATCACATCACTCTTTTCACTCCCCTCCTCAGCAGGACCAAGGGTAGAAACAAGATGGAGAAAAAACCGCGGGTGAAGACAAAAAAAATTTAATAAAGCAAAAGCAAAGGCTACTTGCAGAAGCAAAGAAAAACAAAAGGTTCATGCTCAACTTCCCACCAGTAGGCATGTCCAGCCATTTCCAAGGAAGTAGGGCTTGAGTACGCAGAGGGATTGCTCTGGGAGGACAAATCTCATAATAATAAATGCCACCTCACTTCCTCTGTCTTAGCTTTCACTGCTGAGCAGACATCATACATTATGGAATCCCTTTGGTCAGTCTTGTCCAGCTGTCCTGGTTATGTCCCCTCAAAATACCTTGCCCGCCCCGAGCCTACTGGTGACAGGCTGATGTTGGAGAGATAGCGCTGATGCTGTGGAGTGCTGCTCAGCAGCAGCCAAAATGTGGGTGTGTTATCAACAACATCCTTACAGCTACCAAGGCAAAGCACAGCACTGCGAGGGCTGCTCCAGGGAAAATCAACTCCACCTCAGCCAGACCCAATACGTGTTCACTATCTCCCCCTAGTGAAAGAATGGATAATTAAGGGAAAGCTGCATTTATTACGAAATTCTGCATGTTTAGACATTTACTTGCTTGTTCTTGCCACGAGCATCTTGTTAATAGTAAATCTGCAAACTCTCACCCTTCCGTGGTATTCCAGGGTAAAATACAATTCTACGAACTATATCCCAGAGGCAAAGAATTGAACTAATAATCTACAAAGAAGCTGCACACAACAGCAAGGTTTGAATCACAAATGTTAAAGTAAGATCCCACTGAAGGAACACTGCTTGGGCACCTTCCTCCTACTGCACCTTAAACATCTGAGAATCTGGCTACCTCTTTCCCTGCCAAACAGTCTGGCAATGGGCCTGAATTTTGTCTCACAGTGTCCCAGATTTAGACCCTTAGCATCACCTCTGCTACAGTTTTGGCCCAAGAAAGGTGTTATTTACTTTAACAAATGTCTGGGCACAGGACACAGATACGCAGAGGTAGGGACATTCCCAGACACTACCTTGTGTGTGGGTGTTAAAAATAGGGAGGTAATTAACATAGTTTCATTGTATTAACATAACCTAGGACACTGCAGATAGCCACCAAGCCAGAGATTTATTCCTTTAATTTTTATTAATTATTACTATGCATCGCTGGTACCTCTGGTTATTCAGTTACCAGTTAAGAGGGACACATGGCCTAATACTAACAAGTTAAAGCTTCTCTACAGAATTGTATCTATCAAGCACCTGTGGTCAGCGAGGTAGCAAAGCTCAACTAGAACAAAAAGAAAACATGACCATCTTTTCTGAATTGTCCAGCTCCAAGGCATTCCCTCTTGACATTACCCTTTCCTCACGCTAAGGATCCTGTAACACCCTACATATCCTTACAGCTTTGGGAGGCAAAACTAGATAACAAAGTTGGAGAAGAACAGAGAAGCACAGTAACTGAGACAGTGTAATAAAGAATGAAGAATATACGGGTTAGTTTTCAAAGGGAAGAGTAGGAATAAAGGGGAATGAGAAAAAGATGAGGACAATGGGAATGGAAAACACTGTAAGCCCCATAGTATTATCCTTCTGTAAAGTGCCAAAGTCTACACAACTTTGCTCATCCAGATGTTATGAGCCTTTCGTTTTGCACCCATAGAATCTGGATCTATGGAGCCTCTCCTAAAGTAGAGACAGGAATTGGGACTATCCCATGTAAACCAGAAGCTGAACAGATTCTTAAAAGGCAGAGAGCTACTAGCACACATACTGCACATAGCATGCCCTGAGTAAATGCTGTAAAGAAGCCCTAACTGTAGGCAGGATCTGATGTCTGGAAATAGATTTCTTTTCCATTTTTAAATATGCCCTTTTTATTAAGCCAAAGAATTCTAATTAAGAGCACATGATTTCTATACATCTGTAACTGCACAGCCATTTCTATACCTATAGAACTACCATTCTTCTCTTTAAGTTAATTCCTCAGAAGCAAATCTAAGTTCCAGATAGTTTGTTTAACCTTAGAGCCCTCTTATTTTTGGTCTTTGTTTTGTTATGGTAAATAAACCTTTTTTCTTCCATTTCCCCCGATAGTCATTCAGTTTCTCCCTATTGTATTTTCCTTCCTTCATCCCCTTCAGCTCCCACAAAATTCCTTTTTCTAGTTTATTTAAAACCCAAAAATGTGACTGAATTTTTTACAAATTTTATGTTGGATCCTTGATATATCAATGTTTTCAGGTCTGCAAGAGTCTAGGAGAGCAACTTCTAACTTTTCACAAAGCTCTAAACACAGTCTAGGCACTGCAGTAGATGCAGACTGTTTATACACAAATATAAGCACTGAACATCTGATTTTACCAACATACGCTGTGTGCGTTGGAAAGCCAGACATGATATATCTGCACCCAAAAATCAAGACATTTCACTAAGTGTTAGGAATAACAGATTTCAAGCAATACTAAGCAATACTAAGATTCTGGAGACCTGTTCAGGCAAGCCTCATGTATCAAAATGACTACTAGGCATGAAGGTGTTCTTACAGACTAGATTAGAGTTCAGTTCCCTTGATTGCAGATAATCCTTAAACAGACAGGCCATTTAGAAAGAATGTTATTTGAGATTTTACTCACCTGTATTTTCAGAGTGTGACTACAGATCTACACTGTAATCTGGGTTTATTTTTATTGCTAGCACTGTCCAGGATAGCATGTCTTATATAATGATAAGGATCATTTGGCTATTTAAGCAGCTGAACACTTTTCTTTCAACCCAAGATTCACAATTCTGTATGGACTACAAAGGCAAAAGCTGCAAGGACGTGTTGTGGAAATACATACAACCCATAAATCCTTAAAACGAACCATCACAGGTTAAATAGTTTTTCCTGTTTTGAGTGCTTGCCATGGGGGAGAAGAAAGAGCTCTTGTCACACAATCAATGATGGTGTCACAATGCACCCTCCCTCCAGGTATTGAAAGATGTTGATAAGAACCCCTGCCAAGCCTTCTCCATGCTAAATAGTTCCAGCTCTCTCAGCCTTTCCTTATATACAAAGGATTCCTTCACATATTAGTAGCTGGATTCCTTCCAGCCATGTCATATCTCTATTGCCTTGGGGAGGCTGGAGCTGCTCCCAGGAGCCCAGGTGTTGTGGAGGTTTTCAGGATGCAAATAACAAGGTGCTAGATAATCTCACCTACTCTCTTTTCCACAAAAGATTGGGCCAGATGATCTTCTGAGGTCTCTCTCATCCGGAGCTGTTCTATGAACTTGGTGTACACCAGGACCTCCAGGTCTTTTTCCGCAAAGCTGCCTCCCAGCTGGATCGCTCCCAGTATATAATGGTGCCCAGGGTTGTTCCTGCCTAGATGCAGGATTTCGCATTTGTCTTTGTTAAACAGCATCGCATTCCTGTCAAACCATTTCTCCAGCCTGCTGAGGCACCTCTGGACAACCCTCTGGTGCTATGGGTTGGTTATCTACTGACCGTCAGTTAGCACTTTTTCTAAATTATTCAGAACTGTGGTCTCATGAAGAGCCCATCAGATCTCTTGGCAGCAGGAGCACTGTGGAGCACTGTGCAAAGATACACAGGGCTCTAGACCAAGTTTATCAGGGCACAGCCAAACTCAGCAGCTTTGTCTCAAAAAGAACAATAAGCAGCTCCACGGAAAGTTAAAGGAGATAATGGTGATCCTGGGAATTAGGGCACTAAGGACAATGGAGCAAACTCTTCGTCAGCAGCAAGGGACAAAGTGGTGCAAGGGCCCCAAGGCAGAGTCAGATGCAGAGCTGCAGCAAGTGAGAGAAAATGCAATGGATCTTCTCAGAGCAGGTTCATTTACACAATGCTTTTAGGAGCCACTGCTTCAGAACACAATCTCCTGCTACCATGATTCTTCCACTGTAAGTTTTTAGCGATCAAGAAAAAAGAGTTCTAACTCTAAACCAAAATTACTGATGTTAACAACAAGACATTGCTCTGCAGACTTTCAAAGCAAGTATAACAACATCCCAGTATTTTTGCCAAAGCAACTAGTAGGAAGTGTTTTTAGCTTTTGGCAAAATGAGAAAAATTAGTATTTTGTTTTGTCATTTACTCTCACAGAAATTAATTTTTCCACATACCAATTAACATTTGCATTTCTCATTAATCCCTTTATTCCAATTTCATTATACTATCCAGACCTTCTATGTTGCCAGAAGGCCATCAGAATTAGTTTCTGGTATTGTCTTTCATTAGCTGAATAGTAGGGAATAAGTTTTTGTGGTTCTTATTACAAACCAACTGATTTCTTCCTGACCTATAACTTAGCACTTGAAAAGCACCCTATTCTTTTAGACAAAGAATTGATCTTCACTGAGACACTTAAGAGAATCTGTCCCTATTTTGCTCAGCTACCACAGAATCTTCCATTCTGTGACATCATCTGAGGGACAAACAAGACAGATAAACAGAATCTGGATAAAAGCTTGAAAGAAAAAAACCCAGTATAATAGCTCAATTTTTAAAGACTGTTTTCCTTTTCAAAAAAACACTGGAGGCAAAATTACTTTCAGACAGCTAAAAAAGATATAAAATAAAGTATTAAGCCAATTACACACAACTTGAGTCAGTTTTATTTCTTAACCACAAAACTTCTCAAAAGCATGAAAATAATTCAAAAACTGGTAATATAGATGTCCTGAAATTATTTCAGGAACTGTAAAAGTTTATAATGAACACCATAAGAAGAGAAAAAAACAAAGGGAGCAAAAACTATAATCAAGTGTAAAACTGATACCACCGATATAAGATAACTAGTAAAAAGACAACATAATTTGCAAAAATATATTGACAAATAGACCAACTAAACTCTGAGTCATCCTAAAGATGAGTAAATAGCAATTCTGTAAACACAATCATGGGAATAGCTAATTTCTTATGAGAACTCCAGCAATAAAAAATACAGCATTTTTTATTTATACAGGCTGTTGATGGAGAACCTCATGCACATGTTAAAGAGTGACTTAAAAGAATAATCAAGGTTGATGAAAAACCTCTATCCTTATCCTTTTTCTTTCTTCACAGTCTCTGCATGTTCTGTCTAATGTTGAAAATATTATCAGTATCTATTTGCTGCAGAGTATCTTTAGGTAACCAGAAAACTGACAGTCTAATTCTAACCATAAAAAATATCTAAAACACTAGCCTAAATATATTTGAGCCTGAAAACCACACCCTCATCCATCTTCCTGACTTGAATCTTGCAAAAGCATTGCATTTCTAAACAGAAAATAAATTATAATCCATTGTTACTACAGGTCTACCTGGACTGAACTGGCATTCCTTCTTTACCCTTTGCATGGCACATTTACCCATTCCAGAATTGCAATTCAATTGGTATTATGAAATCTTAAAAGCTAGATCTCCCAGATTCGGAGACCAATGACAGTGGCCTGAAACTTAGTACTAGAGTGGAAAGACTCTTTGGAGTACACGGTAAAAATGAGCCTAAACTCCACTGTCTCTTTTGTGAGCTGAGACCAGAGATAATAACAGTTACCTCTTACCCTTTTCTTTAGAAGTCTATAACAAGTTTTGGAAAAAAAATATTTTTTTCCTCAGTGTTCTCTCAGTATCCCTTAACTTTACACCAAACCAGGCACCTTCTTGAAAGGTTAGGTGTCACAATCTGGAAAACACTGTAGAAAGCTCTACCTGTGAAGGATTTCCTACCACTCAACTGTTTCTTTCTGAAACCAGTGGTCCAAATAGTGGAACTGAGGCAGAAATAGATAAAAATTAGTAGGGAGTAGATTAATTTCCCGTTTCCCTGTCTTTATGAGAATTCCAGAAGTTGTCAATATAAACAACAAAAAGAAAGAAAAAGAGAAAAATACTGAAAAAACTCTTGAGAATCAGGTACACCATACAACAAACCAATAGCCACACCATGTCACTCATTTCGAAAAAATCATCCAGAGCAAAACAGAATGGGTGTTCCCTTCAGGAAAAGAAATCTCTCACGTCTGTGGGAATCCTTTTTTTTTGAAGAGAAAAAGAATGTATATTTTGACCACAGATGTGAAGGTAGTTTAAGCAACTGGAGAGAAGTAATTTACAGTGGTCCCCTTCAACCCACCCTATTCTATGAATATATGACTCACTTTATCATTTAATACTTTGCTTTTATCACTTTCTACTGAAATATTCCAAAACTCTAAAAAAGCACAAGAATGAGAAACTACTCTCATGGAAGAAGAATATATTTCAAGGATACTGTAAAATAGGCATTTAATAAAGAGAGTAATGATAAGAGAAAACAGGGCACAATATATCTTCTTCACAGCACCTGCTAATCCTTCTTTAGCTTTTTATAAAACCCACTTATTAAAAAAAGAACAGGCCACTTGGGAATGAACTGTTTGCCTCCAAACTCTTCCTCACTCAATGCATCTCTGCTTTTAAGAAGTCCTGGAATGACATCTAAGCTTTCAGAATATCGAGAAATTGGAGTAAGAAAAAAAAATCATCATCTTTTCTCACCAGGGAAACTGTTGCTCTTCATCAGCAAATCTGCCATCGCTGTTGACACTTCTGTTGAAATACATGAATGCAGAAAACATTTTAGAAGTTTCACTTCTATAGCAATCACAATAGATGGCAAGGCACAATGGTTAGAGGAAGATGTAAACAAAACTGAGCTTCCTTATGACTGCCAGAAATTGTTCCTAGCTGTCTTGAGGCAGCACGTCAATAAATTCAATCTGCTTCAATTAATTCTATTACAACTAGATTGGTATTTGCAAAAAAGAATTGCAAACAAAATGGCAAATAACTTTTCCCCTCAAAAGGTCCTTTTCTTTTTTCCCCCCAGTACATTTCTAAGGCAGTTGTGATTTCATTAGCACTGTTCATTCTTTTCCTCAGTCTTTGGGACAACAAAAAAATGTGAGATAGAAAGTGATCAAGTCTCTTGCTGGAACAGAAAACCTCCCTTCTGTTCTCTTTAAAATAAATATAATAGCATTAATGGCAGGAAACTGCCATGCTATTTTGCCATGCTCTACTGTTTCCTCATTAGCAGAAAATGGTTTCATTAGGGAAGTTATTTCAGTACATGTATAGGAACTGTAGGGGAAAGGGAGTAGGAAGTCCCACACACCTCCTCCTGTATCACTGTGATACAGAATTCAGGTTGACACCCGCTTCATGTAGAGGATGAGAGGACACTAGGTAATAAAAGATTCCACATTCCTTTAAGCTTCCATCCTGTTACTCCTGAACACAATGTACTTTAAATAGAAAATATCTTGTAATCCCATACAAGATGCCTCAAGTATTTTTGACACAGAACAGATACAATCTAACCTTACAATCATCTGGTAAACATGTTCTACTGAGAAAGAATGCCAAATCTCTCACTGCAGTGGCCCCTCTATGGTTCTGGAGCCCTTTACATACAACTATCATGAAGACCAAACTCAAAAAACTATATGGAGGGCTAGATTTGTAGTCCCTTTCAACTGCCTTGTCAGATGAAGAATGACATCTCTGAACTCATACAAGTACACAGAACAGGGTCTGCCTGACCTGTGTAGCATCATAAACAAACACTGGACCACTGTGCTTGTTGGTGTAAGTTTTAGCAAGAAGCTAGAATGTATGAGAGCAGTTGAGATTATTCACAGCCACCCCATCACATGATGGCATGAATTGCTTGGGTTGATATAGATGAGAGACCTTTGTCTGTGGCTAAAGGGAAAGCTTTTTGTATTATTCTTGAGCATCTTGCAGCACTGCAGATCTATGTGGTGCTCTAAGCTATATGAGCATCTGAACGGTGTCAGGAAGCTTCGCTTAGGCAGCATTGGCAAAAACCAGCTCTGACTCAAGTACACAGAACGCATCCACAACTCACAGGAGAAGTAAAAATGGGCCATTCAAAAATACAGATCTTGCATTCAACACAGAAAGATGGAGGAATGTTATATTCCTCTTCCATTTTGGAGAAAATTAGTCAGAACAATACTGGAAAGCAATTTTTTGTATTATCTTAAGGCCAGTAATTTGAGATCTAATTTAACTGATGTATGAGATTCGTGATTGCAAAAAGCACCAGTAACAAAAATGCAAAATCAAAAACTTGCAGAGCTCTTGTTCTTATAAAGAGAAGTGTACAATTTTGAACAGACAGGAAGCATGCCTAATGGGTTAGCTGTTCAATTATACATGCAAGTTTTAAAATTATGACAGAGAAGGAAGATCATTCTTTTCAATTAGCAAAAGTATCAACTGACTCTTTCCTATCAGAGGTACTTGGACATCATCAACTAAAATAGCAACCCAAACAGAAAGCAGAACTGAAAACAGCAGGATGCATATTCCTCAAAAGGAACTACCCATTTCCACTGCAACACTGAAGTACTTCATATCACGACCTTATTAAATAAAATCCAAACTACAGTAATTTATGTAATATGATAATCCAAATAGTCTTTATCTAAGAAGTTATTGGATCATTGATTTTAAAGGGAGAAAATTATATTGCAGTAAAGTATTCTCCTTGGTGCTTTACTTTTCTTTTTTCATCTCTGCTCTTATTTTCTCATTCTTCCTCGACACTCATGGAGTCTTTTCATTGCTACAACAAGTCTTTATTCTTTTAGAATCTGTCTTTTTTTAAAATCCTGCTTACAGTCTAATATAAAAGAGTGCTATGATAGCTCCGTTATGTACCATTTGCTATAACAGCCTCAATGGACAACATTCTCTTAAACTATTAAATGCTATTATCAAGTTAGTAAATGAAAGGCCTTTCATTTTATAAAATTAAGAACATACTCTTTAATATCAAAGGTGCTTAAGAATATCCAGGGAAATAGCTTTTCCCTAAGCATACATGCTAGAAAGAAGATACCTACTGGCAAATACATATTTTTAAGAGTAAACAACTTTTGCAAGAATGTGTTTTGAAAAGAATGTGGTTTTCATTCTTTGTTGTTGATACTGCCAGATCTGTCAATGTTATTAGCACAAAACAGTTGTTCATCTGACTGCTAATGCAGCAACTGATACACTAACTATACATAGCACCACAGGACTATTCCTCCCTGTGTAAGAATTAAGAAAAGAAAAACATCTGAATCAAAAGAAAAACAAATTATTTGATAATGAATTAAAGAATGGATACGGTATTCCAGGTTCAGTAAAAACAGACTGTAGGCACGTGAGTCTCGTTAATCTCTTACACCTATTCAGTCATGCAAAAAAAAAGACATCTAAAAATTCGAAGTCACAAAAAAATCTGCTTCTATTGCCAAAGAGTTTAAGCCTGGTTTTGGTGTATGTTCACATATCAGAACTGAAAGCACGGCTCTACTCATCTGTCAAGCTAAGTGAAGACGGTATAGCACCTTAAAACAGGACTAAACTACAAAAGCAAGCACATCAAATTTAAACTTGAGGATTTTACATGCAGCGGTTAGAATACTCCGCTTTGAAATGCTAGTGATCAAACAAATCATATCGAACAAATTTCTACCAACAATATTTTACAAATTAGTCTTTTGAATGTAGAAACCTCCTAAAAGAAGAAATGCAATTTTTTCTAATAATCTAAACACAGTTTCATTTTAAAGCATATGTAATGTTATCTTAAAATTCCATTAATTTTAAGCATTTTGATACTTGCACAATTGAGTATCTAGGAAGAAAGTTGCATGGAAGATGCATATTATCGTACTTAAACAATGCTGACCTTTCTCCTTGCAGCTGAAGTGAAAATTTTCCTGGTGTCCCTTCCACAAAGTCTCCACTTCCTGATCTGCTGTTATTCTCATTACAAATTAATTGTCTACTGTCATCATTAAATGATGTGTATAACTTTTGTTCTGCTAAACAGTTATTATTACTTCTGTCAAGATTATTCATCATCATAGTTGGCTCTTCAAAATCTAGCTTCACTTCATCTGAAATAGTCAAAGAGAACATATTTTGTTCAAGTGTTATTAATTACTGCTTGCCATGTTACATCATCAAAATTTGTTTATATCAATTTAAAAGGTTAGAAAGCTTAAGGCCATTAAGAGTAAGGTAGCCAATGTCTTCTTATGAACAGTATTTCTTAAAGTCTTTTGGGGTTGTGTTTAAAGTTTTAATATTTCATCTTCTTTATTTCCCTTTTACAAATAGGTGGATTGTACCTTGAGAAAAAAGTGATTATATTTCAGGACCTGAATATTATGAAGGAACTCAGGAAAAAGGTAGCTGTTAATCCTGTAGCTTCTATATATACACAATAAGAACCTCCACAAAAAAAAACCCCTCACATAAACATTTGCATGATCCCAAAAGGGGAGAAGAGACCAAGGCAGGTTACAACTACACTAGCTTCTCAACTTCTTCAGTTAGTAATATCAACTTATTAAGGCTACATGAAGGGGTACATTATATAAAGATATAGTTATAGAATAAATACATAAAAATTAAGTAAGTTTAGTACTTTTAATGTAAGATTTATTTTGCAGTAAGGTAAAAAGTGAGATATGTAGTTTATCATGTAAAGTAACAAACCCAGACAATGTAAGAACTGTCATAATTATAAATTAGTCTTCTAAAATAAAGACAGAGTCTCAGCACACTTCATTATGAGCCAACATGCAGGATGCCAAGATGCCATTTCCCATCTTCAAGAAAATTAGTTTTAAACCCCACATTTGGTGACCTTTATTAAGTCTCCACTAATGAAACTCTTAACAACAAATACAATGTAGTTGGAGGCCTGTCAAGATGTATCATTCCTTTTTATTCCTCCTTTTATGCTCAATAATCCATCAGGGAATCTCCTCAGATGATGGCATCTCATTATCTCTGCATGTCAGCATTTAATGTTAATTTTACTCACTGAAGACAACTTTCAGTAAAATTCCATTACTTGGAAATCTATAGGAAGAAGAGGCACCTGAGCTGCTTTTAACTCACTTTCAGTAGTGCAAGCCAGCATCATTTTGGGAAACCACAGTTTCAAAACTGCCTTAAACCCATTTAAATACTTCCAGAATTCACACTAAAAGGACACACGGGTCCTTTAATAAATTAATAATTCATGTAATGAACAATATTAAAACCCATCATGCAGTTATTTTTCCAGCGAATAGTATGTATCAAAACATTCTTATTCTGACCCAGAGAAACCACTTTACCAGAAAATAAATCTTTTGGAGAAGTTGTTCTAAATAAGCCTTTCCAAGCACTGCTGACTTTTCTAACCTCTGCAGCATCAACAGGAGGTGTTGGAAGGAAAACAGAAGAAGCTTCATTTTTTTTTTCAGAAATTATTAGTATTGGTTTCTGTGACAAAAATAAAGGAAACTTTTAACAAAAGCACAGATAATTTAATTTTCATTTAAGTAAAAATTAAAAACAAAACCAAAAGAAATGCACATAATTTCTAACAAAGGGCTAAGTTCAAAATAGAACAGAAGTTACACTGGCTTGCTCATTAAGAAATTTTCATATCCTGAATCTAATGATACCATTCCACCGAACAAACCAGATGTCTATACCATTATCACCACAGAAAGCCATTTAGAAGTCAACATTCAAGGGGGCAGAAAACAAAACCTAGCTTGAGTAGAACAACTCAAAATTATTTATTCCTCATAAATACTCATTTAACTACATCTGCAGCAAGCTTATTTATCAAAGAAAACATTGTGCCAATGACTATTACTAACAATTCTGGAGATACATTTATTCTTTGATTTGCTTCTGAGTATTAAAACAGTATTTCCAAAACACTCCAAATATGTTCACATCATATGTACTACTTTCTATCACACTGAGACAAATCATGCAGATTCAGAAACGTGAAAGTCCTAGTTCCATGTCAGTATCTTACATCTCAGAGGAGGTGAACAAGCCCCAGAGTCTCTAGTACCAAGCACTTGTGCCCTTGCCCTACATAAAAACACTGACCTTTAAAATCAATATCAATTTCCTTAAAATAAAGAATCCACTACAAAGGCTTCAGCCAATCCTTCAGAGCCAACAGGAGAGACTGACTACCCACAACCACTATGATTAATACAAGCTCTTAATTTACAGTTTACTAACTTATATCCATTGATAAAGCAAAAAAAAGCAGGTTTTGCATTGGTCAGTAGTTTTCTCTATTTTTTTTCCACTCTCACACACAAAATAAATAAAAAATTTAACACCAGTTCTTAAATCCAAATGTAGATATATTTAATCTAAATAGATGTACGCTCAAAATTTTTAAACTTAATTCATATAAATGCATTACCTTATCCAAATAACTGAAG
Source organism: Cyanoderma ruficeps (assembly GCA_008694505.1). Taxonomy (NCBI): domain Eukaryota; kingdom Metazoa; phylum Chordata; class Aves; order Passeriformes; family Timaliidae; genus Cyanoderma; species Cyanoderma ruficeps. The sequence continues at coordinate 12,304,086 of VZDJ01000141.1, read as the reverse complement.
CATAAAATTTCTTGGATATTTCCCCTAATTTCCTAAAGAATACTTTCCTCAAGAATTTCCTAAAGGTTACTGTCTGGAAAAAACAACGTATACAGCAAGTACATTTAATTGCCATAGCATGCTCTGTTATCTTGAGTACTAAATAAACAGTCGTGACTTAAATCTTATATTTGAAGACCAAATATAAAAAACTGTGAAAGAGGAGATACACTTATAAATTGAAAACAATTCACAGCTTTCACAGAGGGAGAAAGGAGGTCCTTAAAGGACCTCTATCTGTTTTGAAATAAACTACAATCACGACATTTTATAGAAATGTAAGCCAAACAGAAAGCAACCACCTAGTTACTTTCAAGTTACTGATCATAGAACCACAAAATAGATGAGGTTGGAAGGAATCCCAGGAGGTCCAAGCCCCATATTCAGCTACAGCCACCTAAATTCAGTTGCCCAGGACCAAGCCCAAGAAGCTTTTGAAGATCTCTGGGCAACCTGTGCTAAGGCCTTGTCACCCTCACAGCTGGAAAACCGTTTCCTGAAGTTCAGAGGAAACCTCCTGTGTTTGTACCCTCTGCCTCTGGTCCAGTCACTGCAAAGAGGCTGGCCCCATCCTCTTTGCACCTGCCTTTCAGGTATTTACATCCATGGATAAGATCCTCCCTTGGTCCTCTCCAGGCTGAACATTCTCATTTGCCCCTGTCCCTTCATCACCTTTGGGGCTGCTCATCGGATTCTCTCCAGTAGCTCCATGTCTTTCTCATACTGCAGAGCCCAGCACCGCATACAGCACCCCAGGTGTGGCCTTACCAATGTTGATAGAGGGGAAGGATCATTTCCCTCAACCTGCTGGCAACACTCCTCTTAATGCAGCCCCAGATACCCTCAGCCACTTTCTTAACAGCAAGGGCACGTTGTTGGCTCATGCTCATGAATTTCATCTATTTTAGTAAACTTACACAAGAAAGCTGACTCAAGTACCCATCTTCTGATTCTTGTTAATGTCACTTTGAATCATAAAGCAGTACAGCAATATTTAAGTAGTTTAAATTATTTTCAGGTTTCTTTTGAGGAAAAACGACAAAACTGACTTTATAAGTCTCAGACTAATGTTACAACAAGCCTCCATTTTTTCCAAATGCCTTTAAACCATTTCTTTTCCTAACACTACCAAGACACATATTTTTATATCAGTACTGCATGAGTTATTTCCAGAGTACTTACATGAGCCAGTGGGCTTAGATGAACACCAGAATGAGGTCTTGATTCAGAACTGGATGTACTAAAACTAACAAAGAAATGAAACATAGTTAGAATAAAGCAGACCCAGAGTTGTGTGATCAGCTGTTTCTTTTAATTGCATGCCTCTTCCCTTTGCCAGTGAATATGGGGAAAGGGAAGAAAGGAAAAGTCACAACAGCACTTCATGCTAACAAAACTCCACCTAGAAGTAATTTTGAGGTAGTAAAAGCTTTGTTTGAAAATGATCATTTCAATATGAAGGGCCTAAAATTTTACATTTAAAATATCTCAGAAGGCTCTGAAAAAAGATCTAGCACATAGGTTACAGGAAACAAGCAAGCTTTCACATGTTCTAATAAAAAAGCTGAAGACTCAATTACCTCAATTAAAAGCATTCAATTGTCTCAAGAAAAGGTAAATAACAGATTATTTTCTTATACTATTCTCCACATAGAAAACTGGTGTAATGACTGCCTCTGGTAGCTCTAATCCATGGGAACTTCCCGGACATGTAGATTAACACCAACGGTAAAGATCATTAGAAGAAGGCAAAGGATGTGATTAGGAATACAGATTAACACAGGGAAAATAATCACCGGAAGCATAATTAGAGAATCAAATCTCTTGCTGCTAAAGGATATCTGAAAAAATCTTAAAGTCACAGTACCTAAAAACTGAAGGGGATCTACTTTGAGAACATCGCGAGAACTGAGACCCAAAAAGTTTCCTTTGTTCATCTGTAGGTGTGAAAGGTCTTTGAGTTTTTACTGTTCGTAGAGCATCTCTGGCTTCATTTACAATCTCAGAACTGGTCCTAGGCTTTGTTGCTGACAGCCAGTAGAATGGTTCTGCCTTTCTTCTACCTTCAGTCTTTGAAGCTTGCATTCCTCTGCAAAGTACCGCACAGGAAGAACACTGGAAATATACATGAAAGTCACAAAGTATTATGCTAGTTTTAAATTACAAACTACTAATTCATCACTGGTTATGCTACCACAATATAGTTAGAAAGGGTAAATATATCTTAGACACTGCTGTAATAGTGGGAAAAAAAGGTACACTGCATTTCCTCTCTATTCCTCAGTTCTGTAGAAAAATACTCAAAAACAGAGAGTATCTGACATGCAGGATCTACCTTCAGTTTTTTACAGGAAGCTAAAATATGTCACTGTGCTCCATGGGCCAAATGTGGTCCTCTACAATTCCATAGAAAATCTGTTTCTTGACACCTGATTACTTAGGAAATGCCACAGCCAAAACAGGAAGCCAATAGTACGCTGCAAAGAGACATGTTTTTCCAGCTTAGGAAAAACCAAATATATATTATTTGCCTTACCAAGGACAGCTCCCCAATATATCAGAGGCATCATTATCAGTAACTGAAGCACAGTTATGAGCAATTGATAAAGAGACAAGTAATAACAAGCAATCCATATTTTTCCTCTGAAAAAAACTACTCCCCAACCCACCCCCAAGCACAGGCAAAGAAAGATAACACTAATATAAGTTATAAACCCAAACTTCCAATCAGTGTTCTGTCCTGCTGTAGTTTCTGGGAAATGCAGTGGGTAGTGACAGACTTGCTCCATCACCCCCTGGAACCACAACTCATCACTATCACGGTGCAGTTCTCTGTAGACATCATCCTTGTCACTTTACAGCAAACTCATCATGAGTCTTACACCATGCAAAATTCCTCTTCTGCTTTCAAACTTACCTAAAAACAAAAATATGCTTCTGCACTGTGACTCAGACCATCTGGTAACTTCTATTCTCTCACATAGTTTATGACAATGAACTGACAGTAGATCAGACACCATCATCTGGTTATTTCTAAACTATGGAGTAAAAAAAAATCTGTTCAGCAGTTTAACTTTTCCCTCGGTCTTCTTTCTTTGACAGTCTGCACATTCTGGCACAGTGACTTTCATTCTTGCACGCCCAACATAAAACTGGATGCTAAGGAGAAATGCACCAACCTCTTCCACTAAATGATGCATAATTAAAAAAACCTCAGGAACAGATCAGGAGCCTGAGATTATCAGTGGTTATAATATTTCCAACTACCATTAATATATTACTTACCTTCAGTGTGACTGAATTTTTTTCTCTATGCTTCTTACCCTTCCTCTATTACAATATGATTTTTAAAAAAAGTAAGGAGTTCCACTGCAGCTGTCTGTTTGGAAAAATTATTCAGTCAGTTCTTACTGAAAAAAGGAAGGTGGACTATCATTCCCTATTCCCCCAGCTACTGGGAGCCAGAATTTTGACCTTAAGTGGAAGGTCTTCTCTGTAGGCCTTATGTCTGATACAGTTGGGAATGGTCCTGTGCAGGGCCAGGAGCTGGACTTCATGATCCTTGTGAGTCCCTTCCAACTCAACATATTCTGTGATTCTGTAATTTTGCTCCCCAGTCCCAGCAGGAAACAGGCAGAGGGAATGTTGCAGTGTCAATAGGGACAGCATAATCGGTACACACAGGTCTTGCCCCACACTACTGTCACCATTTCCCAAGTAGCCTTTAACTTGCACAAGTGAAGAGCCCCTCTCTGACCCTCTGCTGGAAGGTAGAAGAGTATCACAGCAGAGTCTCAAAAGCCATGCTTGGGCTCTTATCTTTATTCTCCAGTTGTTTACTCCAGAAGTCTGGTCTTTGCTATATAGGAAGATTTTAAAGCAGTAGATAGCAGTACAGGATCCACACATTAGTCCCAGCAATGTCCAGAAGCGAGACAGCTCACAGCTCTTATCTCAGTTCAATCAAGATGAGAGAAGCATGGCTGACTACATCAGATATGGCACCACACTGGCTCTGCCATCCTCTTTCCCATCTCAAGACTGGTGTCATTTAATTGCTAGGGGGCAGAGTGGGTGTATTTGCAATCACTAAGTACAGTGAGGAGAAGTCCTGTACTCAAACTATGAACACTCTGCTCTCTGACACCCAAAGCCATGTTCTGTCTGCCCTAGCAATTCTCTAGAACAGTTAGCACACAGGTACAGGTTTAGAAAGAATCCCAGAATCATTGAGGTTGGAAGAGACCTTTAAGATCATCAAGTCCAACAGCCAACCCTCCACTGCCCCTGTAATCTCTAAACCACATCAACCAGCCAGATCCAGACGCCTCCTAAACATGCCTAAGGTTGGTGACTCCATCACCTTCCTGGCCAACCTATTCCAATGCATTGCCATCCTTACAATATTTTTTTTTTCTGGCAATATCTGATCTATCTCCCCTGTCTCAGCTTAAGGCCATTTCCTCTTGTCCTTTCACTGCAGGCACGGTGGAAGAGATGGGCCCCCAGCTCACTACAACCTCCTATCAGGAATATGCAAATAATATCTACTATTAGACATAATTCTGAACACCAGCAACTTACCAATCACAACTGATATGCTTTCCTCCTGGTGAAATTTTGACGCAGAGAAATCGCTATCAAAGAGAAGTAAGAAGTTCCGAGAGTTGAGTTCTCAGCGGAGTTAGGTTTCCAGCGCAGCCGTGGGACAACACGTCCAAGAGGAACCCCCCAAAAAAGCAGCACCTGTGGAGTAAACGCTCGGCAATCAAACCTCCCTCCCGAGCACGGGGAACCTGCCGGGAAGCGGCATAGGGGTTATCAGTCTCCGATCGCTTTCCGAAGCCTCCCGCCCGACTTACCGCACAGTCCGGCCCTTCGCCCCCGCTCGACCAGGCGGCACCCCGAGGGACGAGCACTACGGCCGGAGAGGCACCGGGGGACTCGGTCGGGACCCGCCTCCGCAAGGCCGCGGCCTCGCTCAGCCGCCCGCCGTTCCCATAGCAACCGTACACGCCGCGGCGTCGCCCGGCGGGGCCGGGTCGGGCCGCGCCCCCCGCGCTGCCGCCGCCGCCGCGCCCACGGGGCAGAGCGCGCACCCCGAGGCGCACGCGCGAGCACCCGCGGGCGCGTGCGCGGCACGGCCGCTGCCCGGCCGGGGTGGCGTGTCCAGATCCCAGGGATGGCGTGTCCAGATCCCAGGGATGGCGTGTCCAGATCCCAGGGATGGCGTCTCCAGATCCCAGGGATGGCGTCTCCAGATCCCAGGGGCAGTGCGGGCTCCTGCCGCGGCGCTGGCCCGCAGGACGGTGGGTTCCTGGTGGAGAGCACTCTGCCGTGGCCAGTCCTGGCCCGCGTTTAGGGAGGGTGTGCTGGCGGCTGGCACAAGCCCGGGGCACAGCTGGCAGAAGTGACTCGATGTGACCTGCTGTTGTTGCAGGACGCTGCAATTTAGGGATGCTAAACACAGACATGGAGCCCGGTTTAGACAGAAGACGTTTTTTTTCTGTGCAGCGTTCAAGGTGGAAGTGTTACACAAGTCAAGCACTCAGATTCTCAAATATTTACAGAATCACAGAATCGATTAGCTTGGAAAACACCTCTGAGATCATCGAGTCCAACCTATGACTGAACACCACCACATCAACTAGACCATAGCACTAAGTGCCACATCCAGTTTTTCCTTAAACATCTCCAAGGGTCAGTGACTCCACCACCGCCATGGGCAGGCCATTTCAATTTACACTAAATATACATTTTAGCAAACAAATCACAGTTCATTGGCAGTTCTCCTATTAGTTAGTATTTTACCTCCTGTTGATTTAAAGATTATCTTGCTTCTCACACTAATTAATCCTCATGCTCAGTCTTTCTCTTCTTTTGAGTTCTTGGGTTTCTTGAGTTGGTCAGTGGTGGGTGGTTGAGTCTCCAGGGTGGAATCAAGAGGCTGTGAACGGGCACTGATTCCTTGCATTATAAAGAGCATGGGACCGTGGCCAGACAGGTGACAAGAGACACAGCAAGTGACAATAGACATACAGGTGACACAGCAGGAGCTGAACACTCACAGGATGACCCCAGACTATTGGATAAAACCCAGGTGATCCTTTGTTCATGATGACTCCTTCAAAGCTATGATGATTCACTGATAAGGCAACACTGTTTCCCAACCCCCTTCTAATCCTCTGTAACTGTCCGGGCAAATTGTTGGCTATTTTTGACTCCTCAGGTGTCAGCATCATTGTAATACCTTCTCTCTGAGCTCAGATTTACAGGTTCAAAATGGGGACATTTAAAGTTTTCCAAAGTAAAAACCTGGGGTCTCAGACACAGTGTAGCAGCAGCCACAAACTCTTCTCCTGGTCAGGCAGTGAAGGTTGGATTGCTCAGGGCAGAAGCAGAAGTGCTGTCCCACTTTCCTCCTGTTCTCTGGAAGGCTGAAAGATGGACATTTTCACATTGGCTGTAGCTGAGCTTCACACACATGGGTCCCACAAGCCAGATGGCTTTGTTGGAGTGGCACAAAGGGGTCACTTTCAGTGACTTCCCTAGGCTGCCTCCTGGCAAGGTCCCACCAAAAATGCATCCACCTCCACGTTTCAGGATCCCGTTGGCCAGGTGAACCAGACACTCCCTGAACAGCTCCCTCGTGTGCCTCCTGCTATTGCAGTGAGTAATGTGATCACAGCCTGTATCAGAAAATCTACAGACACGTAACAACAACAAAGACAGGTCTTTTGTGGCAAGTGAGTTGTTCATGACTGACTTTGTTCACTATCCCTGAATGCTTTTTGAAATTTATCTAAAAACTGCTGTAGAAGGGTAGTTGTTACCTCTGTGAAGAATAGAAAAACACAACAAATACAGCCTCATCTAACCAAGCTTCTTCCTTTGTTCCTTTATTATATACTTCAGATACATGTGAAAGCATTCCCCAAATAAATTCATCTTGTGTATATATTTATATAAATATATCTATATCTTACTACTGAAGTTCCTTTTACTAATCACTTGCTGATGTAACTTCTACTTTTTCATGTTTGTTAGACAAGAACCCTCGGGATGTTTTAAATTTAATTTGTTTTTCTGATTTTGATTATAAGCTTTGTTATGCCCTCCTCTTCTAGAAAAATACCCTCTTCTAGTTCCTTTTTTGATTCTGACAGGCATTATGATAGCAGTAAAAAGATCTCTGTGTGTAACACTACCTGGTTTACATAACACATGCCATTATCTCCGCTAGCTTCTACTTTATCTCTAATTATTAGACATCTAGTCCTCTTTTTTTTTGCAGCCAAGTTCAATACCTCAGAAGTAATGAAAACCTTGTTATTATTGTACCCTCTTTTCTCTTATATTCTTCTTTAAAAGCCAAAAGAATGTGTGTGTGCACATGCATGTATGCTATTTTGAGATCATTCACAGTTAGCTCATTTTCTGTTACCTTCTTCTGAACCTTTCTTTTATTTAAATAATACAAGGGAAGTTTCGCAGAAAAATGTGTAGATCTGTTTCCTGGTAAAGCCAGTTTGAATTTCTTTTTACTGTTATCTCATCATTCTTTAAACAATTTTTAAATCCACCCAGTTAAACCTACTAAGCCTCCTTTCTTGGCTTCTTCTTTAATCCTTTTCATATGCACATTATTTCTCCTCTCTATTTTCTAGGTCATCAAATTGAAGAGTTAAATTTTATTCATTTTCTGAGCTTTGGCAATTATAGCAAATACTTCTTTTGTGATCTCTCTGCTATGTCTCAACTGTTACAACTTTCTCACTTAAATCCTTTCTATCCTGTGCTTTTTATTGTAGGAACTCTCAGCACCTCTTTTAAATGCAGGTACATAATTAAATCTTGTTTGCAGTAACAGTGCTTTAGGATGGAAATATCATCAAAACCTATAAATTGACTTGGTCTAGGTAAGGTAGTATTTGCTGAAGTGATTGCTAAGGTAAAAGCAGTGTGTTCTGAACATTTCTGCCTAACTAATGAAAAGACACAAAGTATTAAGTTACATCATATTCATTCAAATTACTTTTTGGTTTGGTTTTTTTGGTTTGTTTTTTTTTTTTAATTGTGAAAGGAGTTTTGTGCTGGGATCCAGTCTCAGGTTTTGGTCTGGCTAACTTAAATATGTCTAGAGATGAAACTTACCTGAATATCCAAACATACCAGGCCTATATTTCAATGCAATTCAGAATTAGTTAGCAGTGTTAAGCATTTTGTCTGCCAAGTGTTCATTGACCACATTTGCTGCTTCTAGTTGCTGACCTGTAAAAGCAGCCTTCAGTGCAATCTGAGCAACACAAGTGGCAATGCAGCCTCCATTTGTCCACATTTCTTTCCTCTTGTTCAAAATAAAACAGCAGTCCCCTCCCCAATCTGGACAAAAAATCTTCCTGTCATATTCAACCTTGCATAAACCATCTGGTATGTTCTGTTAAATAAGCTCAATGTTTTGTATCACTTGTAGATCATTAAAAGGCAGGTGGAGCAGTTCATTTTATAGCAGTTAGAAGCAACCCCTATACCAAGTTGCCTAATAAGTCTTAATAAAGCAAGTTTATGAAGATGTCCATTACATGCAACAGGGAAATCTGTCACAGGAAAGAGTGCTGGGTATATGATGAGGTGACTAGTTGGTGGATAAAGGGAGAGCCTACACTGTTTAAGTAAGGCTTTTGACTCTCTCCCATTACACCTTGACAGACAAACTGATGAAGCATGGGCTATTAGGATGGATATGGAGATGAATTGAAATTTGGCAGAACTGCAGAGCTCAAAGGGTTGAGATTGGACGCACAAAATTCAGCTGGGGACCACTCATCCTCAGGGTGCGCCTTTAGCAAGTTTACAGATGATGTAGAACTGGATGGAGTGACTGGTACATAGGATGGTTGTGCTGCCGTTCAGAGGGACCTGAACAGGCTGGAGAACTTGTCCAAGAGGGATCTCAAGAAGTACAACCTAGGGAAATGTGAAGTACTGCACCTCGAGAGGAATAACCCCATGCACCAGTACATGCTGGGGGACAAATGGGTGGAAAGGAGCTTAACAGAAAAGGACCTGGGGATGCCAGCTGATGTAAGTTGAACCAGCAATGTGCCCTTGCTGCAGAGGTGGGCAACAGCCTCTTGGGCTGCATTAGGAAAAGCACTGACAGGAGGTAGAAAAAAGTGATCCTTTCCTTCTGCTCAGCACCAGTGAGGCCACAGCTGTAGTGCTGGGTCCAATCATGGTGTCCCCAGTACAACAGGGACATACTGGAGTCTAGAGAAGGGCCACTAAGATGACTAAGGGGTTGAAGCATCTTTAGTATGAGGAAAGACTGAGAGACCTGAGACTGTTCAGCCTGGAGAAGGCTCTGGTGGGAACTTATCCATGTGTATCTGAAGGAAGGGTGCAAAGAAGATGGAGACAGACATCTTGGTGGTGCTCAGTGAAAAAACAAGAGAAAGAAGGCACAAATTGAAAGACAGGAAACTCCATTTAATCGTAAAACCAAATTTCTGTGATGAGAGTGGTCATCTCTAAACATCTTAAGCACTAAAACACGTTGTTCATAGAGCTTGTATGATCTCCACCTTTGGCAATATTAAAAATTTGATTGAAAAAGTCCCTGAACAACCTTCTCTAGTTTACTGCTTTGAGCAAGGGGGTTGGACTAGATGATCTCCAGAGGGCTTTTCAAACCTTTAATATTCTGTGATAGATGTAATTTTAAAAAAATTTCTAAAAGTCTTACTCAGATTTGGCTGAAATTTTGAATTTTGGAAATTGTCATGATCAGTCTCTGGCTTGCATTGTTTAGTTGGTTTGACCACTGCATCCTGCAAACTCTGCCCCTTACCCTCTCTCTGACCAGCAGTTGATTCCCTCTCAGGAAATGGGAATTGGGAATTCAGTTCCCATTGAGAATTGAATCCTCTCAGGGTTGTGCTCAGTGCTCAACCCTCCATCCAAAACCTGAGATTTCCCAGTGAAGTTACGCCACCTTCCCAAGTAAAATACATTTCAGTTGTACCCATGTTTGTGCTGACACACAGCATGCAAAGACTTCTTGTACCAACTAACTATGCCTTGTGAGCAATCCACCAGCTGCACACCCACTATGTAATTGTCCCTACATCAGTGATTGCTTTCACTGATTTCCTGATTTCTGCTGCCTCTGCCAGTGACTGGAAATCCCTGACATGTTAGTGAAATGCCTGCTTTTCCTCTACTCTGCCTTTTGACACAGCTAGACAAACAGAACTCCCCATGACTTTGGTGCTGCTTGTCAATTTAAGACCCAAATTCCTTCAGACCAGGCAGGAAGAAGTATTGGAGGAACAGCCTTTTTTGAAGAATAAATAAATTTGGGAGAAAAATGTGAAGGTCATTGAAGGTTGCAATCCAACGAAGCGCCTAAAGTGCAAGTAAAGAACCAGTGCAGGTAGTGAAGGGTAAAAAGAAAGGGCTTTTTTTTTTTTTTTCTCTCAGAAGACACAACCTTCAGTTTAGTGGTCCAAGGTGTTTCTTTCATGACCATGGTGTTGTGCACAACTCATGATGGCTGTGCATTCATTATGGAGTGTACTAAGATCGGACACTGCACTTAAAATTCACAGAAGCCTGTGGTGAAAAATACCAAGAACTGACTAAATTGAAAGGGATTTTTGGGCAGAGATATGGATAAAGTCAAAACTGTTGAGATGCAGAACCCATTAGGGGGCTCACTGAACACACACAACTAATTGAGTAAGGGGATTCACTGAATAGAGCTGGTGCATTAACATGGTGATCTTACTTGCTTTCTCAAGGTATCTACATCAGCATTCCTTGCCTTTCCTCCAAACAGATTTTCCTGTCAAATTGTGTCTGGTGGGAGGGCAAGTTAAGATTGCTGAAATACTAGTTTTCAGCCAAAGTTCAAAAAGTCATAGAATCATAGAATGGTTGGCTTGGAAGGGAGCTTAAACATCATCTAGTTCTAACTCCCTGCAATGGGCAGGATCACCTTCCACTAGACTGCGTTGTTCCAAGCCCCATCCAACCCTGGCCTTGAGCACTCCCAGAGATGGGGCATCCACAACTTCTCTGAGCAACCTGTTCCAGCGTCTCACCACCCTCACAGGAAAGAATTTCTTCCTAATATCTAATCTAAACCTGTCTTCTTCCAGGTTGAAGCCATTCCCCCTTTTCCTGTCACTACATACCCTTGTACATACCCTTGTAAAAAGCCCCTCTCCAGATTTCTCATAGCCCTCTTTAGGTACTAGAAAGTGCTATAAGGTCTCCCCAGAGCCTTCTCTTCTATTGGCTGACCAACCCCAACTCTCTCAGCCTGTTTTCATGTACACAGAGGCTGCCTGCAGACCACAGGTGCTGCAGGTCTCTAACATGTCTGACTCATTGTTTGGAACTTGCCTTACATGTGTGGTTATGCACAAGTCCAGCAAGTTCCATACCTACATATGGTCTCTAAGCTCTTTGTGTTTTCCATCCATCTGTACATTCTACATGTATGATAGCTATCTAAGGAATCCACTTGTCTCTAGTATCTGGAAATATTACGGAAAAATACAAAGCACTGCCACTTCCTCTATGTTAAAAGCAGGAAATAGGATGAAACTCCACTCAAATGGAGGGAGGGACCCTATGAGACCTTCCATGTGTCTTGCAGGAGACTGCTAAAATAAAGGTTTGTGGGTTGCTGTTATTTTTGTCCAGTTACAGCATTTTTTGTTTTCACAAACACCTTTCCAACCAGATCTGCCTTGTCTTTGCTGCCAGGGGTTGTAGCTCTGTTAATGCTTTGTAGCTCTGTTAATGACAATGGTATAGACGGGAAAGAAGCATGGGCTTTCTCACAAACAACATTGATATAAAGTACTCTCCATGGGCTTTCTCACAAACAACATATAAAATACTCCCTAGAGAGATTGCCACAGAGAAACACTGTTTTCATTTTATGTATTCAAAACGAGATGGAACCAAATTGGACATAAACTTTACTGTTCCACCACAATCAGCAAAGCTCATTGTATCAGGTTCATCTCTGATTTCCAGTACATTACCCAGCATGAAAAGACTGTGAAGCAGGAAATACTTAATTTTGTGTACCTTACTGAGCACCTCAAATAATGCCAAAATGCCCACATTGGCACAGCTTTCCAGAATGCTGGCACCACCTATTTCCCCACTGTCTTTGCTTTAAGCAGCTCTTAACTCAGCGTGAATGTGCTGGTGAGGATAACACAAACTTTACATCCAAGCCCGAAATTTTCCTTCATCCAGTGTTTACAGTATGTCTCGAAACTGCAATTTGTTCTTGTAGTTTAGCAAATACTTACTGCAAATAGTTAGCTACTATTCATTTTGTCTATGTCCCAGTTGCCCACAGTACCCAATATTTTAAGCTCCTCTTTGGGTATGAAAAAATTCTTTCATCTGCTCTAAATGAACAAGAGAGCTCTGCTGTTGGATACAGTCTGGGTTTCTGGCAGTGAGAAGTCTGCAATATACAGAGAAACAACACATATAAAAATAGTTTATTGTAGAAGATAGAAAAGCATTTTTAAATCTGACCCAATATTTACACAGATTTTAGGATGGGACATTGTACCTCACAGTATACATTGCAGTTTCACAACATGCTGCAAAGAATTACCAGAAAGCAATTTACAAAATGTGGCACAAGGTACTGTGGGTTAGCCTCCCATAGCACCAGATTTCTTTTGGTGATAAAAACCTGATGATCTGAGGACATAGTGCATCTTTAAACAACAGCCAAATGTGAACACATCCTGCCAAAACAGCTATGTCAGTAGCACATGCCAGCAGAACTTCTGACAGTAGAACTTTCTAGTTCAAGCAAGGCCAGCAGCAGCAGCAGTGTGCACAACTTTGGGATGCCTCATGAGCACAAATGTAGGGTTAGACACAGCTGAGATAGGTATGAGCTTCAGTTTGGCTGCTTTAAGCAGGAATTTTCTTTAAAATTTTTGACAAAAGGTGATATGCTTCAGTGACAATCCCTTTGCAAATAAATATCAGCAGGAATAAAAGAAATACCACTGATAATTATTGAAAACTTTAATTGATTTTGCTGACACTGAACTCTCCATCTGGGAAAAAAAAAACAACAACAAAAAGGTGAGAAGTAGAGAAGGGCTAAGAAGGTCATGAATCTAGGTCCAGTGTTTCCTGAAAGAAGAATGGTATGGCTGCTGAAAATGGAAACATGGGAAAATTGAAATTTCAGACCCACAGAGAAAAGGAATTCATGGAGAATGTAACCTCAAGTCTGGAGATCATCTACCAGGGAAGTTGTGACTTGTAGGAATAGTAGGAAGGTGATAAGATTAAATATAATGCTGGAGAAATGGTAAAATTGACCACTAAGGCAATAATAACTTCAAAACAATTGTTTTAACTACCAGAGTCAAATACTTAGAAACAACCAAAAGGACCATTACATCATGAGTACAATTCTTATACTCCAAATTTTTATAGCTGTAAGAAGGTATGTACATGTATTTATGAAAATCCTTATTCTGTTATTTAAAGTAGGTGTTATTAAATTTTTGATAATTGAAGATATGAAATAGTTTCATATTTCTGAAGATAACAGTTTGGAAAGTTTAGATCCACTAGGATCTAAAAATTAATTTTCACTGAGGTGAATTGTATTTCCTGCAAATGTGAAATTGAAGAACTCAGTTCCTACTGTTGTGATACCTGACTTTGAGTGGTATTTTACCAAGAGTTCCTCAAGGATACATCTTCAGTCATATTTTTATTCATTACCTTAGAATAGGTAGAGTTTGTTAATAAAATTTGCTGATGACACGGAAGTGGGAGACATCATTAATAAGGAAAGGGAGGGCAATATGATACAGGAAGACCTGAATAACCTTGAGAACTAGAGTAATAAAAATGGACTGAAACTTAATAGTGCAAATTGCAAGCTTGTGCCCTTCTGTACTAATACAAATTTCTGTCATAAGCTGCAAGGTCATCAGTTCAGAAACAGAAATATGCAAGTTATGCCTGGAAGTGCAAGTTAACCACTGGCTTCAAATGTTAAGGGGATGGGGAGAAGGCAAATTTGATCCTTGGGTCTACTGGGTGAGATATTTCCTGTAGACATTGTGAGTGTGTTTCAGGAGGAGGCAGTGTTGGGAGCCCCTCTGTAGCTCAGTGTCATCCAGAGCATCCACATGCCAGAGAGAGAGACTGAGGCTGGAATGAGTGCAGAGAAGGGTGGTAAGACTGATCCAGGAACAAACCTATTCTGCCATAAAGCTACAGTGACACAGTTTGTTTATTCTGCCAAAGGGAAGGGTGAGAGACTGTTCATATCATCTCTTTAAGGAAGATAAAATGCAATTTGTACTTTATTTATGTTCAGGAACAAATGAGCATTATCTGACCTGGAAAAATCAGAATGCAAAATTTTTAAAAGGTTTAAAACTAGTAGAGGGGTAAGATTCTGAAACAATCTCCCAGGAAGACTGGAGGAGTCAAAAACCAAACTATAGTAAGAGCTCTATTAAAGTTGTATTAAAAGAATGAGGTGGGATAGTTGCTGGAAATAGCTGGAACTGAAAGCCAGTTGTTTCATTCAGTATTACTCTGAAAAAATTTGAAGTGATTAAGTAGCCATTCGTAAAAATACCCCACAAAAGTAAACAGCCTTCATTTCTAAATGAGCACTGCATTTGCATGAATTAGATTATTTTTTGACTGGTAAGCTAATTTTTTGTTTTTCTTGGTAATATGAATAGCAGTACCACCACCAGGGACAAGATGAATACCCACGGAATTTTGTATTTCTAGCTACAGAACTAAAACACTAAATATTATTTCTCCTTTAGATAACACTGAAGTTCTTAGAGCATTACTTTTCTCAGTAGATTGCTTGCTGTAAGGCCAGTTGCCTGCCTTTGTTAAAGAGAAAAGCTCAGGGAAAAGGCAGCATAGCACTGCAAGCTTTGAAAAGCAAACAACTGTTTTTGTGTGTGTGTGTATTTGTCTGTGTGTTTTCTGTTATGGTTTGCTGTGCAACAGCAATAATCTCTATTGCTTTGTAGTATACTCACAATAAGTGGCTTTTTAGATTGATTACATGCCTCAACTTTGCTTTGGCTATTAATCAATCTCAGCAGCTGTTTATTGCTTTGTACATTACAAAGCAATAAAGATTATCCCTTAAAGAGCTGTTAAGGCCTCGTGGAAAAGTTTGAAAACCATTATTTTTAGAAATAGTACTGCTGATATATAATTTTCTGGCTTCCATCTTTGTCGTTTCTTTGAGTTCCTTTCTGATGGCATCACATTTCCTTCCTAAATTGCTAATCACAGAGCTTCTTTGCTGACAATGCTTTGTGTGATGGTCCAGATTTGTCCAAAGAGGGCAGTGGATTTTGCATACAAGGGTACCACCCCCAGAACACAGCAATATCAATATTGTTCATGTTCTTCCTCCAAAGTTGGGGGATTTTCCATCAAGTAATAGTTTTAAGACTTGACTCACTGTAAAAATGAAGCACTAAAAATCTTACAATATAATAATAAATGTAAAGCTGCCTGTACAGACACTTCTATTCCATGATAAATAAACTAAGGAAAAGGGCATTCTTTGTTATTTTGGAACACAAACTTTCCTGTGGGGATTGATCCTACGTACAAAAATATACTTTCACCTGTAGAATTACATTGGAAGAAAAACCACTTCAATTTCTGGCAGCAGTTGCAGCTCAAATATTCATGGATACTTGAGTGATATTTGCATGACTTTGTGACTGTTGTTGTACTCTTTTCGTACTTGTCCTAAACCTACCTCAGTCTGCAGCCTTGCTGACCTGCTCAGCACCACCTCTGAGGAAAGGCTGGCCTGCTCAGTATTTTTGCAGCTGCTGTTTTTCATCTTTTCATCATTTTTCTTATATTCTACAGCCTGCCTCTGAGCATAGAAAGGAAAGACTGAGTGAAAGATTTAATTTTTCCTTCTGTCCTTGTTCGTATGCTGAGAAAATCACAATTTGTCCCATCCTTTCTGCCTTAGTGCACAGGACATTGTCAGTCTTAAACCAGGCTTAAATGTTAAGCCAATTGTTAAACCTAAAGCTTAGGTTTTGCAAGCTGTTCTGTGGTCTCCTGTCAGTGCAGTTTTCAGTCATGGTGTAAAGAAAACCATTCTAGTGGCTAGAAGGTGTTAAATTGAGGCATCTACTTTCTCTACTTGAATTGTCAACAAAAGCTCAAAATGTGAGCAAAATTTTATAATCATTACCCTCTCCTTCAAAATTTGACTATTAGCTGCTCATTTTTATCAGAAATACTAAGACTACTAACCAGCCATTGGTTGATGATGAATTTGGTTCCAATCTCATTGTCATTAATAATAAAAATACAGTGAATGACTGGAAAAAAGTAGAAATATTATCTCACAAAGTAGTAGTGTAACCTAGAACATTGTCCTGGTTTCAGCTGGGATAGAGTTGATTTTCTTCCTAGTAACAGTCACAGTGCAGTGGTTTGGATTTAGGATGAGAACAATGTCAATAAAATAGGGGTGGTTTAGCTGTTGCTACACGAAGTCAAGGAAGGCCTTTTCTGCTTCTCACACCACCCTACCAGCACGCAGGCTGGAGGGCACAAGAGCCTGGGAGGAGACACAACTCCAAAAGGCGACCTAAACTGGCAAAGGGGACGTTCTGCACCATACAGTGTCATGCTCAGTATATAAACTAGGGGAAAAGGTGGCCAGGGGCTGCTGCTCAGGAACTGGCTGGGCATCAGACAGCAGGTAGAGAGCAATTGCATTGTGCAACATGTGTTTTGCGTGTTCTATTTTTTTTCTTTTTTTCTGTCCTATCAAACCATCTTTATTTCAGCTCATGAATTTGATTTTTCTTATGCAACTCCCTCCACCATCCCACTGAGGTGGGTAAGAGTGAGTGAGTNGAGTGAGTGAGTGAGTGAGGCTGTACGATGTTTAGCTGCCTACCAGGTTAAACCACAACAAATATGCAAAAGTAAACAAGAGAAAAGATATATAAAATGGCAAAATTGATTTGGTGACAGAAAGCTTACCTGAGGATAGATGCGATAAAAAGGGAAATAATAGTGTACAAGAGGAAATAAGCATGAAAAGGTGTATGGAATTCTTCTTCTTCCTTTTCCTTTTTAATTGACATGTATCCTAAGGAATTTTTAAATCATCAAAATATCCCCAGAGGATTCAGTTTCCCATTTGTTAGTAGGTGAATGCAGCCCATTCATCTTATGACTCTTCAGTTTTTTAAAATTAGCTACAGAATTAGATCCTACAGACTGATACAAGCGAGAGGGCAAGATTCACTCATCTAAGAACAGCTATTTTTAGTAGGTATATCAAGTGGAATGGATAAATAAAGTAGGTAACATGCCACGATGAATTTTCCTGGTGAACCTTATGAACAACATCTAGAGAACTCACTGTAGACAGAGGGTATGTAGTGGAAGATTAGTTATCTTTTGAGACATCACCTGTCATTATCCCTATTTCTGAGGAGACAATATGGAGTACAGGCAGTGCAATTGATTGCTCTAAAATGATACAAAAATTCCCATTCAGCAAGGCTCAGTAGAATCAGAATGGCCAGTTGTGACATGCTGTGAAATGTTAATAGCCAATGGAGCATAAAAGAAACCCCTGAAAATAGCCCCACTGTAGATTTAGTGAGATTTTTTCAGGTATGTTTAAATCTACATATGCTGGAAGCAGAGTAAATACAAGTTGCTAAAACCAACACTACAACATGATCTAATTTACTTTAATTTCCACAATTCGAATACTTAAAAAATGTATATCTTATTCTGAAAATTGAGGTTATCCTTCTGATGATAAGCCATGGAAACAGATTATGTGTTTTCATCATGTGAGGTAGCATGGCTGTAGTACTGCTGGCTGCTGCAGCATCACTCAACCTTGTCCAGGCAGGATGTACTGAGGAATCACATTAGGCTATCAACAAAGATCTGAATGGATATGTTTTCTTTTGCTCTTCCCATAGTGGTTATGAATTTCTGTTCCTTTACTGTAAAAATCAAGCAGGTATCTTGACATCAAACAACTGAACCTTTTTGTACTACATCACCAGTTTAAAAGTGATTGAGTCCTTCATGTATTGAAAGGATTTAGCACAGAATCAAGCAATGAAAATTTGCCCAAGATGTTTAATCTCTGTCAGGTACAAGAGGTCAGTTGGCAACAAAACTGCCATTAAATGTACTCCAGAGTCACGATAGAAAAATGACCTTTACAGTTTATGATACATTTAAACATAATCAACAGGAGAAAGATAATCCCACCCTATGGGTTCTTGCAGCAGCTGCTACCTCCAGTCCAAAGCTGGTGTCATTTTGAAAGATAGGCATATTTGGTAAGATAGATAGATAGACTGTGGAAAGCAGATGAAACTGAAGGTGAAAGAAACAACATTGCTAAGTGGGAGGGGTTTAAAAGCTCGAGAATTTCTCTTAGCTGTCTTCTTTTATCACACAACTTTTTCAGACAGTTCTTTTCTATCTTTCAGCTCTCCACTTACTGCTCCTGGATCAAGCCCACACAAGGGAAAAACACAAGGAGTTTTATTCAGTAGGTTCTCAAATACTTTCTAACATTCTCCAGCTGCGATGCAAATAGAACAACATAATATTAATAAAGGTAAGAAGCAAAGAAGGATCTCTTATTGTACAGCTGCAACCCTAATGCTGCAAACATGTGACAAAAGATAACTTCCTGCCAAGCTAAAGACAGCCTGATGTGTTTTATGATAGCGCATTGACCAATAATCCTCTTCCTTTCTCAGGTTTACAGTCGTCTTTAGGATTGTTTTCAACAACAATTGTCTCTGGGACAGAACATTATTTTGCTAAGTGTGTTTATACATCATCTCACATTATTAAGACCCAGCTGGCCATGATGACACCAGGGTGTGATCAGTCTGCAAGTGATAGAAGAACCAAACAAATTAAGCTGAACCACAGAGAACTGGTTCAAACTGAAAAGATGTATGGTCACTAAAAAGAAAATATTCTAATTCTGTGATTTTTAGAAAACAACTTTTGAAAACTTCTGAGATATTGAAGTTTCGCCTGACACCAAAGGATGTGAAATGGAAGGCATTCATGAAGAACTGCTAAACTTCACTTTTAAAACAGCTGTGCCCTTCCCTTCAAAACCTAACCACTGGCTGATCAAAAAGAAATTTTGGAGTCATCAAGTTGGATAGAGAAGTTCTCTCTTCATACTCAGCCAGCAATGTCAAGTGCTAATAAGAAAACACTTCACTGTGCAAGATACCATGATTTGTACTCAGTGCTCCCATCACCAAGCCTGTGGGAAACCCTTGACAGGATACTCAGAGATGGAACAGGAATGCTTACAGCAACAGACTAGTTAGAGACATGTGCCAAGAGACTAGGCACTTGCAAAAAGCTGGAGTTGGGACAAGTGTGAAAATTTTACCCAAAGAGTTTTCACACTCAGTCAAGTTCTTCAGCCTCTTTTCTCTCTACTGGATCTTCTTTGTAGTAGTTGAAAGCTTACTAAACTGCCTCACATTTTGTTCCAGCATTTCACTATTCAGAACAAACTCTAACTAAAATATTATTTCAGGCTTGACCATAGATAGTTATTGCACAGCAAACCGTATCCCATAGCTCTCCCATATTTCATGTAAAATCTGGGTTCATTTTTAAAATAAAAATAAATTAACTTAATTGATTGATGAGAGGCACCAGCCCTGAGCAGGTCTTGAGGCCCTTGTGGAAGAGCAATTCTGTGCTGCATGGACAGATGTGACTTTTGCAGATCTACTTTGCAACAATGAATGTCAAGCTATTGGTCAGTAAAATTCCAACTGACTGAAGTGAGATAACAGCCAGAAAGATCATATTCTACAACAACAGACAGTAAAATATTATCTCAAGTTTTAAATACATGGGAACAGCTCTTTAAATAATTAGTATTTTGGAAGATTGCTCCACTCCTTTTTCCATTGTCTGTCCTAATTTTTTTCTATCCCTGACTCAAAAGTCATGAATTCATCCCCCAGATCATAACATCAGATCAAAACCTCTTCATGTTTTTTGTGTCTTTTAATGATTATTTCAGTATCATTCTACTTCTTTAGCCTTTGCACATTTACATTTTTATCTTTTCTCCATAAGCACAAGGCTAGGGACACATTTTTCTTCAAATGAAAACTGAGATTCTCATGTGAGTCACTTGACCTTTTGAGCTGTACATTAATAACTATGATAAATAAAGGAGTCAAATCCCTGATAATGGACTTAGCCACATTCTCATAGGCCAAGCACACTCCCTAACATAGAATTTCAGTGATACTCCCCACTTGACCTTGCACATTGCTCCACCATGGGGCAACTCAAGAAACTCCTGCTGAAAAGCCACGAACAAGGGACACAACTGGAACCTAGACTCACAATGCTGCTACCATGTTCACAGTAACCTCCCTAAGTCAAATTTTCAATGCAACTTATGTTTATTTTTCATATAGAACTATAGAACTTCTGATTTCCATTTTTCCTCTGTGGAAATTGGAAGTCCACACTTATAGACAGGGATTTAATTTAAATCAAAATGCAAACTGTTCCACAGTGGTAATTAGGGATATTTGAAAAGTTGTCGAACCTCAAACAATCCCAAACCAAAACTGCAAAGCTCACATGCCTGTCCTTCAGGGTCCTTAGACTATGTCACTTTGTAAGGTAAAGATAAAACAAACATCACCAGACAGGTTTTCTCTTTAAATAGGAGGAATGAAGATCATTACTTTGTCTCTCACTGCCATGAATATTTGTAATTAAAAGCAAAGGAAAGAAAGAACTGGGAAAAATGAAAATATGTCCTCATCTCAGTAAGAAATAATTTAAAATATTTTTTGTCAAACTATGGGTTGTCATCCCTAGCACATAGGGCAGATGCAGTAAACAGACAGCCTCTTAAGACAGACAGCTAATTACAATAACATTGTGTGTCTCAGGGATTTTATTTGAGGGACTTCTTGGGCTCATCTGTGCTACTTAATTATCTTCATAATTGCAGTATACATGGTAGAAGATGTTCACCTACTATACAACTTTCAAAGAAGTGGTCAGACTGATCAATCTTAGATCTCCTATTACAGTGTACACTGAGATGTGGCTAAGCATCTGGAGATGATGCTGGACACAGCTGGATACGTTCTGATAATGGAGATGATTGTGTCCCTGGATTATTCTCATGTAACAGCATAAAGTTATGAACTTTACAGTGGTACTTGTATTGATGATCATCAGAAGGAGGGGATGGAGGTGTACAACCAAGGCATAGTGCCTGCCTAAATTTTGCTCCACATTTAGGAAGGTAAGCAATATTGCAATTTTATGGGTTGCTGCTATCTCTGAGACAGTATTGATGTGAGCAGTAATATGGAAATCCTTATGTAAAGGAGACTTTACATGTAATTTTAAAAATAGCCTGTTTTTTCAAAAGTTCTGGGTTTTTAAAACTACCACTAGGCAGTATACCGAAAATTGGGGGTTTTATTGTGTCCCATACTTTTCTTTTCTTTTTTTTTCCTGTATTTGAAGTATAGAAGTCTTCTGCAAACACTTTTTTGTTAAAATTTCTTATGATTTCACCTGGTATTGAACAGCCTAAGGTTTGTTGTTGAAGGGTCATACTTAAAACCGGCTGGTGACCAGTCACCAGCAATGTTCCTCCGGGTTCAGTTCTAGAGCCAGCTCTGTTGAATGTATTTATAATATGATAAATATTTTCTTACCCCAAGATGTTCCTGCCCTAAAGTGGATAAACAAATTTAGTCTTTTCAGATACTGTACAGTTTCATAGACACAACATCCCCCATAATCCGGATTTTTTATTTCTGCCATTTTTCTGCAGTTGGCCAGGTTCTTTTTCACCAGTTGGCCAGGTCTGTGAAACTGTATAAAATTTTACAATATCTGCAAAGGCTAAATCTGCCTGTTCCCTTTGGGACAGCAACATCTGTTGGCTCTGTGGGACAGTTTCTATACCGGTAAATTACTCATAGATGGCATTTAGTTTGGGTTCTGGCTTGCCACTATTCATTTTGTTAAACTATTAGACTGATACCTGCCATGACTTTGGCTCAGACTCCAGCACTAATCAGGAAGGATTCCCACTGGGCATCTTGGCAAGTTACTGTAAGAAGTCCAAAATGCAGCCATGCATCACAGTTACAGGGACATCCATGGGCAGAGATTATGAAGCTAATCACTCAGTGCAATTTTTTTTGGTGAGTTTTACTTCCTTTTACCCCAAAATCCTTGGGGTGAAATTGTGACTTCACTCAGCTGAAAGATTTGTCAGGGATTTTGGCAAGACCAGAATTCAGCTGATGGATCTGGATACATTTCAACCCACGGTTGCAACATACTCCATGCTTCCCTTTGCTGCATGTAAGATGCGACAAAAAATGTTCCTTCCATTCCTCTAACCTTTCTGCATTTCAAAGGAACTTCTGATATTTTTCATTTCCTACCCCCAGAGGAATATGGCCTGCTGAGCAGTAATTCCATTTTGGTAGCTCATCCTAGCAATTTCCAGTAGCAGCATTTCTTGTGTAGTCATATTTATACCTAAATAAAGAATTATCTAAATGCACCATATTTTAAATAATTTCAATTATGATGCTGTCACTTTTATAATGGATGGTAACAAAGGAAAACAATAGTCCATCAGTGTACCAATGTAAAAAATTAGTTGTGATAGGGTGAAAAATTGAGCATTTTTCCCTATGATTTAAGGCGTTGGACAAGGTTTTTTCATATAAAAAGTAAAATTTCACCCATAAATCAAGAAAAGCAGCTTTTAGACGTGTGCTCTATACTTTCATCAATACGCTTTTTTAGATTGGTTGAGTCTCTTTCTGTTTTGTAATTAACTTATCAAGGAGTAATGGTCTAATTTAAAAAATCCAACTGGATGACAGAAATACTATTTGTTCTAAATTGAAAATATTTCAGCATCTGCCAAGATAGATTTCTTTAAATTACCCTTTAAAAACATTGATTTCTAATACTGTATTTCCTTTTCTCAGTAAAATAGAAATATGTGTTCAGAGGAAGCTGTTTTTAAGGAGGCATTGCTGAGAAACAAAGCTATTCCAGTAATATTAATCCCTCTACAATGAGCTGCCAAAAATACAGTCTCCATTTAATGCTCCAGGTTTGGTGGGTAGTCATTTTTTATTATCCACCAGACTGAAAATCTGAAATAAAATGTTTAGCAATATTTGTATAAATGAAGAAGCCCCCAACTCTATACTTTGACATGGACACTCTAATATAATAATTTTATAAAGATTAATTCTTCCCCAAATTAGTGCCTGATAAAAACATATGGCATGGTGTTTACCAGGAGAAAGTGCTCTGCTGTCATATAGAGGTTTGTTGCATCCATGGCATACGACCAGTTCCACTTGAATGATGCCAAATTATGCCCTTTGGATATTTCATAGCTGTTAATCAAGGCAATATGGAGTTAGATGTAATGTCTAAAATATTGCCCACCTCTGCTAACCTCACATTATGTGGTTGATATTAGAAGCCTCATTAAAGTAATTTACTGTGTCTGGAAAGTAGAAGTTAAAATGTCTGTTCTTGGACAGACCAGAGGTCTTTGTAGCTCAGTTCCCTCTTCCCCACAGTGGCCAATTGTGGGTGCTTATGAAAAGCTCATTAGACACACAAACCTGTTCTTTCCAGGGCATATCCTGTAGCTCTCAATAATTCCAAGCTGGAGATTTCTTTCTAGACCACTGCATAATAGTCTTCAATAGGCTTGTCTCCAAGATGGCTCTGATTCCTTTTTTAACCCATTCTCATTTTATTACCATAACAACAAATGTATTCTACATTCAACTCTATTTTATGGAAAAAAATTTACTTCCTTGTGTTTGGAACCTGCCAAACAACAATTTTATAGACTCCCATTCAATTATTTTATTGTGAGAAGTTGTATCTGATTGCTCTCTATCTGCCCTAATACCAGTCACCATTTCAGAGATTTCCTTCATAGTATCCCCTCAATTACCCTTTCTCCAAACAGAAGCATCTTGGTCTGTTTACTTTTCATCTACTATCTCCTCAGAATGGAAATGCTCCGCACCTTTGATCATTCCTCTTGATCTTCCTTGCAACCTAGAAAAATATGGGATATAGGAAAGTAAAATGCTTTAACAATGTTTTCCTGCTTAATCCCAGTTTTTTTCCGTGTGGTTTACCTTTGAACTGTGATTATTTTAATCAAACTGGTCAAAATGATTCTATAGCCTCTTTCTTGAATGCTAGTGGTGTTTAGAAACCATTAGACTGTATTGAAAAGTTAAGATTTGCTGATGTTTACCTAATTTTGTTAGTTCTTTTCTCATTCAGCAATTCATGGTGTCCTCCTGCAACACCTTATAGCTGACTTTTGATTTTAGTACCCTAAAGAACTTAGCATCATCAGTAAACCTCATCATTATATTGTATTCTTCACCTTTTCTGGGTAATGAAAGGGTAATAGCAGTGAAATTGTAACAAATCTTTATTTGAAAACACTTGTGTTTTTACCCATTGCTGCACAGCTTTTAAACAGTTACTAACCAACAGATTTTGTTTCTTGCTTCATCAAACTTTTTATGAGCTTTTACTGAGGGACCTGGCCAAAAGTATTTTGAAAGCCTAACTGGATCCCCTCTCAGCTCCTTGTGTACTTTCATACACTCAGCATAAAGGATTATAATAGATTTTTGAAGTACAACTTTCCTGTGATAAAGCCATGTTGACTCTTCATATTCTATCCACCTGCTGTATACACTAGTTCTAGTTTTGGTTACAGTTTTAGTTTATTTTTTTGGTACAGAAAAAAATAAGACATACTGGCTTATGCTTATAAAAAAAAAAAAATCAGACATACTGGCTTATGCTTATCAAAAATATCCCAAACTCTCCACTTTCAATTCCTGCATCCAATTCAAGTGGTACACCACAAAAAGCAATAGAGCAGTCTCCTATTTTAACCATGCTGGAATTGAAGTATAAATACTGTCAAGTCCTGGCAATTTCTAAATTCATTTTTATCATGCCTTATCTAGTGGGAGATTTTACCAGCTTAAGTCATCTGCATTGCTGCTACAGATATGGATGACCTAATGCCCGACCCCACACGACACATGCCCTTATGTCCTGCCTCTGCCCCCTTGTTGTGTGGTGGTGCTGACTCTCACAGGGCTGTGTAGGGGGCAAGAGTGGAAAACAGACACTCTCCCCTCTCCAAAATCAGCCGGCTTTGCCAAATAGGGTTGCTGATCAATCTGTATGTAATTGTAGGACCACTTTTGCTGCTGGCAGGTGTGGGGCAGAGGGAAAGGATATGGCGAAATGGACTGAGATCAGCATAGGCTGTTGTGAAACTGCATCCTGATACTTCAGCTTGGGGCACTTTGCTGTCATTATCGCTCTACTCATTTATGTGCATGAGGGATTTCCACAGAAAGCCATGCCAGCACACAATTTAAGGGTACTGTTGAGAAAGGAGCTGGAGTGATGGTGTCCAAGAGCGTAGGAAGCCGCTCTGACCAGGAACACAACATTCGGAGAATGGCTCCTTTGCCATCACGGGCACAAACAAACAGAGCAGGATTTGGTCAGTAAATATTTAACTTTTGTATCCTGTCCTGTTATTCACATAGTACATCGAGAGATCTGTATTGTGATTTTTTCCATAGTGCAGGAAGAATGGTGTTCCTGAGTTGGGGGAACAAAGGACAAACACTGTTCAAATTACACATTCCCATCAGGTCTAGGGAGGAAAGTCCCACAATCTGCTTTCTCAGTTTTGTTGATGCTCTTTCATCTTCAAAAACATTGTTAAATTTCTTGAATTGTGAAAATACATTCAACAGTTATGATTAAAAAACATCGTGTATTTTTTGGGAGGGGGAGGGCATACTTGGGACTTTTGTGATGGTACAGACAGATGGTGTCCTTTAAGAATCTGGTGAGATTATGCAGCTTAGAAAATCTATTACTTTAAGTATCTAAAAGAATACATGGTTGCTGAGGTTTTGAAACTGCTCTGTCCTAATATCACTGCATTGCCACAGTGAAGGTTGGTCCACTTTACGGTCTTGTGCTGAGGCTCCAGATAAACAATCAAAGTGTTTAATACCGGCTTTACATACAAGGTAAAAAGAAGAACTTCGTGGCAATTTGAGTGATAGAGAAACCATTTTATGGATAGAATCCTGAATCACTGACATTTTGTATTTTCAGGAATATTCCATTAAAATATCCTAAAATACTCCCTTAAAACACATGGTATTTTTAAATTATTACATGATTAAAAATTTTTTAAAAAAATATGTATTTCTGTAACATCTAGAAATTCTAGTCATGAATGATAAGCCAATTGTAATAGCCATTTCTCTAAATACAGAGCAAATGACAGTGTTCTCAGTGACAAAGATTTTGCAATTTAATTATTAGGAAAGGGAGAGGTAGATGCAGAGGGAGAAAGAGATGCATAAAGTAGCTACAATGATGAATGTAAATCCTGGAATGTCTGCAACTAAACTCCAGTCATGATAGGCCTATCATGACAGATAGCTTTGGAGAGTGACTGGGAGGATAATATTTAAAATGTCCTACATTACCTGTTTGTAAAAGACTATTCAGACTTCAAGACTAGTGAGGAGGAAAGCATTTTGAAGTATGAGTTGAAACTCAAATAGACAAGACACTATGGAAGCATTCTGAGCAAAGATAGGGACCAGCTTCCTTGAAAACCAGGAAAGAGAACAAAGAGCTTCTCCAACCACTAAAACTCATCTTTTGTTAATAAAACTATAAGTCCAGGTAACTTGCTATTGTTCAAGAAGATTGAACTATTTTAGGGATAACTTAGTGGGAAAATCATCCAGTTTTACACTCTGCATGGTTATGAGGGCCTTGAGAAGACCAAAGGCAATAAGTGAATGAAGAGATGATTTAGTCATTTAAGCCAGGGTAATTAGCAGAAAACACATTCAGCTGTGGTTTATTTATGCTAGGAGACAGCAGACATTATCTATGCGGTAGATACGTCAACTGGCCAAGATTTTAGTTTGCCTAGAAGACAGATCTGGAATGAAGAGAAAAATGTTTTATTCCATTAATTTGATTAGCAAGTGAATGTTGCACATTTAAACGAGATGCAAAGCTATATAAATGTAACCTCTCCTTGCACACAAAAGTATAGAGACAAAAGAGGCTAGTGTGTCTATCAGGGCTCTTTCCACTGAGCTGTGTTCATGATGTATCCAATAGCCACCGCTGCCTGACCACCACTGCACTGGAAAACAGACTTCAAAGGCAAAGGGCAGGAACTGGGACAGGAGCTTGCAGAGACTGTGCATAAAATACCCACCATTAATTGATCCTGGTTTAGAAACCTACAAGACACTCTTGAACTGACTCAAGAGACTTCAGTGTCTTGTGGTTTAGGTCAAGATGGGCTGAATTACACATTAATTATTGTTCAATAATTGGATATGTGGGAAGGAGTGTGACTATTCATTACCTCTATGAAAGAGTGATTAATATTGCAAGGGGCACTACAAAGTTACGGAAGAGTGGCTACCTCTACTTCCCCTCTCCTTGCTGACAGGACCAGCAATTGTCAATAGATGGGAGGAGCAGCATTAACTGTGATGGTTCCAGCCACACAGGCTTGGTTCCAGATGTCCCTGGGGGCAAGGCTCTGTTACTGTCCTTCAGGTTGAGGTAGATGAGTTTCATGAGGTGGAAAGCACCATCTAGGTTGGGTGATTTTTACTGGTTCATGGTTCATTCTAAAGTGTTGCTTGATGATGGGTACATTGAGTCACTGAACAAGTATTCTTGTATTAGGTTAGTTCTGCTACTGCTACCAGTCATGTTTTCTTAATAAGACTTGCCTGATCATGTTTTACCTAACAGATGTTAATCCTTGACAACTACATAGCAACATAATGAAGATTGAACTGTGAGCCTCTGACATCACTTGCACTACTTGAGTGTGGTCAGCACAGTAGGGGCAGCTGAAGACTGTAAGGGACTGTGCCTTGGGACACAGACCCTGCTGTTCTGGCCTAAATAATTCCCACTCCCATTCTCCCTCCTATTTGCTCTGTAACAGGAGCCACACCAGCATCCTCTTCTTTTCAGCAGAGAATAATTAGAGGCTACAGCAAAGCCATGAGGAGGGCTTTTTCTAGGTACAATTGACTTGACAGAGGAAGACAGCTATGATGGGAAGTAGACAGTAGTGGGCTTCAGAAAAAAGCTCGAATCTCCCAAGAACATGAGGAGCCACCCTGAGGAGGAAAAGGTGAGAACATACTGAGAGAAGGGAAAGGAATGGAGTAAAGCCTCCCCTTCATTGCATGTCTACCACAGACCCATGACATCCTGTTGCCTTCTCACAGATTTCCTCCCTACCCCTACAGGTATCTCCCAGGTGTCTCACAAATACCTTCTGAGATTTCCCTTACCACTCCCAGGAACCTGCTTCACTGCCACAAAGGCTGAAAAATGGCAACTGCTGCCAAGGAGATTTAAGCTGCAAATTCCTAACAGCAGTGTAGCCTGGAAGCTTGCCCCAGGCAAGTAGGCTGAAGAGTTTTTACCCAAGCTAACTCCAAAACAAGAAGCACTATTGTTTGACAGCTGTAGCTGTTTGAACCATAGAACCAAATGCACTATGACTCTTCTTTACTATGCTTCCTGCTCTCCTGCCAGGCACATACCGGATTATGAGGGACCTCAGGCATCAGCATCTGCAGATCCAGCAGATGAACTGCCTTTATTGCTTATCTCCACATTGCAGTACAGCTTGCACATTACTTGTATTCTAGAAATACCACAGATAAAATAATTAGACAAGCAGGTCTGCCATGCTTGAGCAAAGAGCACTATTCAGCTTCCCACAGGTCCAAGAAGCCTTAGGTAACATCTTAAACTACACCATAATGGTACATAATGGTACCCCTCTGTTCTTTCTTTGCACTCCATGCTTTCACTTTGGCTTCTCTCCACTGACCTCTGCACTTCTCCTTCCATTCTGAATCCTCTTGCATCTTCCAGAAGCTGTTGGTCCATTCCAATGCCATATGCCATTCAGGCTCCCTTCTCCAGAGTCCTTCAAATAACCTCAAAATTGCCATGAAACAGCACCATGTAGTCATAACAAGCAGAAACTAGAGTTTAAGATGCTACCAAGTGTTGCATTGAGTTTTTTTGGCAATCACACAAAGCCAGAGATACTCTGCCACAGCTCAGACTTTTCAGCATTTGAATTCTACCTGATTAACAGCATGTGACACAAGTTTATATACAATACTTCAGCTAAATGAAGCATCTCACAGGATTGTCCAGCAACACACTTCTCCACATACCCAACCAGCTTGTTTTGCTGTGCTTATTATTCCCACCCACACCTATAACCTGGTTATCCCTCTCCAACATCTTATCATAGCTGATTTACTGATAAATTAAATTCAGCTAAATTAATTTGAAGAGTACACACACTCTCAGCTCTCTGCAGCATATCACAACTTCTTGGCTCTCATTTTTTAATGATGCCATATATAGTTGCACCCCTATCTTTGAGCAGGAGCTCACTTGCCACTTTTTAACTGTTGTTGTTTTTCTTGCCCTGGAAAAAGTCATGTAAAATTCAGGCAAATGATTAAGTGGAAACAGGTTTTTTCTTTCTGTCTCCTGCAGCCTAGTCTGTCACATTCTTTAATGACATCTTTATAAATGCTGTGTGCTTTGGTGCTGTATGCTGTATGATCAGATATTGAAAGCAACACACAAAAGCAAGATACCAAAGTATTTGTGATACCGATGTGCCCATAATGACCTGTTTTCTCTTTGTTTTCCTTTTCTGACGTGGGTATTTGGATAACTTAGAAATTAAAATTATATCATGTTCTGAGTGATCATTCTTATCAGGCAGAATGAAAAGGGTACTTCTTTGCCTTTCTACTACTGCATGCTTTGCTGTCCCCTGAGCACATCTCATTTAATTTATCTGTTATAAATCCTGGTATGTGTATTCATTATGGACAAGGGATTTTTTTGTGCAAATGAGTTATGATTCCTGTGGAAAAACAAAACCAAAACAGGACACCAATCAAACATAGGGACACAGCTCCTAGATAGTAATGCTGGATTCACTCCAGGGGCTTCTTTTCTGTGTTGGGACAAGTTAACCCAGTAGCTTCTCAGTGCTCTGTATTGCTTAGGACAAGAAGCTGTAAATGCTTTTTTGCCAGTATTCCCTTGTGAGTGGTTGATGATTTCATTTTGGTCCTTAAATTTGATATGCACTTCTCCTGGATGCTGAATTGAATGAATTGAAAAGCACTGTGTGCTTTAAAACTCCTAACAGAATAGTTATTCAAAGGATGCAAAAGAAGCTGGTACCAGAGAATAGATATATATTTTTTATCTTAGAAATTAAAGACCTATGGAAATAGCACTAGAGATATTCTTCTTTATTTCAGTTTCAGTTCTTGTGTTAAAATTATCCCTTTCCTTACTACAAACCTCAAATTCCACAGAAACTAGAGGAGAATGTCATTTTAAGTGGTTATAGAAAGGAAAACAGTCCCGTGCAAGCATGGTAGAGACTATAAATCATGAAAATCAATCTGAAAACCATGGAAGAGGATGTGTCATGATTCCACGCATGCCACTAAGGTGAAATCTGTCATCTAATAAGTGGGAATTGTTGTCCGACAGTGCTGAAAGTCTGATTTCCTCACCAAGTCCTCTATCCTCTAAATATATGGCCATTGGGAAAGAGGTGGACAATAACCATCTCTGCTGTTTTGCATTCTTGACTGGAAATAGCTCTGTGCTGATCTCGGTAATCTTCCATGTATGCTAAAAATGCAGCTGCCTTCATGAAGACATTCCACATAGGATTAAAACAGTGTCACAAAAATGGTAGGTGTCTGCATATGCTCATATGATGAAGAGGTGATGAGTAGTTTACATGGCTTTGCTTTTTTGGAACATGGTGCTCAACCCCCAACTACATCATCCTCTAGTACCAATACATGCATATGCATACCTATAGGATCTAAGATTTATCGCAGATATTTTTAGGCAAGGATTTATATTAAATGTCACGCTGGTATTTACTGTAAGAGTCATCTCTGGACTTAAATTTATGCTAGTGATTGAATAATCTGTTTTTCAGGATTGTGAGGAGAAGAAAGACCACAGTAAAATGTGACAGCTAACTTTTAAAAACAAAAATAATCCACTTACTGGGCAAATCAGCTGACAAGCTTCCCCCTTCATTATAGGGGATTGTAAAAGAACATTTCTCTCAAGTTCCACACCCTTTATGGAAAATTATGCAGAGATTAATACTGCCCACTGACATGATATCACATCCCATTATACTTCATCCCAAGTCTAAAAGTAGTTGCTCAAAGAAGCCAATACTTAAAAAAACCAGACTTTGTTATACATATGGGTAAGTTTTGTGAAAGAATAAAGTAAAATTTTTCACTTCTTTAGGAACATTGTACCTAGGAAATACTACATAGAGTTCCTCCTTATGCTATTTGGAACACATTCTTACAGCCTTCTTTGGTGTCCCATGCCTTTTGATATGTGGAGCCAACCTACTGACAAAGAAAGTATCGAGATCGTAGTCATTCAGCTTTATCACAACAGGAAAGCTACAGTTTAACACCATTTTGGAAATGCTGATCAATAACATTAAAACAATCCTCTAAATCTCAGAGATGGTAAATAACCCCTGCAGTCTTCATAAACAGATTGGTCTGTTCTATTCTGCTCCCTGCTTTTCAGCACACAGGAGTTCACCATACTTGAATTGCAAATAAGCAGCATAAATGTTAAAAATGTTTCTGCCTGTTATTTTCATTGGCATCAGTCTCGGCAGTGTTTGGGAGATGGAAGAGATTGTGCAAGCTGCAGCAGGGCCACAAGGAAACATGCATTTCCCCAGTCTGATTGCCAGAATGGAGAATTAGTTTTATTCAAGCCCTTGGTTCTTCCCTGCAATCCTCATTTGCCTAACTAGGGACCTGGTACTTACCAGACCACTGAGTACCAATGCAAACATCCCCTTTATACTCCATGATTGTGATCAGCATCCTGTGTGTTCCAGCAAGCTGGAAGAGACTTTTTAAAAGGCTTCACAGGATGCTTGTTGAAAAGTGCTAACCAGGCAACACTGTGGAAGAAACTGATGTGGGCAAAATACATGACTGAGCCCCAGTGTGTGCAGAGACAGCCTGTACAGGTGGCCACTTTCTGTATAACACAGCTTATAAACCAAAATGGAGCAGCCACCTAGGCAATGGCTGTGAAATTAAGCAGAGGTCTGCTTAGAGGCTTGACCTATTGGTGCTACACCAGAAGAGGAGACTGGGAAGTTAGGTTATACTCTTAGACAACTTTTGTGTGTTGTAGGCACATTTGGCTAATCAACATTTGTTTGTCTTCTGTAATCTAGAGCAATTTCTTCAGGCTGAGGAAACCACATCTGCACCTTCTGGCAGACTAAAGGCTTCTGCACACTGTCAGCAGGGCTGTTAGGTCCAACACACATGAAGATCAAAGCATTTTTTTCCTTTGGGAATGGTGCTGCCCATTGTAGTGCTAGGGATATAAAACTATCTCAGAATTCAAAGTTTGTGTAGAAGATGGGACAAAACTTTCTAGGAAAACCGCTGTGACAGTTACCACTCTGTCACACCAAGACCTGCTGGGGTAGTATAAAAGCAGTGAGATGCACAGAAATGCCCACAGCAGAGCCAGGGCCACACTTCTGGCACAACCTCCTGTTCAAAGAGCCCCAGGAATACAGATCTGATCATCAAAATTACTTAAAAGGTGATCTTATCTTTCCTTATCATTCCTTAGAAAAAATCATTCGTAATGCCACTTCTGAGAGGAAAAGGTTAAATCTGAACAGCTTTTTATGCCAAATTCTTCCTTTTAAACATAATTAGTGTCCATTGGTACCTAAGACTAATTCATGCAACAACAATGACTTTTTTTTTTCTGCCTGAGGACAATTTACACTAAAATGTGGAATAAGGCTATGTAAAAGGTAAAATAAACAAGCCATCCTAGCCAATGCCTGCCAAGAAAATAAGATCCAGCACTGGAATTCTTTGTACTGCTGAACCACTCAGTCTCTGTTTTTCACATTTACAGCTTGTGCAGATTTTTTTTTGTAAACTCAAATGTCCACTGCGACTAGGAAAAGAAGGAAAAGTATGGCTAAACCCTTCTTCTGTCCAGCCCCATTCCTTGAGTAATTGGATGTAAAAGAAGTAAACTAAGAAGTCTGTCTCTTCCTGTGGTCAGAGTATTACAAAATGAATTGCGGTTAATCTATAGCAACAGAACTGTCCATTTCTTCCAGGCAGAAGAAATATAAAATATGCAGTAATGCTCAGAGCACTTGCTAATTATTTAACAGAGGAATTTTCCACACAAAACACATTTAAAAATTGAAAAGCTTCTCTAGTCCTGACCAAAACATTTAAAATAAGATTTTTATCAGTGATATTATAAAGCAGAGGACTGCAGTGACCCCATCTAGTAGCCTGAATTCAGCTGAATCCTACACTGTGTTATAGACCCTTCTGCAAAATGCATTCTTAACAGGAAAAATGACAGTATAATGTACCACTAGTCTGGAGCAGGAATGATTTCTAAAGATTGGCCAGGAAGAAGCAGTGTCGAGACTGGGAAAGGATTTCCAGATGAGTTCTGCCTTGTCTGAGCTTTAGTTACTCACTCACATGCTTCCTAGTTTCTCCATGTCTCTGTTTACCCAGCTCTAGCTGTGATTTTGTACACTCTTCAAAACTCTGAAACTGAAGTGCTGCAACACACTATAATGTCTGGTGAGTATCATTTACAGCAGCATTTTATTGCTCATCATTCAGCATCCCTTTCCTTAAGCATACTAAAATTTGGAGGTTGGGTTTTTCTTCCTTTTTTCAGTGAAGCTGCACCCCACTGTCCCTACCTTTTTCTTTAGAGCTGATGTCATCACTTCATCACCATCCATCCACCTTCCCCTGCAATGTGTGCTACTTTCCCAGGGCTGCAAATTTCACCTGCCATTATCTTTGTTAATTCACCATGCTTGTTTAGGAAGGAAAAAAAAAACACAACAACCAAACTGTGAGGAAATGTTGGCATAACTACTGGCCTTTTTTCTCCAGACCTTACTTAAGCAAATGCGTAAAACTCAGTGAGGAAGAGTTAGGGATTGCAGTCTCTCAGGGTCATAAAAAGAGAACTAGACTGTCCTAAGCTAAGGAAAGCAAAGCACTCAAAGAGATGCATGGGAAGGTTATCAAGTTTCATCCCTAAAGATATTTGCATAATTTGGGTATTTACCAGGAAAGAGATGGGGAGATTAGATCCTGCTTTATGGTAGTAAAATCATGGGATGGATGGAATGAACTCTTCACATTCCTTTCTGCCCCTTTAAGTTTGTGCCACAGCTGTGAAGTCCAGAAAGATCCATTTGTCTTCTACTTACATATATTAACCTCTCCCCCTCCACCCCCCTGCCAACAGATTGAAGGTTTATACCGCTCCAGGGTGAGGTCTCTGTCCATTCCAGCAGTTCTTGTGCCCAAAATACACAAGTTCCTTTTAAAAAATGAACTACATTCCATCTTGCTGAGTGGGGTGAATTCCTCCCCCTTCCCCCCCCCCTTTTTTTTTAACCTCAAATACAACAGCCCACGTTAGAGAAAAATTTCTTCTCAAGTCAGATCTGATCACTAGTTCTAAGCATTTGAGCAAGACGTATGTGTCAGGAGCAGGGCCACCATGAACACCTCTGCCCAGCTTTTCATCTCTTGCTAATGTTGATTTGATATTTTAGAGGAGGGTAACACTGCCCCAAGTCACCCTGGAAGTAACAGAGCTGGGAACCAGGGGGAAACACAAAATATTATTCATGAGCCTTACTGGTAGATAACAGAAAATCTGGAGTATGGGAATTGATGGACAAATACAATACATAAACAACACATCGCATGTGGTGAGTTAATCTTTATTCCAAGCAGCTTCCCAAACAGGGAAAACAAGGAAATGCCAATGGGACTGAAAAAGCACAGGGAGTCAGTTCCTGAAAAGGGCTTTCACATTCTTCCATCTGACTCTCAGTGGAAGAATGTCCTTAAAAGAATATCAGATTCATCTTGAGGACCCTAAGTTATGATGCACCATCCTCAACCTCACAGAAGCCACCTCCATGATCAGCCTTATTCTGCTGTCCCCTACCTCTGTTGCCATACCCTGCCACAGCAAAGAAACAAACGTGCTTTCAGCGACAGCCTCCTTCTTCCTGGCTTTTGGTCCTAATTTCCTCATGATATATCTTCCTTGCCATCAATAATATTCAGCTCAGTGACCTCCTCAGCATTCATCTTAACCATACCACAGAACTGCTTTTAGTGAACCATTTCCACGTGTCACCTCACCCTAAGTCCTTCTGCAGCCACATAGCTGAACACACATTTTTGGGCAACCAAAATGGCTGCAGTTATATGGGCCAAAAAACTATGGTCACAGCACACATCCATCTGCAAACTGAGAAAATCTGTCAGTTGTGTGTTCCCATCATGCCGGCACATCTTTGTGTAAAGTAAGATGCCTGCATTTTGGTCACATCATGGGTAAGTTTCAATCATGATTCCAGGAGCAGTGATTCCACCATGTCCCTTGGCAGTCATTCCAATGTCTAACCACCCTTTCTGTGAAGAAATTCCTTGTGTTATCTGAACTTCCCCTGGCACAGCTTGAGGCTGTGTCCTCTTGTCTTGCCACTGGTTGCCTGGGAGAAGAGACCAACCCTACCTGCCTACACCCTCCTTTCAGGTGGCTGTAGAGAGCAATAAGGTCACCCCTGAGCCTCCTTTTCTCCAGGCTAAATAACCCCAGATCCCTCAGCTGCTCCTCACAGGACTTGTGCTCCAGGCCTTTCACCAGCGTCATTGCCCTTCTCTGGACACGCTCCAGCCCCTCAATCTCCTTCCTGAACTGAGGGGTTCAGCGTCCCTGAGGCCACAGAGAGGCACTATGCGCAAATAAAGTACAGTAAGGGCACTTCTCCCCCTGAACAGCTGGCAGAAGTGTTGTTAACGCGGAGAGCTGCCCTTCTGTTTTCTCCGCGAGCGAGGGCTTAGCGCGACACTCGCCCTACCAGAGAGCGCACCCAGCACCCCGGGATAACGCGCACCCTCCAGGAGCGGCACGGGAGCAGGTCAGAGGGGCGCTGCCAGGTTCCGTGAGGCGGGGCCGGCCGTGCAGGTGCGCCGGGCCCCACCCGCTCCGCTCCCTGCGGAGGGGGCGGCGGCCGCGCTGCTCCTAACGCGGCCTGACAGGCGCGGCCGGCGCTCCCCCCGCACCGCCCGCGCTGACATCACCGGGCAGGATTTAAATAGCTCCGCAGCCGCTGCCTCCCGGATACAGCACATCCCATTGGCCGCCGCCGCAGCCAATGGCCGCGCCGCGCCTCTGCGCTCCGCCAATGGCGGGGCCGCGGCCGGCGCGCGCCTCCCCTGTCGCTAAGGGAGGGAAATACAGCGCGCGCGGCGGGCTGTCAGGTGCGCCGGGATGCGCCGGGAACGGGGAGCAGCCGGGGGGCTCCGGGCTGGGTGGGTGGGTTCTCCTGCCTTCGCCCCCCCTTGTTTTTCATCCCTGCTAGGCGAGCTCCCCTAGCCAGCTGCGGTGCTCGGCGCGGGGAGGGAAGGGAACAGTGTGGAAAGTGACTGTTCTCCGCTTTGTTTTAAGCGCTCCGGCGGCGGCGGCGTCTCCCGGGCGGTGAAATGCAGGACGAGCGGCCCCGCCGTGCTGTTTCCTCCTCTGGGAGCGCTTGAAACGAGAGAGAAAGAGAGAGAGAGAGCGAGAGCGAGAGGGGAGAGCGATCGGTGGTGACTCAGGGGCTGGCCGGGCTGCTGCTGGGGCTCGGCGGCCGCAGACGGTGGATTTGTGGGAAGAGGACGGGATGAGAAATAAACACACCTGGCCAGCGGTGTTTAGGGGAGCGGGGGCCGGGTGCCCCCGCTGGCTGCCGGAGCCCCTGGACTCCGGACGCGGACCCGCCGAGCTGCAATGGACGCTGCCCGCCGCTGGCCGCAGAGCGGAGCATCCCCGCCGCCGCCGCCGCCGCCGCCGAGGAGGGAGAGCTGCCCGCCCGGAGCCGGCCCGCAGCGCGCCCCTCGCCCGAAGAGGGACCGGGAGTTTCCTCTTCGGCATCGCTCCGGTGACCGCGGGCTGTGCCAGCCGGCCGCCCAGATAGGTTGCGTGGCAGCCACGGCGCGAGCGAGTAGGTAAACGCCACTGTGTAGATGTGCTGTTTGGAGAGGAGGAGGAAAAAAAAGAAATTAAAAAATTAAAACATGCGAGGACGCGGTCATTGGGCCTGGCACAGGGGATGGGGCTGCACGGGGAGGTGGAATAGCCTCCTCTCCCGTGCCTCGCGCGGCGGCGAGATGTAGCCGAAGGAAAATGAAGTACTTACGTAAGGCGGGCTGGCTGGATGGCTGGGTACCTGCTGGGTCCTGCATCGCCAGCCGCTGCCCCGCCAGAATTACCTGGGCTTCTCCCTGCCATGCCGCAGCCTGTCACTGCGGGGCCTGTCCTAAACGCAGACTTTCATCCGCAGGAGCTCGTACATTTTAGAGCTGCGTAGCATTGTGGAACAAACATAAATCAGTTGCATTCCAAACTCAGAAAATTTAACCCATTTCACTTGTTACCAAGCTTACTAGCTTGAAAGGACATGGTATAAATCTAGTTTGCTGTCAAGCCATGATAGCGTTACGTAAGTCATTTCTTCTTGGTTACTGTTTACTGCTTCACACCCTACAAATATTTCTGACTTCTTTCCCGTATCTACAGTGTGTTAATGCATTGCCTGAATATCCTAAAGATGTCGGCCTGCATACTCAAAAGGCAAATGCATGTGTAAGAACTGTAGGAAAAACACGGAACAGTGCTTAGACCTTTTCAGTTTTTTAATTTGATTTCACTTTCTGGTTCTCCCTACATTACAGAGTAGGGTGATAAACTTTCTGCCTAGCTGCTTTTCTTCCCCATCCATCATCACATTAAGAACACAGCTTAAGTCACAGTTTTGTTGGAGAGGATTTTTTTAATGTAATCAGAAATTCCTTTACAACATGAAACATTAATTATTGCAGAAGAAGCTGCAAATTCTTGCTGTAGAGGCCCCCATAAAAGTAAAACTGAAAATCAAATGAATGCTTAATCTTTCCCTGAAACAAACCCACCGAGTTATCAGAAATCTGAGGTACCTACCTGTCTACATCTCTGTGATGTGATGAAGTTTGTGTCAAGGTTTCTTTCCCTTTGGAAAAGGGGAGAATCTAAAATGAAGTCGTTACCCCCGTCCTCCCCCATGTTTCTGTTTCCTCATTCTCCTTACCTGTTTTTCCTCTTCATGAAAGATGAGGACTGTGAAGCCTTGTTTCCCCTTCTGTTGTTGCAGAACTCCTGGGATGCGTCGGAAGTAAGCGCCGGGAGCATTTGGTGATCTTTGTGGGAGGAAGGCACAAGCCACCCAGGCCCCGTTCCCTCCATCTTGAGCCTTCCATGGTGATTTGCAGCAGCACAGGGAAGTATGAAGCACTGAGGGGCAGAAGTCAGTGTTTAAACCTGACTTCACTTCAGCATTAATGACCACGCAAGTTTCAGATAACAGAGGACTGGAGGTAGAATAGCAGAATTACTTAACTCTTTTAAAAGTTCTCTTTTGCATATCTAAAGATTAGGGAGCTGTTTAGAAAAGATGATTTTACAAGTGTTTTTATTTACTGTCCTAACAGAAGATGATGATCCGCATTATCTTACATGCATCTTGGATGCATCTGTATTAC
The DNA here is from genome assembly GCA_008694505.1 of Cyanoderma ruficeps. Classification (NCBI taxonomy): domain Eukaryota; kingdom Metazoa; phylum Chordata; class Aves; order Passeriformes; family Timaliidae; genus Cyanoderma; species Cyanoderma ruficeps. The sequence goes on along the minus strand of VZDJ01000141.1, from coordinate 12,265,030 downwards.
CATATAGATTTCAGGGGAGCTGTATTGATTTAAGTTAGTAAAGAAACGCAATGAAGTTTTAAATAATTGGAATAATATTCTCCCTCTCTTTCAGTCAGATTTGCCCTTCATGTTACTTGTGTTTCATAATCCTCCTAGCTCTCCATTTCGTCATTACAAGACCAGCATCTCTACTGTAAAAAANAAAAAAAAAAAAAAAAAAAAAAGAGAGAGAGAGAGAGAGCAGCCCTCCCCCCCCAGACAAAAAAAAAGTACATTTACAATCTTTTATTTATATCAGTGTTTAAATAAATTTAGGGCACAAATTGATCCTGTTTTTTTAATAGGCCTATTTAGTTTCATTTACTTACACAAGTATTTTTTGGAACCAGAAGCTCTCAGGAAGAGAATGTGTTCGATGCACCAATACCCTTTAGGGTTTTGATAAAAGACATGCTATCATGAGTATCATCACCACTTCTGTTATTCTTCTTATATAGTAGCGACAAGATTGAATCACCATTTTTAGCTATTCTTCAGCAGAACTCGTAATCTATCAATGTGTCAGCTCAACAGCAGTTTTCTCTTCACACTAATGTGAACCAGAAGGTCCAGCTATCACTGATTTTGACAATTTTATTTTATTTGAGATTGCATGTCTTGCAGAAGTTTGAAGCAGATGAATTATAGGACCTATTATGCCTTCCGAAAGATGTACAAAACACAGAATACATTGCCTAAAACATTTCAAACTAATTTGTACTGGATAACATTCCTATGTTTGGTGTTTCATAAGCCTTACGCTAGAAGCACTATTAAATATTTGTCTGATAAATAACAAGAATGAGATCAAATGTGGGTCCTGTAGTTTTTTGAATGCCTCACATTGCCCTCTCTGTTGTTACATAATGCATCATAAAGAAATACGTGCCTTCATTCTCTTTAAATCACTCCAGCATGGATAGTACTAAGCCTTCCTTCAAGTCCTCGTTATGCAAGTCCTTGCTACTGCTAATAGCTGTCAGCTCGGCATGGTTACTTAAAAAACAAGGTAACTGCAGACTTTTTGTGAAGCTCCTTGCATTTCTGGAATTTTCAGTGAGGTGATTCCAGGTGTATTGCTCTCTTTCTCAGCTATAAACTAAATTATTACAAACAAACGGGTTTTCCCTTATTAGAATAAAGTCCCACTCACTCCAGTACATCAGAAGGTAACCAGTTTTTTTGTTGAGTTGCTTCTACAAGCACATTATGAGTATCTGAATGCACTTCAGTGTCAAAACAGTGAAATAGACCAGAATGCAGAATATTTTGAACCTCTGTTGGAGAATGCAGGCATATAACTAAGTACTGAAAAAATACATAGCACAGTAAAAAATCCATGACCAATCTAGCAAAGCTATTAGGTAACAAAAAATCCATATGGGCATTAAGTACTATTATTTAAAATAAAATCTGTGTTATACAGTACGAGCAGCATTCAAGTGAAATTGATGAGACATCTATATAGAACAGAAAGAATCATTTTTTAAAACTATGATACGACGTTCTGTATTTCTTTACCTGAAAAGTGGAATTTTACTCATCATTTTGTAAAGGTATAAAATTAACAACGAGCACTTCAGGGAGTTGGGAACACTGCCTGATTTGTGGGTTTTTTTTTTTTCCCTCTGTAAAACACAGATATCCTTTGCGGCAAAAAAATCAGGAAAAACCTGTCTGGGTTTTCCAATATCATGTAAATCTTTTCAAGTACCCTGCCCTTGAAGATGGTCTTGGTTTTAAAGAGACTGAAATAGGGATATCTCAAAATTCATAATAATGACTATATATATAAAAAAAACCCGTTGCTCTTCCTTTATACTTGTAGAATATGCAAGTAGTAATTCAGCGATGTGTCACCAGGAAAGGAGAGTTTGTTTCATATTCCATTAGTAGATCTATTAGTTTGACAATCCTTTATTACATTTCTACCATTTTTTTACCTTTTCATTGCTTTTGTAAATTTGAGGTACTAGCTTATTTGTTTATTTCCATTTTCCTACTTCTAATTATTTCGAAAGGTTCAATTATAATCTGTTCAGATCTTGGTATGACACATGGAAAATATATTTTTTTCACTCCTTTTGCAAGCAGTAGGTTGGTGGGAGGAGGTCTGCACTGTAAAATAGTGTACCTACGAAATTGTACTCCAGTGGGAGATTAAATAAGAAAGAGCAGGATGACTGAGACAAGTCATTTGTCACAGATGTTCATGCAGTTCTGGTATTTTATTTTAAGCTGGATTCATCAAACGTGCTAAGGAGTAATTTCTGTCTGATATGAAGTTCCCATCAAAGGAGACTAAGTGGTTTAAATTTAAACTGTGGCTTGAAAATACAGGGAAATGTTACCGGACCGGTGACAGTTTGATTCGGTAGCCAAAGTGGACACAAGGAAGTAAATTAAAGAATGCTATTTTTGGACTAAAATACTTCAGGAAAATACATCATTAATATATTACTGTGGAGCAGTGACTTTACCTAGAAGATGGTTTTATCTATGAAGCACAAAGATTTTACTGCAAGCATCTGAACTATGTAGATTATAAAGGGTACCGATGCCATTGGAAAGCAAGCATGAAACGGTGATGTGTGAGCCTCAGATATCTGAGCAATATTTACTGACCACTTTTATGGTATTTTGCAAGTTTATAATATAGGTTTAGTATTAGTTTGATTTAGTGAAGATGGAGGAGGTAAGCACTAGTGTAATATTGATTTCGGGTTTTTTAGATAGACCGATTATCATATTCAGCAAAGTACAATACGAATGAGAAGGCCCAGGACTAAGATTACTTTAAAAGGGAGATTTTTTAAAAAGTCAGTATTGGACTTATTCTTAGTTTGTATTGGTTGCTCTCTCTTTTAATATAATTTTCTCTTTTGTTAAGTTCTGTCTCTCTTCCTTCAGAAATACTATGTCCCAGCCCCGAAAGGGAGAAATATAATGGCTACGATTAGCTTCTGTTTACTGGAGCAAAATGATTTTTTCGTAAACTGAAATACATGCATTAATTTGCTAAACTTCCAGCAATTTTTACGTATGGTGTTTCTGAGAAAGAGATCGTAATGTCCATTTTAATGCGGCTTACCACAGTACAGCAGCCGTAATCGAACGTTTTTCTCTTTGGTAGTCGGATATACAGAATTGTCAGGCTGTTTGCTTTTAAGTACCTGAAAACTGAATCTGAAAAAAGTATTTTTGATATGATGAGTTTGGCTTTCCAGTCTGTACTTTCCTTTGAGTTTTCTAGGTAAATGCTGCGCAGATTGATTATCAGAAAAATCAAGGCTTACGTAATCAGGACATACATTTTTCGAATGCCTCCCTTCCCTCACTTAGCTTTCATTTTACTATGAAAAATGAAAAAATTTGAAAAGAAAATTACTATGACATACTGATTATACACACTTTTTCATAGAACTGCACAGCTAAGCTATTGTATGTATCAGTAAAAGAAAGCAGCAAGCAAAATATTAAAACCTTGAGACGACTAAACTTTAAAATTATAATTGTCATTAAATACACCTTTATCTAATATGCTGTACTTAGCTGTGTAGCAATGAGTCTTTTTTCTTTGGATAGGGAATTAGAGTACTTCTATGTAGTCTTCATTCAGAACAAGAAAAATAAGAACGTCGTACCCCATTTTTTAATTCGTCGTAAAGCTGATGTTCCTTCATAATGGAGTTGGTTTAGTACCTAACTTTCAGAGGATGATTTCCAGTGATTGATGTTGACAAAATATAAGCAAATGAATCAGAACTCTGTCCAAATTGTAGATAATTACAAATTGAATTAACTAAAAAGAATAATATTAAAATTTTATCTAAATATGTTAACACAAGCTCTTACCCATAGGTGGCAGTCATCTTTCACTGTAGCTGGGATGCCAAACTTTTGGTTTGTGGTATTCACGCTTGCACTGAAATAATTTTGATGAAGTATGCGTATGTACATAAAAATATACATGTCTGCATTTTGAGAAAGGGGGAAGAAGGTGAAATTAACCATAAAATTAGTTATTCATTAGGAGAAATCTGAATTGCTATGTATAAGCAATAAGATAAGGAATTATCGTATTCTGGAGAAAAGGTAGAGGTATTTATAAAACCACGGAAACACTTTTTTTATTGATCCATTGCTGATTGTCCTCAAAACAAAGTAGTGATAATTCAGAAACCAATTAGCCCTACAAATTGTGCAGAAAGGTGTCTTGCCAGCCTTAGTGAACACAACCCCATATCGTGCCCAGACCTCCAAACCACATTTCTGTTTCATTGCCCATTTTCATCAGTAAATTACAGAAGCACCACAGTGGTGATGTTGCCCTGGAAATCCCAGCAATAAGTTCCCTTAAATATTGAGCAAATACAGAAAAAGTGCTCTGGGTCAGGGTGTCCTTTTTGTCGTGGAGAGCAAGCAGAACCTGCGGGCTGCTGTGCCGTCCTCTGTCTCTGCGGGCTGCGATCGACACCCGTGGCAGCGCTGCGCAAGGGGAGGACGCTGCCTGCTCGAACAGAGATCTGCTCAGTTTTGCCATCAGCTTTTTTTGGGATTTATGTGGTTTATGGGGATTTCCTTTTGCAATACCACTAAGGAGGCACTTGGGACCCCACCAAAACTGGAGGGTATGGAAGGAGCTAATAAGGCCAGGTCATCTCAGGCTAAAACAAACAGAACTTGTGAAACTATGAATGTGTCATAGTGAGACGATAACATTCTTCTGAGAAAAGAGGACCAAAACCTGAAATTCATGGGTTGGTGAGGTCATATTCTTTTTTCTATTACAGCTGCACTGAAACTCTTTTCAGTTAAGATTAATCTTATATTGTGTCAAGGTAGGCCACTGTATGCATTCAGCAGAGGTTAGGAACTAGCATTTTACAAAATAGAAAATTGTAAAAATAGAAAATTATGTGTTGCTGTTACAGTGTTTCACTGTGATGCAAGATTAAGGGCGCAGAATTGAGCAGAATGGTGCAGTATTATTAAAACAGAAGGACTAATTCTCCTTATGCAAGAGTCACGGCAACACACATCGTTGTATAAGCCAAAGCAAGCAGTATGATTTCATAGTCACACAGGGTATTTCCACAGACAGACAACCACAATGTGACTAATTAGATATTTGCATATGCATGGCCCCATTTGCTCCCCAACTGTAATAATTAGGAGTATTGCACTCCACATTAATTTACACTCTTGTGTAACACTATTGAATATAAGATAGCGAGTGGTGATAAACTGGCCGGTGACAAATGGGTAAATTTGATACGTGTTTCGAAAATCAGCACTTCCATAGCCAGCTTTGTCCTTGACAAAGTGGGCAGGGCTAGAGAAGACCTGCTTTGCTGTGGGGCCTGATCCTCTCTGTCGCAGGCAGCCGTGTTGCACTCTTCAACTTAACATGCAGAGACACTGGACTCCATCTTGAGGTTACCCCCACCATCAGCTTGCCTCTGTTTTTCTGTTCCTCTGCATGGTTAAAGACTTCACATCAGGTGTATCATGACCAGCTGAACCTCTCACATTCTGCAAGGTCTCTGACTTCAGTTTAAAGAGCGTTTCTCTCACCCAGTATAAAGTCCGTTTCCGTCTGTCCTCCCTTGAGTTGTTCAGTTTGCTGCTGAAACCTGCTCAGCCCGAGTTCAGCCAGACCAGCTGTGCCATACCTGTCGGAGAGAAGGGTGCTTTTCCCTGACCATTCTTCTAAATTCTTCTAACCCTCTTTTGGACCTCCACTCCCAGTAAATCTCTTTTAATCTGTGGGGTTAGAAGTAAGCACAGTGATCCAGATGAGATGTTGCCAGTGCCTCTTATCATGGCATTAATACCTTTCTATGCCTCCTAGATACAAAGCAACTAATATTTTGATTTTTAATGTATTTATTTTTATATTAGAGCTACCTGCTCTCAGCATCTCAAAAGCCTTAAGGATTGATTGAAACACCCAATTTACCCTTTTTTTATGGATACTGACAGCAAAACTTCTTCATTCCTAGCTTGTGACCTTGACCTTTGCACTATCATACTGGTATTGCATGACAAGGGTGTCAAAAGGCTTTTTTATGAACGGGTGTCATCACTTTCATACAAGCCACAGGCTTCCCCTGAATTTCCCGGCATGTCCAGATTTGTTTGGGATTCTGTGCACTTTGCACAACTATGGACGTGAACTGGCACACGCACACGATGCAGCACAGGGTGCTGCAGGTGAGCTGGCTTGGCTCAGGAAACAGAATTGTCTCTAGGATTAGGTTACCTCCAGCACATCACAGTTGTTAGTTCAGGTAAGCCTTCCAGAATGTGTACAGCAGTTCTGACTCGCTGTCCTGCACTGGCTTCATTTGACAGCTCTGGGAGCAAGAGACCAAATTCTGAAATATTTTTACAGGAACAACAGAGGAGATGGACTTAGTGTCTCATTATATTGTTTCTATTGATCTTATAGGTTAATCTTCATTTTACAGGTGGAAGAGATGTACAAGACTTGTGTGGCATTCTTGAATAACATCTAAAAATAAGAATTTTTTTTTTTAATATAGAAGAATCTGGAGGGTTTTGGTTGTTGTGTTTGTGGAAGTTAGCTGACATTCTGACTGTCTCTAATTAAACAAGCAAAAATCTGTTTTCTTAATTTTTTCCCAAGCCTTCCCTTGGAACTGGCTACATGGCATTTGTATTGTGGCATTTTTATTTGATATATTTTACTTCTGTGCCTATGGGCCAGCTAAGAAACTTGACCACTTGGTTTGTCTTAATAGTGAAAATATCATACTGAAGAACTTTTCCTGAGCTTAGTATAGGCAGAGTTCCAGGGTACTGCAGGGTACTGAGTCAAGCTCATCATGTAAAATTACTCTCATGCCCATTGTTATACAATATATCCAGCCCCACTTTGTGCAGGCAGTATCCCAGCTTTGTATCCTCAGTTGATCATTCCTAATTTAAGGTAGTCAGTGCAAATAACTAATAAAATCTGTCTGAGGCCATTGTTTAAGGAAGTCCACTGTAAACTTTCTGCTAGCTTGAAACTTTCCCTTCCAAACTACTTTGCAAGCTTTTATTCGTATTAAGAGTTAATTAAGCAATTGCTATCTTCCTTAGTTTATTTTATTTTCAAGTAGCATACTAACAAATGTTTTCCTGAAATCCAGTCAGATTAGGTCAACTCACTTCCTTGATGTAGAAAGTAGGGTTTGGTGCGTTTTTGTAAATGTCTGGCTGGCGTGCCATAATCTATTATTAGGAAAGCTTTGTAGTGTTTTTCTTTTTTTCTATTTACCCAGTTTTATCCCATGCATCCTTGCATCCAAGTTTTTGATGGGCAGTCCCAATTTTTCCTCCTGTTAAATTCTCACTGCTTCTAAAATCTTAGTTGAGGTGACTGCTCTTGTACTTGGATTCAAGGACCAAGTTTTCCACCCCGAAATTAAGAAACCCAGAACAAAACCTAATATTTTTTTTTGCCATTTCACCTCCATGTAAAGGATTCACAGAGAAGCTCACTCACAGAGATAGTTAAACATGGATTTTCTTGGAGTCTTCAGCATATAGCTGAGAAGATATAAGAGCCTCTAAATCCTACAATTTACTCCTGCAAGACTTTCACATTTCACTTCTAGTCCAGGCCAGGGCTGATCAATCTTGGAGGTTTTATAAAGTCTTAAAAAGAATGTGAACATAGCTAAACAACTTGTTCAGGGTTGCTACAAGTTAAAAAGCATTCTTTAAAAACCTGAAGTTATACCCAAATGGAGAAATCAAAAAAGAACATCTAGTTGGCCAGTTATATATATATATATATATGAAAACCACTATTAACTGTATCAAAAAAAGTATTTTGAAGAAAGCCAGCATGGCACAGGGGAAGAAGCAGGCAGCTTTTGGAAAGGAAGGTGATGCCTCACAAGTCCCTCTATGGGGAGAGGAGATCTGATAGACACATTTAAAAGGAATTAAAAAAAGACATTTGGCATCTTTTACCAGAGCCTCTCAAAAACCTTAAGCTGCACGGGCAGAGGCAGCTTCTCACATGGACAAACATCACATGAAGGAGAGGAAGCAAAGGTCAGAAACAAATGGTCACTTTCTGTGGTGATGGGATTCCAGTAGCAGAGCCCCTCCACCAGCATGTTCAGAAGTGTTCTGTGAAGGGCCAAGAATAAAAGTTGCAGAGATTACTGTGAGCCTGAGGAGAGGATGAGGGACGAGGCCATGAAGTGGAGTGACTGAGCAAGAAAACAGCAGATAAGCCTTGCTGTGGATAAATGCCCTCTGATACACACAGGGGTCTTGGCTGGCTCCTGCCCCTCCAGAGCAGCGTCGTGGGGCTCTAATAAATGCTGCCGCAAAAACATCAATGCACAGCTTGGCAGTGGTTCAAAAAGCATGCAAAATGTTAGGAATTGCAAAGAAAGGGACAGGGAACGAAATCTTAAAAAAAACCAAACCCTCATTATTATGGTGCCGTGTGAAACTCTTCTGCCACTTTCTAAGTGTTGCACATGTTTCTTTGGTCTGTCTGCCTTTATGCTAAAGGCATGGCAACGAGTGTGTTTAAAAAACATTGCAAAATCAAAGCTAGAAAGCCAATATCAGACAAACAAACAAAACCCACTGCACTAAAGGAAAACAACAGTTTGCTTTGCAGGCTTCTCCCCCACCTTCAGAAAAGCCAAAATGAAAAAAAAAAAGCAGCATAAGAGGAGATAGCTATGGCGCTACTGGAAGCATGCTAAGGGTTGATGAAGGTGAGTATGTAGAACAGTCTGATCATAGTTTGGCTCTCACTGGCACCTCTCTTCCCCTCTTTATCCTCATAGATCAAATCTACTAATAATAGTAAAGCAGTTGTTCAGTGTCATGCTAAAAATCATTGATAAGCAAGAGAGAGCATCGGAACCATTAACCTGTAGATGGACAGAAAGGGCGCAGTTTTTTGGAGGGCTTTTGTTCTCAGACTTCAACAGCCTTCCCTGTCACTGCTGCTCAGGGACATGTGGGAAACTGTAGGTGAGGAGAAGCAGGGTTGGATGCACTTGGCAGCTCCTCCACAAAGTATGGAGGGTGATTGCAGGAACTGGTGTTAAGCCAAAGGTTCTGCCATATGCATGATGGATGGTAACATTTTTCACTGCTGTAAGGCAGCAGCAAATATTTTTAAGTGTGGTGATCAATTTCGTTCTCTAGCATCTAATTGAACATCAGTAAATATGTTATTAAGATGCTTGACAGTGCTCTTTTGCAATCAAGGCCAAGATGTAGCCAGATACTCATCTTAATCTCTCGAGACACATTTCTAATGAAATTTTACAGTACCTAGAGGAAAGGTCCCTGGTCTGAAGTGGGACACCTGGATGCTAAAAGCAAATTATAATTAATAATATATTGTGTTTGTGATGTCAGAGTGTCATCTCAAGACAGTGGTAAAGCCTTGTAGAGGCTACTGCTGGAATCCTATTAATAAAATTGCTTACTTTAAATCACTCCCAGGGCGCAAGGTATGATGTTCCTTTGTTGACAGTACTTTCTCCTGAATATTTATATTTGTAGTTATCAAGGAACCACCCAATACTGAGAGAATCAGTATTTTGAAATAACTCCATTGTATTGCAATGTTTTTGTTATCATTCTGCCCAGTGAAGATATGGATAAACTTCCTTTCTTCTTATCAGAAGTATGGAAGAAGGGTGAGGCTTTATACCCACTGCAAAATGCAATTAGGGAGGTAAGCTGTACCTTCTTAAGACAGGTATATACTGTCTCCTTGATTACTTAGTCCACTATTCGTAATCAGCCCTCACTTCTACAATGGCAACTTTTTGATCTTCTTTTTTCTGCTGTGCTGAAGGAACTTTTTAACTCTTTTTTTTTAAATAAAATTTACACATTTTTCTCAAAAAGTCTGCTAAATTCTACCATATACAAAAGCCAATCACTGCAGTGATTGCTGCAGAAATGGATTCTAGTTCTGATTTTAATTCACTTTTCTAGTCTACATAATTTAACTGCAAAAGGATTTTGTTTTACTTTCACCCCAAAGTTTTCTTATTATTTTTGGACCATTGAGAGAGGAAAGATGGAATCTTAGACCCATTGCAGTGCTGGAAAATGTTTTAGAGAGCTACACTGAAATGAGAGCTCAAGGGGTCCGGAGCTCAAATGAAAGCAATTTGGCTACTGTAGTTGTTTTTGAGCAGTCTTCTCAACATTTTAGTTCCAAAACCTACAAAACCAATCTAAAAAAAAATTTAAAAATCCATTTATCACCTTGTGCAGTAGCTACAAATGGTTTAAGTAGTAGTAATAATAAAGACTAAATCATGAATTTTAGTGGTCTGCCTTTATTTTTTTCTATTATGTAGTTCTTACCATTGTTAGTTGACTCCTACATGTATGAAAGTGTATGTATGCTTTAGTTAGGGGTGCATTGTGATATTGCTTCTGGACAAACAAATAAGTGCAACGGTTTTGCAGGCAATTATCTAGTATTTCACAATCTCCAAACTGCTCCTGGACAGCAGACCTGAATTAGAAGACTTTTAAATTGCCTTCATTAAGGTATTTATCAGAAAACCGGAAGTGACGTATGTTGGAGAAATTTGTAGCAAATCATTATTACCAGATATGAAGTAAATTTTCCATTAATTAATTGATTAGTACAGTCTTTGGAAATTCATCCTTGATCTGTAGATTATTTTACTCTTTTTTAGGGGACAGCACAATGTGAAAACTTTATTATCGTAATAACATACAAACAAAAAATAAAAGGCAGTAACGGGGCAAAACCCCCTCAGAGCTGTAATCAGGGTGGCAATGGGACAAGTCTATCTGAGGTGGGAACAGCCAGAAGAGCACATCTTCTGTGCCATAAATGCAGGCAAGAGTTCAAATGCATAAAAGCACTTGTTGAACTAACGCACACGGACCTCCTAAAAAAATGGGATTCCTGGGATGATCACGTATCATAGAATTGTAGAATGGGTCAGGTTGAAGAGGGCCTTAGAGAGTACCTAGTTCTAGCCTCCCTAGCTTCCAGGCTACGCCACCATCCTTCCCAGAGGGCTCTCTCAGAAGTTGTCCACTGTCTCCAAGCAAGCCAACAGCAGAGCAGGGCTCTTGTTCCCTCAGCCCTGTCCTACCAGCCGGGAGCAGATTGAGTGTCTGGCCCTTTTGACCAGGTGAAGGTGGGTGAGCACAATACAGCTTAACTTCAAACGGAGCAGTGCACACTGCAAGAAAAACACTCTTGATGTTGCTGTTCTGTCAGCATAATGAAACTCCCACTTCCAACTCCAAAATCTGGAGGCCTGATTTGAACCTTTTTAACCCTGAGGCAGGGCCACAGAGATAAAAGCACAGAGTGCCAGAGTATAGTAATCTTCAGGATGTGTGGCATCATTATATTCAGACGCTGTGTAAGCCTGATACAATAGTTCCTACCCCATCTTATTTGAACTTGAACTATACCTTATTTAGGGCAGAGAAACATTTTCAAAATTGCCTGGACATCATAGAATTTTTTAGAGGTATAATTTTCAGCTTTTCTATTGATTATTTTTTTTTTCAAGTCACTAGTTCACTTTCCCCTCATCTATTTGACTTGATCATAGGGGTAGCTGTATTTGCCTGCTAGCATGGAATGCTGGAGGGTCCTACAATTTTTGTAGTTTCAGATTTTGGTTTATCTTACTAAAGAATAAGGGGATGGGGATGAATACAGATATATCTTGTTCATCATATTTTCCTTGTGCTCAGGGATACAAGGAAGCTTTCACTGGATGCGGAACATACTGTATTAATTTCGTAAATTTGGTTTTGCATGTGGTACAAGTATTTGTTTTGCTGGATTCTCAAAAACTTCTGGAGGAAAAAAAGGAATGTTGCCACATAAATGTCTTTCCAGAAAACAAGCAAACAAACAGAGGAGCCAAGATCTCCATCGTGGCGCCACTCAGCTGACCTCAGCCACTTTGCTCAAGGAGGGAGCGTAGCTTGTATCTGCTGTAGTTGTATCACTGCAGATGAAAAGCAAAGGCAAGGTTTCCTCCTACCAGGTTTTTGTCAGAAAGGGAAGTCTGCTTTCTGTACACATTAGCAGTGCCTGAGGGATGGGGGCAAGTTTTATTTCCTGGTGACATGTATGAAACACCCTTTAGGTGTGAGAAAATCAGGGAAGTTTTGAAGAAAGGAGACTAAGAGTAGAGCAGGGAGTATTAACTACAAATGAAGGGGACAGTCCTTAAGAGGATGATTTTCTGCTTTTAAATCTGGTGCCTGTATTAAAATTTCTCCCAGCAGCATGAGCATGACTGATACTTATTCAGCTGATAGCGCAAAGCAACAGTGACCCTGGCACTAATGCCGAGGCAATATTTACAAAAGGATGAACTATTTTCGAACAATGTCTTCAATGTACTAAGCACAAACAAGCTTTTCTTCAGCATCAGGCATGCATGTTGACTCGTTCCAACGATTTTGTTCATGTACAAATGTATTCATTGTGGACAATGCAAGGAAAATGTCATTCTCTATTTATATCCCAGTTTCCCTTTGTCCTCTTTACAGTATCTTGGGGCAGTGATGCAGAGCAGAATCTTGTTCTAAACTCCTTCTATTTTCCTCCCCATCTTCCTCCAAAGCGCTCACAGTAGCAGAGCAGCAGCGAGTTAAAAGGCTCCCTACAGCAGATTTTTTTTTTCTTTTGAGACACAAAGATCGGTCTCTCTCCCTCCGCTTCCCAGCAGAGAAGATCTAAGTCCTGCCTCTTGCTCCATCACTCAGAGCACATAATGGTCTTGGCAGCAGAGGATGTGGTGGTAGCAGCATTTTGAGCCATGTAAGTGGATGCACCTGGCACAGCAGTGTGAATAAGCGATGTTAAGGCAATTCTCCCCCAGCAATATATGAAACCATCCACTTCATGAACAGCCTCTCTGTGATAAAGGCTGCCTTTCTGTTGACTTGGATAAGTTCCCCAGTATGGTCAAAACAGAATAATGGAGGACTTTGAAAGAAAGGCCCTTGTACAGAAAATAATTAATCTTGCAGCAGAGGGGCAGGGAGAAAGATTTAGTGACACTTGAAAACAAAGAACAAATCCCCAAAAGTCCTAGGACTAAACTAAAAAGCACGAGTGCAAGCTCACACTGTGTTTTCATTGTAGAACAAATCATCTGTCCTGAAAGCATCATCCTTGTGCAGGTTGGCCACCATTTCAGGTAGGAATTAGGAACATTATTTTAAAGGACATTTCAGGGAAATTCTCTTATGCCTTTCAAGCATCATCTGATTTTCTTCAAGGTGGAAATGTCCCCTTCTCTCAACTGCAGCATTCCACTCTGATAAGCTTCATTTTATTGGTAAAATGATATGCATTGTCTTAGTACTATGATCATATCTTTACAAAAAATCAAGTGATAAAACGCCTTATTTCTACAATGAAAATAATTTAAATTGAAAGCTCAACATTAAATAGAGTTTGCCTTTAACAGATTTCTGCACTCTTTCCAACTATGTGTGTACAACGAAAATTGTCACACATGCCTCAGATGCACCAGTGAAAGGGATATAACACATTCCACATGTTCTAAGAAATTGAAAAACTCACATTTGTGAAGGAAGAATATGTGGCTGTTTTTCATTGTGAGACTCCTGAGGCCTGTGCACTCACTTGAATGGATCTCCCAGTAAAGAACATCCCTTATACACAGGATTCACATCCAATTCACTGTCAAGCATCAAAACATTCCCTGATGGTTATAGATTTTGTAAAAAAAAGTCACTCTTTTCTTTCCCCAGATAAAATATCTCAATCAGGTAGAAGCAATTTTGTTCTCTGAAAGAAGAGTTTGAAACTTAATGAATATTACCAGATGAAAAAATTTTAACCACATAATGCGTTTTAGATAAAGGGTATATATAACACCAAATAAATGAACTCCTCTTGTAATTCATACTTCTAATAATGTCTGATTTCATATGCTTTAGCACATAAAAGATTAGATAGCTTGAAAATTAGACCAGTCAAACTTTTAGCACAGTGTGAGATGAAGATAAGGAGTATTCAGTCACTGAAAACATCTTTCCTTCATCACCATCTAACTCATCCTTAAGGAATTTTTAAAATTACAATTGAGCAATTCTTAACTACTGTACAAAAATAACTTCTATTAGCTGGAAAACATTTTAAGATCTTTCAACTTTAGGGTATAAAGATAAACTGCCATGTGAAGGCTTGCCTTATCACTCCCATGAATTGAAGTTTGACAAAGGTTGGTAATTCTGACATTTGGAGAGATGATTAAACCCCCTAAATGATTGAAAGCTAAGCATAACCTTCAAGATTAAATGAAGATTAAATGATCATCTATTATGGATGTATGCAATATATATGATTTCAACAGTTAGCTGGCAGCAATCATTCATTCTCACTTTTCATCAAATTTTTAGAAAGTAGCATCTCCTAGAGTTAATACTGGCATCTGCAACTAAGGATAGTATTGAAATACAAATAATTTGGTTGTAATCTAGTTTATTGGGTTTTTTTAAAACTATCACTGCTGCATTATCATATTGAAATCTCTCAGACAAATAACTGATCTGTCCCTGTTCAAATGATAAAGACTTTGGAAGTGTTTTAATATGATGTGAGTCTTTAGTGAGCAGCAGGAAAAATATGCTCTCTTCAGTAAAGATCTTAAAACTGTTTTCTTTCATACATACTGTATGTATGCAATATGTGTCAATACAGAAGACCTTCTCTGCCAAAACATAATTTTATCTAAGGGCAAGCCTTGGAAAATGCTACTTATCAGATTCTTTTAATCAGATGATGTATAATGAATGACGACAGCAAACAATATTTTATGCTTTTGTTGGTACTGCTGCAACTGGTATTGCTGCTTTTTGTAATTTCACATTTCTTAGCAACAAAAAGTTTAACTTCTGTTGTTGGAAGCTGTGCTAGGATTATTTTCACAGTCTGTTCAATTTGCCTCCTCTTACATCTGACAATCCACCATAAGCAATTGAGAAATATTTTCTGCACAAGCTACATTAAGCCTCATAACAATTATTGCTATCTTGACTGATCCACTCAAAACCGTTTCTCCACTTAATCCAAAAACCTAAAGCTCTTTCTTTTCAGCAGCATATCCTGCCTCATGGAAGGCATGTTACCACTATAGTCATGGTCAGAATCTGGGTACAGATGCAATGGGGGTTATTAAAGTTATATAGGCTCAATGTTAGGTAATCAATCCTCTGATTATTCCCCTTCAGTGCTGGGTCCCACCCCTGGACACTGTGCTTGACCTACAGACAGTACTGAGCCTACAATAAAAGCATGTGGCCACCATTTTTAGAGAAAAAAATTGCATATGAGATGACTGTAACAGCAGTTCTTCTGGTGTCACCACATCTAGTCTGGGCACATACTGAAAATGGATCTTTTTACATTCAGAGATAGTTCACTTTAGCAAAGAAATTTAGGATTCATTCAGTTTAAAGATACAATATGAATGTAAGGCCTCAAATGAGACAAGGGTTTGGGAAATATGAGAGACTGCAGCAGAGACATACGAGGTTCAGCATCTTGATAAATCTTTTTGAGAGGGTGAGTACTTTTTACTTCTGGTAATAGCTGTGAGATCTTTGTTTTGCACTGAACAGATTCAGAATTTTCAGGCTGTGGTGTCAGTTTAGTGTCTGAGCCAGTGCCTTGAACCTGGAGCCATCCCGGTTATTTCTATTTGGAGCAGGGTGCATCTCCAGGTAACACAAATACCCAGCACTTGGAGACTCCTTTGACACATCCACCCTTTCACTGCCTGTGGGCTGCAGGGACCCTTCCAGTCCTGTGAGGGCAGAGGAGCCCTCCTGACCCAGGTGGAAGCAGGCAGCCAGCATGACAAACCCAGCTCTGCATTCAGCCACCATATGCCCGTGCTGTCCCTGCCCAGTGCAGTTAAATAAATGGATGTTCTTTATTTCCTGGTCTTCACTGAATTGGAGACACATCCTACACTTGGCTGTGATTTGTATTTCCTTCAGCACCTGTAGTCTGTGGTATGCACTTGGCTGCTGTGATGTATAAGTGTGTTACAACAACTGGACATTGTGGGAAACTTGAGCTCCTGGACAGGTGACATTTTTGATGCTGTGGAACAGATGCAAACCTCCGTAATACAAGCAAAGTGGTTGTTTTTACTGCGGCCATGAAGTGCAAACATTTTTTATGTTTTTCATAATCCAACTTGTATTTTATTCTTCAAAGTCAGATAACCACAATAATTTTGCCAGAAAGAAACCTTTCTGAGCTGGCTGGCTCTACAGCTGAATGCCACACAGCTGAATTCACCGTTCATAAACCAAAGGATTTCTTCTGCAACTATAAGCACCAGAAGTGTTGTATTTGGGATCTGTGGGAGAGGCTACATGACCCCAAGAAGGATTCATAGCTCAATAGCCAAGGAGCTGGGAAGCTCCTGACCAGGCTGGCTCTGCATGGGAGTTGCCTGCACACTTCAGTCCCAGCGCTCAACAAGCACTCCATCTGCTTGGGCTTTTGTCACCCTGACAGGCATTCACAGTCCTGTACCAAACGTTTCCTAGACACAGGGGGATTGAGAGATGGGGCCAGACACACCTCAGTCCTTCAGCCATTTGGAAGCTTGTTCATGGGGCTGAACAGAAACGTTGCACCCTACTTCTAGTCTGGCAGAAGTTACAGCATCACTGGCTTTCTGCCCAAGTCCTCAGGTGAGCACTCCCACTCTCTCCAGGCAAAATGTTTTAAGTGGTGGATGAATTTAAAGTTTTATTTACACTGGAGAAGCTAAAAAGGAGTGAAATTTCAGTTTTAAGTGAAATTTCAAAGACTGTGTAACATTTAAGCAGTAATAAACAGTTAGCTAGAAGGGAGGAAAAAATGCTGGTAGAAACTTTGGAAGCTGGTAGTTTTCAGAAATTTGGCAACCATCTCCAATATTACCATCTAGTGTGGGTCAAATGTCTTCATGCTGATCTTTTTTTTCCCCTGTAGCAAGATGATTTGTTCCTTAAATTGCTATTTATTTCAATATATTCCTGGGAAATAAAACCTTCAGTCTGTAACAGTGCTAGGTCACTGAAAGGTGGCTTTCGTGTACTCAAGCACTTCACACATTCTGGGTCAGGCACCCTTGACGTGTGTCCTTGTGCAAAAGCTCCTGTAGGATGTTTTACTTCACTCCTTAGACAGAGGCATTCAATTGACAGCAAAATTCCTTCCACCCTCTTTATATCAGTAACTACATAAAGGTAAGTTAGAGCACATGGTTTTAATTTAGCCTTTAGTGGTTTTATTTGGCAGGGGAAAAAAAACTGTTGAGCACTAACCTTGAATTAGAAGCTGACCTCCGAATTAGTCAGCCTTTTTCTTGTAAATGCATTTTGTAGAGTATAAACATGAACCGTCTATTTACATAACGTTAGTGACAGCCAAATGATTTCTTAGGAGCATTAATGCTGGAAATCCCAAACACTCCTTCCTTGCTGGAGAATGGTTTATAACTCCTGAGAATAATCTCTCCAGCAAGTAACTGCAAACAGAAAAGGCTGATCTTTTTCCAACCAAATTTAGGATTTCTCTAGTATTTCACTAAGGAACCCCAGATAATAATTATAAGCTGCTGTTAAGTGAAATGCAGGTCACCTCTCAGGGTGCATGTGGAAAGCTCTGACAGTGCAGGAGGTGGTGCAGCCTGCCCCTGTACTGCAGTGGCTTTATAGGAGACGCTGTGAAAAGGCAAAGAACAACTTGAATCCAGCTTGGCACTGGGGAGCCCTGGTGATGGCCCTGAGGGATGTCTGAGGACAGGAACCCCATTGTATGCCTAAGTTTCTCCACCTGTCCTGTTCCTGGTTTGTGGGGAACCAAGGCAAGGCCTGAAGCTGAGATCCTACTTCAACCCAAGGGAGCCTCCAGCAGATCTTCAGCCCCATACTGCTTCCCCAGCTGGAGCAGCACGAGAAGGCAGCCTGGCAAACTGATGGGTCCTGCACATGTGCTGCTGCCTCCGACAAGTATGCAAGCACTGGATCCTAACTGAGCTCACAGCTATGTCTTAGATGTTTTAGGTTTTTTTCTCACATCCAGGTAAAACAAAAGCTGTGAAACGCCACCAGGCTTTGAAGTTCTTGTGTTCCTTTGAGTGTGAGCTTTACTGGTTTTAAGAACAAAACTTTACAAAATGGATATAGTAACAATGATGAAAAACAATCTGAAAAAGATGAGAATAATTTGTGTGAAATATTCTTCAGGCCATGGGGACATCTAACAGGTTTTCAGAAGCAGAAATGTAACTTGGCTCCTTTTAGTTTATTTTTGCCCACTTTAAAGAGAGAGTGTTTTGTAGATGTCATTATTTTCCTCTTTATTGTTGAATAAATAGCAGAATGTCCTTTCTTTTTTTTTATTGTATTTTCAGCAGGTATTTCTATTACTATTATAATTATTATTATAATTATT